>CM069442.1:75511518-76041699 GCA_035610835.1 Ophiura sarsii | reverse complement strand
CAAAGACTTTTGCAAAATCTATCAAATCTGTAGGAAAATTAAGGGTATCTGGTAAATATATATGGGTCCATCTCCCTCCCCCACCCCAAATCATATTGGTAAATGTTTGGGTCAATTTTCATTTTTCTGGCAGCACATCCCTACCAAAAAGGTATCTGAGTGACCCCTCCCCCCTGGAATGATTCCCACACACAATGCTTGCCTCAAAATGTTTCTCCCAGATTGCTCAACAAGCCCCCCACCCCCACACTTGCTTGAAAATAATCCAAATAGAAATATTGTTATACACTGAATCTCTTCTCTTTTTTTAATTGATTTAGAATTCCTAGTTCAGACGCAAAAAAATATCAAATTTTAGGTAATTTTAGAGTTTCATCCTCTGCATGTATGCCTCGCCCCAATATAGCTCCCAATAAAGTTTCCGCTTCCCCAGTATTTTTCTGTCCCCATCACCTCCATTTATCCTATTCCAACCCAAAAAGTTGTGTGAAAACAACTGCAACAGGTAGTTCTTCATTGTCAATTTCATAAAATGACTGTTGATGCAAAATAATTCAGTTTTTCCAGGGGGTTTTCAAATCGATGGACTGAATGGCTGCATTTTACATTAATCACCTTTTTGAAAATAAAAAGAAGCTCCTGGATTTTGGGCATTCAAAGACTTTAAAGAGTGAAAATAAGCTGTCCTTCTAGCAAAACAGTTTATTTTTCACTCTAAATTCACTCTAAAACCATGATTTTGAAGTAATTAGGAATTGTATCGTTCTGTAACTCGGAATATATTTATGATTTATGATCACAAATGTAAATCTGCAAGAAAATCTACTTTCTAAAAAAATCATGAATAGAGGGCGCCCCTTGGAAGAGATCACATAAGATTCCCTGTAAGATTCAGCATTATGAAAGTAATTTTGACATTTTCTCATATGCCTGCAGCCTACTAACTAAAAAACAATGATTCCTACATAGGCAACAGTAATAAAATAGAAACACAAAATGTGCACATTCAAATTCTAATTTTTAAACAAAAATCAAGAACATGATTGTATGCGCAAATCCAAATTCTTTACTTCAAACAATTTTCTTCTTTTCTCCAAACTCCCTACCATTGACGGTGGATGCAACACCTATAGAAAAAGAATTAGATCATCTTATTAAGCTCGAATAATGAAACATTAAAACTACCCCCCCCCCCCCACCCCCCCCCCCCCCCCCCCCCCACACACACCCACACCACACCCCACCGCCCCACCGCCCCACCACCTCTAGTTACGCCCTGGATTTAATTTCGACCCCAAAGGAATATATTGCACAAAAGTGTGTAAAATAGATAGATAAAGCAGACCATCACATAAATGGAAGTTGGTTAGCTGAAGCCGGAGCTGAAGCAACCGGGTTTGATCTGAAAGATATTTTAACTTTGTGTTCTTCTATTATTAGTATCTCGCCCAGACTTGAGGCTCTCAACGCTCAATAAATAATATTATCACTTATCAGGTACTACACCATCTGTCAATTTCAAAATGTCAGCGCCCATCGAATGAACCAGTACGCAGTGTTGATAGTTCCGTGCATACCTATTGCACTCGCTAGCCATACACAAGGGTCCAGCAATCATTAATTGATTGTTTTCCAGATCGTAATTCGTAAACAACAGACAGAAAGTGAAGTTTTAGACTTTAATTATTGAGTTGTGACCACTGTGGGAAACGGGAAGTGTGGCTGGGACCAATAATATTTAATAAAAAGTGAGTAGGCTTACATATAATTTATTTAGATAGGCATGATAGGTCTACTACTATGTACATAGTACTATACGAGGGCGCGGACATACGGGCACTTGAGTTATTTTTAGCAAATTTGCTTGGCAACCAGTGTTTCAGAAACAAAACATTCCATGCAAGCACTCAACGCTGAGCGTTACGCACTTGATTCGCAGTAGGCGCAATGTGCGGTTGCCTTAATTGATTGATCTGCGCAAGTTGTTTTTGTTTTTGTTTTCACCGGCGTTTGATTGTTTTCACCGGCGTGACGTAGGTCCGCCCCAACCTATAGTCGATTCGCAGACATTGGCCGATTTTAGCGATTTACCATTTTAGTAAAGAGGTAACAGAAGCAAATGAGGGGGAGACACTCGAATTTAATCGTAATATGCAAGGTTAATACCGTGTCTTCATGTGCATGTTGGTATGTACTACTGTGATGTACATGTATAGGTCACCACTATGTACCTAGTGACAGGGAACTTGCGGTTGGATTATCGGCATAACGATAAAGAAATGTATTGTTATTCAGATAAATTGATAAAGGTATTCAGATGGTCTCATAATCATAGCCAGAAATACTTAAAGTAACGTTTATAATCCGTATCTTGGTTGATATAACTGTTTTTCCATTTAATTAGGAAAAATCGTTTTGCAACTTGGCGCTGATTTAGCTGCTGCCTGGACGTTGCATTGTTTATTAATGTATTTGATGATGATTTGTAAATGTTGTTACAATTCAGCCAGTTGGCTGCGATGACAATCAAATTTAGACCTTTATTACCTTTATTTACCTGATAATTGAATTATTTTCCGGTTTTTTCTCGCAAATAAATACGTAGTACTGTTATTTTCATTTTAATGTTTCCTTTATTCCACGTGCATAATAAAAACGGAAAATAATAAAAAGTATCTACTAAATTATGAATAGGTAAAATGACATACATAATATTTTTCTTTCGAAACCTGTATACGGTCGATGATGGTCGATTTGTTTTTATTGTGGTAACCGGCTCCAAAGGGATAACACATTTGAAGCTGCTGGATTAAGTTTTTTGGTTGTCGTGATTGTAAAGCTATATGATCAGCCCTATTCATAAAGCCACACTATCATGAATAGCATTTGATTATGGAGCGCAAATAGTCATGATAATAACATCTATAAAAGTACCGCTGTTTCATCATTGGTCAAAATGGGTTCCTCTAACGCCCAATGGACGAGGTCCAAAATCGATACCGATGCGCCAGAGTTTATGAATCTACTATAGTAGTAGTAGGACAGATCGCGGTTGTTTGTTGTTGAATTTGGCATGCTCATACCTCACAGCTCACTTGACTTGATACTTGATGGTGATACTGGCCAACACTCCATGTGGAGTCATCCGGTCAGGGTATGATCTGCGCATGCGTGCTATTTTGTTTTAGTCTTGGTTTTCTTGAGCTTGTAGATGTGATGTTACTGCTTTTTTGAAAGTTATATTTGATGTTAAATTGGCCGTCTTATCTGGTAGGGCGTTCCAGTCTTTTATAGTTCTTGGTACGAACGAGTGTTTGTAACAGTCTTTGTTTGTGGAGATAGTTGAATATGCCAGCAGATGAGAACAGTGACAACTCACTCTAGTCTATCTGGCTGGCGGATAATTCGGTGAGTCGGTATGGTACAACCTGGGAGGTGTTACATAGACATATTTGACAGCTCCCTATACAGATTCTTTGGACACTAAATATGATGTATGAAGCAAAAGTTTGACAAATTTGTATTCAGAAAAGTTGAAAAATATTGATGATATCTCAATATCTGACGCCGGGCCGACTCAGATAATTGGATGTCGGACAACGCGGCCAAAAGACAACTCGGCCTATGAGACAACTTGATCTCCGAGACAACTTGACCTCTGAGATTCTGACTTCCGTACAACTCGGCCATTTAGACAACTCGGCCAGGGTATTTTGATAGGTCATGAGGGGGGGGGGGGGGGGCAAAATGTTGCCTGTCCAACAGTTAAAATAAATTGTAACCGAATTGTTGTTAATGATGTCGCACCTTCCTTGGTGCGCGCTTTCCGAACCCATTTGGTGTGATTTAGTGTGTTCTTATGACCGATATTTTATTGAAAAGCCATCACTTCATTCCCTATCAATATTGGCTTTTTATCAAAAGTTAGACAGCTAATTCGTTATATATGGGAGAAAGAAGTTGTTGATTTAAAAGAAAGAAGTTCTTGATTTAAGTATAAGTATAAATGGTTAACAATGTAATATTGTAATATATACTGTTTCGCGGGGGTAACGTCGAATGGGAGCTTTTTTTAAAAGAAATTGTCATCACGATGAAGCTATTTTATGCAGCATTTTGACGCTTTTGGTTCGTTATTTATTTATTTTCCAACCATGATTTTGGATCTCCTGGACCAACTTCCATGCCTCATAGACAAATTGATCTGAACACTTCGGATGTGTTTTCCAATGGTACTTCTTTTGAACACGTAACATGTGCTCATAGACATGATTTTTCTTACGAAAGATACAGTACAGCTCGAAATAGAGTGTACACTGACATTGCAATGATATTGCAATGATATTGCAATGACATTGCACTGACATTGCAATGACATTGCAAATTGTAATCCGATTAGTGCACTGTCATTGCAATGATATTGCAATGACATTGCACTGACATTGCACTGATGTGCGTTGATATTGTGCACTCTATTTCGAGCTGTACTGTATGCGGGCATAGCGCGATAAATTTTCGACTTTACATTTATTTGTGCTATGATTGAGGTAAATTTCTGTTTTAAACTTGCTTCTACTCCAAAAATCACAAATATGCAATTTTTGGACACATGCACGTGTAGTGCTCGAATTTGTTACGGTCCGTGTACTTTTGACCATCATAATTCCATGATTCCTCTTGTCTAATAAACCTACAGTGCCAATCTCAACCGACGGACAGTCAATATTGATCCCCCCTCTGGTTACGCCACTAAACACATGCCTTACACATGTAGTAAGTTTTCTGAACAGTTTTAGAACACATAGTACACTTGCAATCCGTTCAACCTTTACTTTTTTCTTTTTCTTTTTCTTTTTCTTTTTCTTTTTCTTTTTCTTTTTCTTTTTCTTCTTCGTTTCTTTTTCTTTTCTTTTTCTCTTCTTGATTACGCTCAAGCTAGTAGAGTTAAGGTTAAAGTTAGCGTTAGGGTCTAAAGTTAGGGTTAAGGATATAGGATTTATAGGGTTTATTCATCAGTAATGTGAAATGAGAAATCAGGAAAATCTACATGCAATACAACTTAATAACTTACATTCTTATGGCCTAAAAATGTGACATTTGACCTAATCAATGTATTGACTCGAATCCATTGTGTCAAACACATGCATTTCCGTCGGAAATATTTATTTCAGAAACAAGTGCTATCGAGACACATCCGACAATGTTGACATCAAAGAGGATGTAAACATATTGTTGCTGAAGATGTTCTGAAGAAAACCTGGAAAATATCTTTGTTTATTTGTGGCATTTTGACTTAGTATCAAGAACGGTAAGTTGAAATTCATACACTTACTATAATTCATGTTATGCTCAAACTGACCCCAAAATTATGGTAAAATATCATTTTTTTGGTTAAACTATAGGACGATTGCATGACTGTTATTAGTTGAAATCATCCTCCATGACCTCCAGAGGAAGACATGCAAGAATGAAGTACATAATACCAATCACTTGGATAGTACACATTCTACACAATACCAATCACTTGGATCAATATCAGTTTACACAGGCCTTGAAATAAGAAATGAAAAGGGCAGGCAATTTAAGGGGGGACTTAAGGAAGTTTTTGATTTGATTTTTTTAATTATGTGAGTGCTGTAATTATTGAACTATTAATCAAATGTATATAAAAGTATACATTTTTGGAAAGGAAATGGATCAGAGAATCCAAATTTGGCGTCAATTTTGACCAAAAAAGTAGATTTTTTGAGAAAATCACAAAATTCACTTTTTTGACCCAATTTTTTTTGAACAAAGCTAACAAAAAATAATTTTGAGTAAAAAATGGCCAAATCACTTTATAATGATGTTAAGACACTAATGAAGGGACGATTTTTTTTTTTAAAAACCTAATCTAATATTTTGGAAAATTTTGACCAAAAAGTGCCAAAAAACGTGAAAAAATGGATTTTTTAAAAAAAAATTACACTCTTTTGTCAAAATTTAAAAAAATATTGGATTAGATTAAAATTTTAAAAAAATCGTCCCTTCAGTATTGTCTTAACATCATCATCAAGTGATTTGGGCATTTTTAACTCAAAATTATGTTTGTTAGCTTTGTTCAAAAAAATTGAGTCATGGTTCAATAATTACAGCACTAACAAAATTCAACAACAAACTTCCTTAAGTCCCCCTTAAGGCAATTTGAAAGGGGCACCAACTTTATCCAAGGCCATTATGTACTTTTGAATGGAGTGAAAACATCCAGAAATTGAGGGCATCAAGGCTACTAGGTGGGGCTTCGAAGGCAATGGCTTCGATTAATTCAAACCCTGAGTTTACAGGCGAGTGGTATTGTACTCCATTCATGCATGTCTTCCTCTGGAGGTCATGGAGGAGGATTTGAACTAATGACCCTCTGTGCAATCGCCCTATGAATGTAGATGACATACAATTAATATACATCAACAAACCAGCCAAGCTTGTGCACAACTTACTATCGCCAAAAGGGTTTAGATCGCGAGCGATCTGAAAAAGGGTACCTGGCTAAGGCAATTTGAAAGGGGCACCAACTTTATCCAAGGCCATTATGTACTTTTGAATGGAGTGAAAACATCCAGAAATTGAGGGCATCAAGGCTACTAGGTGGGGCTTCGAAGGCAATGGCTTCGATTAATTCAAACCCTGAGTTTACAGGCGAGTGGTATTGTACTCCATTCATGCATGTCTTCCTCTGGAGGTCATGGAGGAGGATTTGAACTAATGACCCTCTGTGCAATCGCCCTATGAATGTAGATGACATACAATTAATATACATCAACAAACCAGCCAAGCTTGTGCACAACTTACTATCGCCAAAAGGGTTTAGATCGCGAGCGATCTGAAAAAGGGTACCTGGCTGCTGAAAATTAGTAACTCCCACAATACAGCACGGTCGATACCTCAAAAATACACTACAACAACAAGTACCGTATACACTATACGAAAAATATTATTTGTAAATAAATCTTCACTTGATTCTGTTCCGTGCTCACAGTGTCAAGCGGGGCCGAAGGCACCGTACGCGGATAGCCCGCCGCTAGGCGCTAGTAAGAAAAGGAGCCGCAGGCCGCCTGCGGCCGAGGCGACTAAACCCGGCTTGTTACGAACCGATTTAAGTTAGGTCCAATTTAGATGAGCCCGCCGCAGGCGCGATACGGTCTACCAACCGACCCGTGTAGAATTTGCGAACTCAACCCCTATTTTGCGCGAACTCTACCCCTATCGTAGAGGGCGCTGTTGTGCCTAGGATGCGTGTTTTTTTCAGCAAGCTAGATGGTTCGCCGCCAAAAATATGCGATCTCTACCACTATCGCCTTACTATCCTCTAATCGCATTGGGTATATAAATGTAAATGTATACATGTAGGCCTACTTGTTCCAATGCAGTAAGTGAAAGGCAAAATCTTAAAAAGACTGCAATTATTGTACTGGCTTGCCGGTAGGATAGAGGTAGCTCTGACACATCTCGTTTACATAAAGCTGTGAAATAAACCCATTCAACTGGGACATCATATATTTTCATTAGTATTTTAACTATTTTGAAAAAAAATTGTCAAACATTTTCTTCAGATATCATGTTTAATATTCAAAGAATATATAATGATGTAGGGTAAAGTCGCCTATTTTCGGTCAGCGCCTATTTTCGGTCACTTGCAAAAATCGTGTCATTGCATCGATCATTGCTATTTTAAAAGCAATACCGGGCATCAACTATGCGGGGGCTTTTTAGCCGTCTTTTTATAACGACGAGGTCATTTTCATTACATGATTTGGGCGAAGTGACCGAAAACTGGCGACTTTACCATGCCTTGATTAAATGGCTCAACCTATTCCAATTGACAAGACAAACTTCTCGAATTTGGATCGCCCATGCCCAGCACAGTAAATATATGATATCAGCTTCAATGGTAAACTCTGTAGCATAGCATGCATTAGGCTAGATCCATACCAAACCAACTTCTTTCATAAAAACAGGCAATGGTTTCCACTTTCCAGGCCCCGGCACCCAGATTATCTTTTTTGGCCGCAACGCAAGGGTAAAAATTCCACGACCAAGCTTGGCAAACGCTGATGGCTGTATACAATGCTGCAGTGCATGACAGTACGATAGTACCAAGGAGTATATATAATAGGAGGGGACACTTAGCTCATTTGCATATTTGCTCATTAATTTGATTAACCCCGTGAACCCAGTCAAAGGTCGCAGATAACGCCCTCTGGAGAGTCGAAGGGACTTTTCTATTGTTCTCTAACGACAGCGTTGGGACAGCGCATGAAGTTTCTTGTACAGAGTTGGCGATGAGCGATTGAGAAGTATAACAAAAGCATACATAAACAGATCGTAACATGAATATGCAATGCAACAGGTCACACAACGTTCAGTCGAGTGACCGTATAAACAGTATACAAGATGCCATTTATTGTGTTCGAAATGTCAACGTTTTTACCATTCTTTCCAAAATAAGGAGTATAATCACATTACAAACACATTTTGTGCGAGAGTAACATATAAATATGGTTTAAAATGTCCAAAATGGCACGATAAAAATCCGTTCGTTATAAATAAAAGAATCAATGGTTAAATAATAAAACTGACACAATTACACTCGTCGATCTCTGTGGCGTGCATACGTTGGCCATATCGTTTGCAATCGGCAATCACGGGTTCGAATCTCCGTGTGTTCGTTGTTGTTTTCTATTTTTTGTTTTTTAAAAAAACAAATTAAACTTGATTGTGGATGTATGTAACATCATTTTTATGTCAATTTTTATAATTTATAAAGGCCGCCAATGCTTTAATATTTTTTTTCTATTCTTTTTTTAATCTATTTTTCTATCTATCATTTATCTCTGGATTTATTTAACTTTATAATCTAAACAAATTAAAATGCGTAAAACAATATATTATTGCTCGATAAATAAGTGATTGAAGTTGAGTTCACTTTGATAATGATAGCAACACTTGTTGTAAAACCATTTTACCAGTGTGCCCAACCATTTCTCCTTTGCACACTTTGTTTAAAATACATTCAGAGATGTCATTTTTATAGCTTGATAGCTAGGCTAATATACAACTGTAAGCTATTTGGATACACAAAGCAAACACATTTCCAAAACAGGCCATAGACAATCGTACAACATGAGAAAGGAGACCGTTTATACGAATGTTTAATCTACCATGATTACCATTTTTTTTTAATCTGTACAACCGATGAATTTCTAGAAAATCTTTGGTACAACTTCATTTCAAGAAAGTTAGTTCTTGTACCAAAGCTTACCAAATTTAGCTAGCTTTAATAAACGAATTGGGAGACGCAATATTCATGTCGAAATATATTATGTGGAAAGGCAATCAGACAACTATTGATAGACGCGATCAAGTCTTGTACCTTTGAAGGGTGATTACGGGCACGTATGAGTAAAGTGGATTCCCTCTATAATGAACCAACATTTTAATTTCAGTGCCAAAGATCTGGAAAAAGGTTACAGGGGACATTCTCGCTTCGACGATGCTCCTATGCGTAGGTCAACTGGAAGCCCGGTCCGATGGTAGACTCCGAATCTCCAGAATCTTAGGAGATATGTACACATTTTCTCATAATACTTTATGCTGCTACGCTTCCAATCATTAGATGGTTATAGTATATGCACGGCGCAAAGTGCACGGTGTCTCATTTAGGCCCACAGGCCAGGCGGGCTAGAGAGGGGGCTAGAGAAGTGCTCAGAACCGGTGCTGCGCCCAAAAGTAGTATCTTTCGCAAAACATTCGCGAAAAATACCACCCAAAACTAGTAGTTTTGCGAAAGATACTACTTTTGGTTGCGCAAAACTAGTATCTTTCTCAAAACTACTATTTTTGGATGGCTTGGGTTGCGCAAAACTAGTATTATTTGGCGGCCGTTCATTAATACTAGTCTTGGTCGGGAAAATGTCGTGCACTTCGTGTTAGGCATACAGGTTGTTTGTAAACGAGCGTGTATATTTAAAAACATTGGCCGCTAATTATATAAACAAAGCAGGGAAATAACTGTGTTTCTCGGACTTCTTTATCTTTATTCGTCATTAAGAAGATGAAAATGTTCCCAAATTCTGGGAGATTTTTGTTGTTTGTATTTATTTTCTCGCTATTTATTATTTATACCTCACTCAATTAAAAAAAAATTAAACACCGGATTCTATACTGTCGCTCTGTTACGGTCGTATAGTCGGCCCCCGGATTCCACGTCACTCTGTTGCAAGTAAGTGTAGGCCCTATATTCGCCACAACATGTGGGCACTACCACATAGTTTTATTGACTGTACATCATGCCTTTCGTCAGTACAACTCGGACTTTTTACTGTCTGATAAGTCCACCTCCTCCCCCTCCCTATGGCCCTGTTTAAAGCTGGCTATGCCACTGATTCGCGCATGTTGGATGTGCCGGCCCGCCGCGCGCCAGTGGTCCGCATTGTGGCGCGTTATTGGTCACTCTCGATCATAGTTCGGCGTGGCCCCTCGCTACACGGCTCGATCCTCATGGCGGCATTATTATCACATCAAACCACTTCTGGATGTTATCATCAATCAATGCATTGTCGGCTGCTTTAGTCAAAATTAAATATTATATACCAAGGGGATATACAACTGTCACTGGATATACCCACTTTGCCTATCTGTGATATACCATTGAACCGTCAACGCCTGAATCTTTTCCGTGAACTTTTCCTGATTGGGCTTTTCCACCCCAAACTGGCCGGAGCCCGGGGGTTAGATCTACGGTTGATTAGCGCATTACAAGAAGTTGTGTCACTTGCCATGCAGCACATACTCATTAGGCATTTGTCCAACATTTTAGTGGACAAATCCAAAGCGATCGGACGCATGCGTAGAAAAAAATGTCGTCCCCTTGACTCTCCAGAGGGCCTTTTCGATATTCAGACGATGGCG
Organism: Ophiura sarsii; assembly: GCA_035610835.1. NCBI lineage: Eukaryota > Metazoa > Echinodermata > Ophiuroidea > Amphilepidida > Ophiuridae > Ophiura > Ophiura sarsii. The sequence continues at coordinate 76,030,752 of CM069442.1, read as the reverse complement.
GACATAGGTTCGTGTGACGAATATTCTATGTGAAATTCGATGTGGGAACGCTCGGCCTGTAGGGAACGATGATATTTCTGACTTCAACAGCGCCAGGGCATCGTTCGGGGACCGTTTGATTATCACTCAGGTCGTGTCAGTATGAAATTAGGTAAAACACTCCGACATAACATTGAAATTAACGGAGATTCAAAGATTACGGCCGTTCGTGTCCACTATGGTCTGGTACTTTTCATTTTCGACGTCACAAATGACGTATATTCATTGATATGATTATTCATTGTATATTCATGTCCGTCTATGCTTTCGGCGATTCGAACAATAGAGTGTCAGGCGCCTGATAGTACCTGGGGATGTGTACACTACCAATTGACCATATTATTACAAGGATAACTCAATGCCATTGCCACATCCTTGATCCTACTACATGTATTACCCTAAATTATATGTCACACATATTCATTGCTACATATACATGAAATACTTGGAGTACTTTTTCTGGCTAGCCGTTTGCAACTGACCGGAAGTAAAGTCAGAAATAATTATCTTTGTTAATGTATAGGCCCTACTTTAGTCACAACCTAGAATTATGAATAAAAAATCAATTCCCACTCAATAGAAGATTTGATGTTGGAACGTAATTTTATGATTGAGTCGAGTTATTAAGCAAAAACTTAAATATGAATTCTAGGATTGACGATCAACCATCTTAAACTTACGGTAATTATTCAGTCTTCACACGACAAATTGTGCACAGAAAATAAATAGTTTTTATCCTTTTTTCTCTCTGAGCAAGTTGATTTCTGATTATCTTTGTGACACATAAATACCACTAAATAAACACTTCTCTAAATATTTTACTGAACCTCTTTTCAGAAGTTTCCAATCACAATGAGTTTCAACCACTATTTACAACAACTGATCTGTAAGTACTGCAGACGCCACTTGGAAGATTTCGACAGATTCAAGCGCCATCTCACAAGACATCGAAGTGAACCATTTGCAAGAAGTAGACAGGTGAAACCAATTCAGTATCAATTATGGTCTGTCAACGATGATGAGATTAAGCGTTCTAAATCAAAGAGATTAGCTAGAGCAAGGCGTGGCAGACCAAAACCCCGACCAGAACATGTCGGTGACAAACCATATCGATGTACACATTGCTTAAGGAGTTTTGCAGATCGATCAAATCGTAATAGACATGTCACAATGGTACACACTGGTATCAAGCCATATCGGTGCACACACTGTGGGTCCTGTTTTACGCAAAAGTCAGCTTTGATGTTCCACATACGACAAATACACACAGGTGACAAACGATTGAAATGTACACATTGTGAGGAGCGCTTTGTAAAAAAATCAACTTTAAATAAACACGTTAGGCGAATGCACCCAAACAACAAACCATTTACGTGTACATTCTGTGAGAAGAGTTTCATCAAAAAGTACCTTTTGACTGCACATGTTAGAATTCACACAGGCGTCAAACCATTTAAATGTACACACTGTGACAAGAGTTTTACGGTACAAACAAGATTAAGGCGACATGTTAAAGAAGTGCACTTGGGTAACAGACGGCATAGACATTTAAAAATATGCACAGATGGAAAACTATTCAAATGTCCCCATTGTGAAAGAAGTTTTACGCACAGTTCACTTATGATTAAACATTTAAGAATACACTCAGATGGAAAACCATTAAAATGTCCCCATTGTGACAGGAGTTTTACACACAGTTCACTTATGATCAAACATTTAAGAATACACACAGATGGAAAACCATTTAAATGTCCCCAGTGTGACATGAGTTTTACACACAGTACACTTATGATCGAACATTTAAAAATACACACAGATGGAATACCATTCAAATGTCCACATTGTGACATAAGTTTTACACACAGTTCACTTATGATTGAACATTTAAGAATACACACAGATGGAAAACCATTCAAATGTCCCCATTGTGACATGAGTTTTACACACAGTACACTTATGATCGAACATTTAAAAATACACACAGATGGAATACCATTCAAATGTCCACATTGTGACATAAGTTTTACACACAGTTCACTTATGATTGAACATTTAAGAATACACACAGATGAAAAACCATTTAAATGTCCACATTGTGACATGAGTTTTACACACAGTTCACTTATGATTGAACATTTAAGAATACACACAGATGGAAAACCATTCAAATGTCCACATTGTGACATGAGTTTTACACACAGTTCACTTATGATTGAACATTTACGAATACACACAGATGGAAAACTATTCAAATGTCCCCATTGTGACATGAGTTTTACGCACAGTTCACTTATGATCGAACATTTACGAATACACACATATGGAAAACCATTCAAATGTCCCCATTGTGACATGAGTTTTGCACACAGTTCATTTATAATCGAACATTTAAGAATACACACAGATGGAAAACCATTTAAATGTCCCCATTGTGACATGAGTTTTACACACAGTACACTTATGATCGAACATTTAAGAATACACACAGATGGAAAACCATTCAAATGTCCCCATTGTGACCTGAGTTTTACACACAGTTCAGTTATGATCGAACATTTACGAATACACACAGATGGAAAACCATTCAAATGTTCCCATTGTGACATGAGTTTTACGCACAGTTCACTTATGATCGAACATTTACGAATACACACATATGGAAAACCATTCAAATGTCCCCATTGTGACATGAGTTTTGCACACAGTTCATTTATAATCGAACATTTAAGAATACACACAGATGGAAAACCATTTAAATGTCCCCATTGTGACATGAGTTTTACACACAGTACACTTATGATCGAACATTTAAGAATACACACAGATGGAAAACCATTCAAATGTCCCCATTGTGACATGAGTTTTACACACAATTCACTTATGACTGAACATTTACGAATACACACAGATGAAAAACCATTCAAATGTCTCCATTGTGACCTGAGTTTTACACACAGTTCACTTATGACTGAACATTTACGAATTCACACAGATGGAAAACCGTTCGAATGTCCCCATTGTGGCAAAAACTTAGCATCTAAATCTGGTGTGTATAGTCATATCAGAACACAACACGTGGGGGGCAAAGCATTGCAGTGTAAACGGTGTGAGAAGAGCTTTACACAAAATTCAGATTTGATCAAACACGCTGAAGATGAGCACCCGGCTCGCAAGCTGATGGTTCACCCGGCTCGCAAACAGAAGGTTCTTCCATACCAGTGTACACAATGTAAAAAAAAGTTGTGTAAATCCTACATGACTGAACATATTAGGGCGCACCTAGCCGATGACGTGAAGTATACAAAATGTGACTGTTGTTTATTAAAAGCATTGTAAGACCATTGTATTACATTTATCACATGCTAGTAATAATTCATATCAACGAATACCAGTGGCGTAGCTAGAGGGGGAGGCGAGCACCCTCCCCCCCCCCCCCCCACCCCCCATATCGACTGTCTGTCGGTTGAGATTGGTACTGTCGGTTCATTTGACAAGAGGATTCATGGAATTATGATGGTCAAAAGTATACAGACAGAAAAAAAATTGCGCGCGTAGTCCCAAAAATTGAATGTTTGTTGTAGAAGCTGGTTTGAAGCAGAAATGTACCTCAGTCATAAGTCAAAAATATCCGCACGCATTCCTCGAAAAAATCTTGTCGGTTCACTTTCAATTATTGCCCCCCCCCCCCATATCAAAAAACTAGTTACGCCACTGACGGATACCATCTCCAACTTTTTGAGGAGAAAAAATCCACTCGCAAAACAGGCTGCGTCATAATGCAGTGAGTGGAAATCTAAACATCTGTCAATAAATGGCTTTTCAATGACTGCAAAATGTGGATAAGTTGAAACTATCATTTCCCGAATTATTGTCTTCTTATCAAGAATGCAGCGATGAGGAATTTGGAGGTAATTTGTAAATGCTGGAGGGAGATCTTCATGATATTCCTGGAAAATGTTGCATTTCCCACCCCCTCCTATCGCAGACATGAGCATTCAGTTGAAATCTGAATTTATGGGTGTTTTTTGGTCCAAATTGTTCTGCATTTTCTTTCAATCTTGGAATTTGTACAAACAATATATCAGGAAAAAATATCTGTAGACATCATTTCAATGTAAACGGTGTGACAAAAGCTTTATTCAAAAATCAGGTTTGATCTAAGATGTTCAAGAACACCCCCCCCCCCCCACATGCCGAAGCTTCTATACCAGTGTACACTATGTCAATGTCACCTATTAGTCTTGATATCACACACTTTTTCAGGTTTCTTTCTTCAATTATGTTCACTCATGCCTGTTTTCTACCAAAGTATTGTTGTGGTTTAGTCTAATAATTTGATGGAATTGTAAAGAATTTCTTTTCTACCCCATTCACTGTGTACAACGTGCAGATCTATAGAGCGAATGACCGGTGCGCCATGGTTCCAAGAGCCACATAAATCTGTTGGTTCTGTGTATTCAGTCAGACGCTTCACCCTGAGCATGTTAGCAGTTACAGACCTTATCGTTAAGAATAGGGGATCATGCCGGGTTTGTTACCTGTACAAAACCCTCACCTCTCTACAATTCTGGAAATAACTGTTGGAACAATTTGAGGACTTCGTTGAAATCAACCCCCCCCCCCCCCCCCCCCCAGTCCCCTCATTCAATGTTGTTCGGAACCGTTTAATCTCCGCGGTCGTTGGGACCCTCAACATTAGGGAGCTTTCGATTTGGACGACGGACGCTTCTACGACAGTATTAAGATGACACCTCGAGTCATGTGCGCATGCGTCGACTTAGCAATCACGACGGATGAATCTAGGACGGTTGAATGACACTTTGAGTCATGTGCACATGCGTCAATATGTTTTGTTTACCGTTGTAAAAGCGTCCGTCGTGCAAATCGAAAGCTGAAAACAGGTCCCAGAAATTGGACGACAGACAGAGTGCTAAGTCGACGCATGCGCACATGACTCGAGGTGTCATCTTACCATCGTCGTAGTAAGCGTCCGTCGTCCAAAAATCGAAAGCTCCCTAATGATTGGTGGGGAGGGATATGAGTTAGTAGATAGCTCAAGCTCTCCATACAAGTGTGTTGTAAAATCAGCGCTTGAAAATGGTCCCTAAATGTGGGATATTACTGGAGAAATGGACTCTGTGTTCCAACACTAATTTTGCTGAATTGTAGGTATCAGAGGGTTCCATCGGACACACAGTTGCTTAAAGGTATATTATGTGATCTTTCCAGGGAACGCCCTCAACATCAAAAAAAAAATGAAAGCAGATTTTCTTGCAGATTTACATTTCTGATCATAAATCGTACATATACATTCCAAGTTACAGGGCGATACGATTCTTAATTACTTCAAAATCATGGTTTTAGAGTGAAAATAAACTGTCGGGATAACACGTCAGTTTATATTTTCACTCTAAATTCGCTCTAAAACCATGAGTTTGAGGTAATTAGGAATCGTATCGCTCTGTTACTTGGAATGAATAGAGGGCGCTCTCTGGAAAAGATCACATAATATGCCTTTAATTTGGAGTATCTAGACTCAAAAGTAGCTGGCACCCTTCCGTGCAATTCTGAAGTAAAACACTGGTTCCCGCGGTTCCACTTCTATCTATAGTTAATCATAACTCTTTATCTGATGAAATCAATGAAGTTGATGGTTTGGAGCTTCAATGCCCATCTACAATGGCTGCCATGTGTAAGAATGTATTTCACAAAGGGCTCATTATATAACACCAGAATTGTGTATAACATGGCAGCTACAGATAGTGTCTTTTCACATCACTATGTATCTGAATAAACGGCTGTATATTTGCAATAGCTGCTCTAAGTTACATTTAATTTATATTAATAAGTTAGCGTATATTTTAGTTCAAATATAACAACAGGCACTAGGCAGCTATTAGAGATAGGGTCTTGTGGCACCAAGCCCTCAAAATATCAGTTGGTGAGTTATTTTCCAATTATTCACCATCGCCACTGGTCTTGATGAACATAGTATTACCGTTTTATCCCTATTAAGCACCCAGGGCTCTTAGCAAAGTCATTTAGGATGGGCGCTTATTAAGTTACTTTTGTTAAAGTCGTTTATCGTGGAAACTGTGAAATTGTTTCCGATTTTTGATGGAAATGTGCACAGCCCGCTGATACATGGATCGCCAACATGTTGTTGATGCCGGGACTTTCTGACGCTACTTTCATGCTTTATTTTGAGCTGCAGTGGCTAAAAAGATGGGCGCTTATTAGGTGTTACTTTTGGTAGTCATTGGGAAAAAGAGGGGTGGGCGCTTATAAGGGTAGGGGCGCTTAATAGGGATAATATGGTACTCAAAATAATAACAATCGTGATGAAAACAAGAATCAAAACAAAATGTTATAGATATTAGCCCATATTCTCGTACAGTGGCGTAGCCAGGTTTTTCTCAGTGGGGGGGCAAAGGGGGGGCCGGGAGTTTTGGTGGGGGGGCAACAACCAAATTGAGGATTGAATTTCCTTGTGTTGTGAATAGGTTAGTCCCAAATTATTTCAACTGACATTTCCCACAGGGGGGGCAACAGGGGGGGCAGAGAACCCCACAGGGGGGGCAGCTGCCCCCCCTTGCCCCCCCTTGGCTACGCCACTGTTCTCGTACATACGAGGGTCATTCAATAAGTTCTACCTCCTACCTCAACTTTATTGTTATATGAGCCAGTCTTATGAACTACATGTACCACCCAATTGCCCAGTTGTAACTTGGAACCTCAGCTACAAATTCATTGTTAATTGATCTGAGTACTGGTTGTACTTTTCTGGAGATGAAGTGAGGGATTACAAGTCTCCCAAAGAGATCATTTTCTATCAATGACTACCAGATTGACTATATTCTGAAGGTTGCACATAATGAAAACTCATAAAGTGACTATAAATGTTAAAGATTTAACATACGAGGAATCACAGCACTTGGCTTGAGTTGTAACAACGAACATTAGACTGATTATCAGTATTCCAGTATGCCAACGGCATAGCAATATATTTGAGTTGATATTGCACTATTTGCGAGCCTACAAGAGTTAATATTGCTTACAATCTTTTTCATACATGATAATACTATAATTTTATTAGATATCATTCATTGATTTCCATTTTCAGTATTAAAATCATGCTCTTAAAGGTAGATGTTCCAATTTTCAACTTGAAGTTTTCTATTCGACATGAAAGGTCATCCTCAAAAAAGGAATATTCCAAAGTTTGAGTTGCATAACTCTAATGGTTCTTATTTTATACGCACAAGATGCCGTGAAATGTGCCCATTGAGTTGTACACAAACTATAAGGTGGTTAACCACTTTTCGCGGTAATTCGATGTTATTTCACCGATTTCGTCGTAATCATACTGATTTGGACCATCAAATTTCAGTATGTTAATCAGAAAAATATGATCTTTCATATGATATGAAAATCTCTATATGTTTGAGAAAAATCTGTGTTATGAAAATGTGATCGGATCATCTACCTTTAATATATCTATCCATATTATACGGAAAACCTTCCAAAAAAACATGCATTTATTTGTAAGGTAATTTTTCGTTGTGTGGGGAGGGGGTACTCGAATTTGAAAGAGCTGCAGGTGAGTCCAATTTTTTTCTTCAAGGCGAAACCAATTTTCACTGTATCACCCGAAAAAAGGAATCTAATATTTACATTATTATGTTTTGAGAATCTGACTCTATCAAAGATGGGACATGCTTGTTGAATAAATGCACAGTAATTTGTTACTCTTTTTTTAACCCTCTGATACTTCCCATCAGAGAACCGACCAAATACAAGGTCTACTGGCATTAGATTTACCAAAGAACTGTGCTTTAAGCACACTAGGGATTACTAGGGACGATGCTTTTTATGCGTCACGATAGTATCACACCCCTTCATAACGTGCTAATATTGAATTTGCTGCCTGTACATCTAGAAACACGTGAAGGTGATATTTCTGTGGCTGTATAAGAGTTTCTAGTTATCGTAAAAAAAATGATCAAATTATTTGTCTCTGTTTGGACGTAAAAGGGTTTTTATTACACGAAATTGAAAGATAGGAAATAGCATGGAAATAGTCACATATTCGGAAATGTAGCTATTACGGCGGCTATACAGTTCCAGAAAATCGATATTTTGAATTTATCAAAGTGAGCAAGATTCTTCTCTCTGCAAAGACGGTATATAAATATTCATATAGGCCTACTTCGTATTTATCGTGTCTGCCATTGGTCAATTTTGAACCCCATGCGAACAAATTGCTCATTACGTATGCATCCAATTTTTGGATGGAGCACAGTGTAACAGTATACGGAGGGCGAAAGGTCAAATCCAATGCAAGTATTGGATGTGAGTGGTTTTCGCAGTAGCGTAGCCAGGGTCACTTCTCAGGGGGGGGCAAAGGGTATTTTTTCCCGGTGAGCACCAGTTCGACCCGGTGGCGTAGCCAGGTTTTTGATGTAACTTTTTTTAATTGCCGTCGAGTAAGAAAATGACAAGCGGTGGGGACAAATTATTTTTCAGGGGGGGCACTCTGCCCCCCCCCCCCCCCTTGCCCCCGTCTGGCTACGCTACTGGGTTTTCGCAAGGCGAAGTATCAGAGGATGTTGTTCGATCGTGTGACAGTGAAATACACGGTATACGAAGCAGACTAGTATGGTGCAGGCCTTCACGTTTGAGGCGTGCGAGTGCGATCGCACGCCATCGCACGCCTGAAATGGTTTCGAGAAGAGCGATTTATCGCACGCCTAAAAAAAAATTAAATTTTTTTTAAATTTTTATTTTATTTTTTACATTTACTTTTTTTAATTTTAATTCCAAGTCCAAAACAGGACTTTAGATGAACCCATATTTGAACCTAAATGACCCACATATACCTCATGACCCACACCATAGGAATAGTAACTCATAACCCAAAGATCCTATACTAAAATAGTACTAAAATACTATACTATCTTGCTGTATTAACTGATAATTTTTGCTTGTGATATCATCAGCAGATGTATATTATCAAATCTATTCCATTACCTGTAAAGTTGCAGGGATCCTGTCCATCTTATCTAGTGAAGCCTCTTTGTTTTTTGTAATACTATACTAAGCATAGATATATTCATGGGTTAATTAATTAATTTAACCTTATTATCATTCCCAAATTTAGGCCTATGTCTTTGTTTCTTAATTAATTGTGACACCAAGATAGAGGATACATGGAAATGATTTGGGGTCACATGAGGGTTGAGGATACATGGAAATGATTTGGGGTCACATGAGGGTTATGTATGGGTCAATCGAGGTCGTTTCTCTCAAGAGTAATCGAAAAGATAGCATGGTCATAAAACAGCACACCTAATTTTTTTGAGGAGTGCAATTTATGGCACACCTACAGCACACCTCAATGTTTTGAGGAGTGCGATTTAAAGCACACCTTCAATTTTCAAACGTGAAGGCCTGATGGTGTAGGAGTGTGATTTTCTATTTCATTTGGGGTCATCAGAGGGTACCTTCTGGCAGAGGAGGGGTATTTGGACTCAAAACTACAGTACAGCTCGAAATAGAGTGCACAATGTCAACGCACTTCATTGCAATGTCATTGCAATGTCAACGCAATGTCATTGCAATGTCAGTGCAATGACATTGCAATGACTGCACTAATCGGGTTACATCTCAAGGCATCATTGCAATGTCATTGCAATGTCATTGCAATGTCATTGCAATGTCAGTGCAATGTCATTGCAATGACAGTGTGCACTCTATTTCGAGCTGTACTGTAGGGTTACAAGTAAGCGGATCTGTTTCTTTCAATTGGAAACTGTACCATGATTTGTAACTGTAAAACAACTTAATTTCGCTAACAATTTAATTTCGCTAATTTCACTTAAGGCGATCCAATTCGCCAAATTAAATTGCAGCCAATTGTGTTATTTATAATGGTTATATATAGGAAGATGATACAAGTTAAATTAAATTAAATTGCCCAAAAAGTTGACTAAATGCTTCACTGAATTAAGTTGCCATAAAATTAAGTTGTTTTACAGTATTGGGTTGTTATACTTTGATAGGCATTGGAGAATTAGTACCTTGAACATGAAAGGTATCTTCCTTTCACCTGCACTAGATAAACCTGGGCCAAAATAATTCATAACAATAAAGTGAAACCCAAGTAAACCCAACATTTATGATTGTGAAGCTCTGTTTGGCTGTTTGGATTTTAGTGTTAACCCCCTGAGAACTACCGGCCGATTGGTTAAAAAGATGGATACATCATTTATTGCACCAATGAGAGACATTTTAGAATAATTGTATCCCTGATAAAGATGGGAGTGAAACATTTTACAAGCTGCATTTGAATTGGCTATTCATATGAGTACATCTTGTAATAAACCAATCAGAACCACTGTAAGATAGATAGACAGGTAGACCACCCCTCAACAGAGAGTATTTCTTTACAGTCTTTGATTTATGTAACTCTCCTGGTACGCATGAAGTAATAACACAATATCAATGCGCCCATCCCTATTCACATACAACATTGTGTACACACTGAATGAACAAACATAGGATCTTGAAATTGAATGAATTCATACTTTTGTGCATTGTACAGGGTGAGTTAACATATTTAGGACCCACATTTCACTGTTTTTTTAAATACAGTAAATGTATCAGGGTATAAAATACATGTTTACTTATAAACCTATTTTTGTGTCATTTAAAACCTGGAAATGTCCAAAACTTGCTGCATATAGGATCACCTGTGTATAAATGCATACCTTATAGCTTTTTAATGAAAGGGTGTACACGTGGTATTGATCATGCTTGTGTGATTAGTGCCGGTTTGACAGGATGCATGTTTGTGTGCTATGATATCATATGCAATGTATTGTCTTTTTAATCAAATGTTGTTTTATTTAATCAAAGATTAACCATAGGATTAAGTAGATAATTCTGGTGGGGGGGGGCACTGACATTGGAAAAGGGTATAGGTATGTGCCGCGCTGAAGACCCCCTTTTTCACCCTCTGCTGCTAGCTCTTATGACCCCCCCCCCTTTTGAGCCTGCATCCGTTCTTAAGACCCCAATTTTATTAAAAATTCAAAAATCGCGAAATTTTGCGTTCCAAAGCCCTAATTCTTCGAATATTTTGCGTTCTAAAACCCAAAAATATCTTGCTAATCAGGCCAGTTCTCAAGACCTACTTTTTTGAAAAAATCAGTTCCTAAGACCCTATTTTTCGTCATAAAATCCACTCAGTTGTGTTCTGTAGCCCCCCTTTTTGAGACCCTGGGCGGCACACCCATACCAAAAAAAAAGTTGAGTGCCCCTCCCCCCTGGGATAAGTCACCTTCATAGTCCATCCGATTGCACTTCAAGATAGACTGATAAAGCTCATGCTTCCAGCACCTAGTAGTGTAAGTGTCTGTTCTGCAGTGAGTCCAAGTTAGGGTTAAGGTGTAGTCATCAACTTTGGGTTAACAAGGTTTTCACTTTTACAAGTGTACAGTAGCTGAAGCTACCAATGTCCACCGACTGTCCATGTCCACTGTCTCTGATTTTGTTACTAATCTGTTCGTTAATTCGGTTCTAATATGACTGTTCTTTTCAGATACTTAATACACTAAATCGAATCAGCAGGCCATTTATTTGGCCAATATGGATACATCCGAAGATTTTGATGCTCATCTTGGCAACATTGTGCGTGGTGGATTTATTACTATGGCTATTGGTATGGGTGTGGACACTGGACTGTTCAAGGTCATGTGTGAGATGGATGGGCCGAGAACATCGCAAGAAATAGCAGAGCTAGCTGGTCTTAAGGAAAGGTACACTTCCTGATTCGTTCTATCCTTTGTAGGTGTAGCTGAAATTGAAAGTTGGTCATGAATGTTTATGCATTTGTACGAGAAAACCAATAAAAAAAAATCACATTTCTGTGGGTAAAGCAGAGAAATTGCTTGTTTTTGAAAAGCGCACAATAGATTGTCCTAAACTTTTAAAATGAACATATCCTTGGAATCTTCTGGTATAGCCTTTAAGCGAAATAATGCGTACAAGGATGAGCCTTTTAGCCTCTTAATCCTTCCCACCTTACATGTGAAGTATAAATTGGTCTGTGTGTATATGTAATTAATTTGCACATCCATTCATTTTGTTTAAAGATATGTGCGAGAGTGGTTGGGTGCCATGGCAACAGCGAGAATAATCAACATCAAAGAGGAGGAAGGCGATTTTGAGAGATACCACATTCCGTCACATCGGATCAATGCACTGAATCCAGGAAGTGGGAAGAACAATACCTCGATATTAGCCCGAGGTGTTCCTATGTTAGCCAGTGTGTATAAGAGCTTGGTAGAATGTTTCAACAAAGATGGACCAAGAGGTATGTGTTAGGGGACACACAAAAAACACCTGTTCTATGAGCCTGAAATATGTACTTCTTTTTAAATTGGGGAAAGCTTTTTTTGTTTACAAATAAATACCAACACAAATTTCAGACACTTTAGGAAAATATTTGTTCAAGTATTTCAAAAAATGGCAAAATTCTAATAGATTTTGGTGATATTTAGTGTCATTTGAAAAAGAAAAAAGAAAACACCAGACCCCATCCAACCTTACTTGAAAGGTGTTCCCCATGAACAGGTTTTTTTCCTTCTTTTCTTCGCCTTAATACATAAACAGTTAGGGGAAGTTTGGATGGTTGCTGTCATTGCTTTGGATTAAATTCAGCCAACGTCAGTCTGAATATCAATGCTCATTGCTCATTGACATTGATTACACACACACAAACGTTTGCCTATTTCGAATGTTGTCCAAAGCATTATATGACCACAACTGTAACAGGTAGGGTGGGGCAGTGTTCAAAATCAATTTAAGACAAAAATATCAGTTTTTTTCCAACGGATGACCATGTTATGAAATTGGGTTATCTGCCAATGTTTTTGATTGTCCGCCAAAATAACTTACAAATATTCAAAAAGTATGGTCATCCATCTGCCAGTGGTTTTGATTGTCCGCCAAAATAACTTACAAATATTCAAAAAGTATGGTCATCCGACGGATAACCTGCATTGAAATTTAGGTTAAACACTGGGTGGGGTTTAGGTAAGGAGTCTGATGATCTGTTCACAGCAAAAAAGCTTCCTATAATATCCACCCACCCAGTCATTGTGTACTATACTGATTGGCCATCTCGAGACAGTGACGTAACTGAACAGGCGCAGCTTTTACGCACGCGTGTGTATCTTCCGCCTTTCAATGCTCGTGTTTGTACGCCAGCACCGCGAGTTTGCGCACGCATAATGTGATGCAATTAGTAGAATACGCGGTTACGTCACTGTCTCGAGATGGCCAAACAGAGTATAGGGTGTGGTATTGAGAGAGCCAAAAGAGTAACTTATGTTGCAGAAACTGTGTAAAGGTTTGGTAGAATGTTTCAATTTAGGATGGAGCAATAGGTTTATACCACAGGAATGCATGGACAGTTTGGATGGGATTCATTATATAAGTATGGGGTTACCTGTACACTGAGAGCCATGGGTGTGGATATATGAAAATGAAACTATGTTTCTCAAGACAATCTTTGCCAAGAGAGGTCGTATTATGCTAGACAGTGGATAATACAATTCATGCATTCTAATCAATATCCAACCAATTTTAACCCTCCAACCACTCATGTTATTAATTCATTTTATGTTATAGGACTGGACTACTCCCAGTATACAGATTTTCATGGATTTATGGCTGATATAAGTGCTCCATGGTTTGAACACCATCTAATTCAAAGCTTTGTACCAAGTATAGATGGTCTCAAGGATAAACTAGGTAAGGCTGTAGGATACAGAATACAATTTAATCATCATCGCTCCCCCCTCAGATATAGTAGTGTAGGCGAGTGGGATAGTTAGACTCAACCATCACTCCACCAACGCGCCCCATCCCTCATCCCACCCCCTTACCACACCCCCTCACCCACCCCTCATCCCTGCCTGAAGGGGCGGAAGCTCATAAGTTACCTATTTAGATGTTGCAGAAATTTAAGCTAAAGTGTTTGTGTTAAATTATTGGAAAAATCATCTTCCAAAGTCATAAATGCCTGTATCTTGTCTGCAGGCCATTTAAACTCAACCAATGGATATCAATATTGAGGGGCCATGGCCCCTCTAGCTATGCCACTGGTTACTCTAATCCCTATGTTAATCCACTTTGCAAAAAATGATTTTAATAAAACCTGTAGAATGTAACCAAATAAAATAACCATTGCAATTGAATTTTGTATCCCTTAAAGAGTCCGGCATACAGATTTTGGACGTCGGCTGTGGTGCAGGCAGATCATCCTACCTATTCGCCCAGCACTACCCCAATAGCCAATCATACGGTCTAGACTTTTCCCAAGAAGCTTTTGCACAGACTGAACAGGCAGCTGCTGATGCTGGAATCAACAATCTATATTTTGTGTCCCGTGATGCAGCACACATGGATCCAAAGTGGACTGGAAAATTTGACTTCGTCTTTGTAAATGATGCGTTACACGATCAAGCGTACCCAGATAAAGTTTTACGTGAGATGCATCGTGTGATGAAACCTGACGGAATCCTCTCTGTTATAGAGCCAGATTACCACACCAAACATACAGACAATATGAAGAGTGGAACCAGAGCTTCTATGATGTACGTTATAAGCCTGATGAACTGCGTACCAGTGTCGATGAACTTCGATGGTGGTATGGGTCTGGGGGCAATGTGGGGGAAGGAAAGAGCAGTGGAGTTTTTCTCGGAGCATGGGTTTCATTCTGAGTTAAACAAAGTACCGGGTGGAATAGGCGTGCATTATTTGTGCAAAAAGATATAATTTTGTAAAACCAAAAATAGAGATCACCCAAGTTTGAGGATACATAAGCGCAACATAAACTGTAATGTTGTGCACCTTGGGGAGAGGGGGGGGGGGGCACTCATGTATTAATGTTGTAATCATCCCTGTGAATGCACTCTCAAAAACTATCCTTAACACAGATTTTCAAAAGAGGGAAATAGCGACGTCGAATAAGGATTTAGCTCTCATACTGTCGAGCAATAAATATAGGTCCTCAAGATGGTGACTAGACTGAAATGAACATATGAAGTAATTGTGCGGTTTAGTTTTGTTAGTATATTTTGGGCTACTAGTATTTTTACAACGATGACAATTGAATATAAGTCCAAGCTACCCTAGCAGGGATTCAGGTTGAAAAATACACCCTTATTCTCTGAATTTGGTGATTTTGATACTCTTGTCATGGCCCTGTGTTTTGGTCGAAAACAGCACCCTTAATCGATGTTTTCATTCATGTTGATGATTACAACATTGTACCTGACCTGTCCGTCCGTCATCGTCCCCCCATCCATCAGTACTTGGAGTGTACTGTACTTGTACTGGATATGATATAACAAAACCAAAAACCTTGATTAAACGTGTGTGAAATCATTTCAATCATTAACTTAACTAATGCCTGAAATTGTCTGTAACAGGTATAATTTAAGTAACACTTTCATATCTTTCATATTAAGGCTTTGATAATTTAATTTTATAAATCAGTATGTAACTGCATTTTCACAGGGTAATATATTTGTACTTATTACTGACTTAAGTTTAAAAGGTACTCTGCATATCGTTAAACAGGGGTTTATCGTCACTTTTAACTATACATATACACAATGCAGTTAAAAACTATGACATGAAATAGACTTATAATTGCGAGATTTACGCTGTTGCTTCATTCAGTTTCTTAGTCCATAATAGGAAATCTCAATTTTGATGTTTTCAGTTTCTTTGTAATGGTTATCAGTATTAGCCTTGTGTGTGAATAGATTTAAAAAAACTTGCCTATTTGTAACTGACAAAACTATATAGTGTTGATATCTCTTATCATCTGATTGGTTTGGGACTGTGGGAATGGCAGTCGCTATTGCAAAGGGTGCATCTGTTTGGAGTTGTTGTAAGGCGACAAAAAAAGCTACCGTTTTACAGGCCCGACCGACCCATTGTTTTGGTAAAAATTGTTGAAAATTCAAGATGTCCTGATTTCTTAAGGAAAAAAACCCCTCCTGAACGACCAACCCTACCTGAGAGGTCCGTTTGCCCGTAGAACATGGTGGGTTTTTTCGTTGCCTAATACCAATATTTATGAGAGTGACAAGGATCAAGTATAAGGTAATACAAAATAAGACTCAGACACAATTATATTAATAAAAATTGGATTAAAATCTGAAGAAATAAGAAAATTGGGTTTATATTGGTGGTATCGTACTCATAGGTCGAACCACATTTTAAGTTATAGTACATCAGAGCCAATTCCAGAGAATGCAGCTTCTTATCAGATGCATAACCTTAATTTACCAACGCAATCAACGATAAACCACAGCATTTACCCACAAATGCTGCGATTTATCGTTGATTGCGTTGGTAAATTAAAGGGACACAATGTCATGTTGAATTTTTTTTAATTTTAATTAATCTACTTCAGAATTCAAGATAACATTAAAAATTGCCATTATTGTTGTTTCTACTAAAATAAAACCAGCAAATCTTGATTAAAACAATGTTGAAATATGTTGGAATACCACCCCTAACCATGTAAAATGTTGGTTGCGGCTCTACCAGCATTTTTGAATTGATGTTTTGTTGTACAAAGAGGGCTGCTTTTTCTTAATCCTTATAGGTGTAAGTTCATACATGTAATACAATTGTAAAAATATACAAATTCCAGTTTTCATCATATTTTTTAAATTGAGGGCGCTGCCTCCACCACATCTCTTAATGCCCCTTTAAGGTTATGCATCTGCTAATGTACTGCATCTATCACTGGAACTTGCAATTATGTCACATTTGTATCTCAATTGGATTGGAGTGTATTAATAATATGCAGATGAAGAATTTGTTTCCAACAGTGGTTATATCCTTGATGTAAGACATTCATAAGTTAGGCTAGTGTCAAGACGCCATTACAGAATAAAGCTGTATAATCCTGTGCTAGGTTAATTCCATGCCGTCTTACACCAAGGATAAACCCAAAAGGGGTTCAATTCCACTGGCGGCTTCCTCTTAAATTTTCTACAACAGAACACAGTTCAAAAATTAAAAAGAAATAATAATCATATTAAAAAATGTGTATAAATATTTATGTAATTATTACCTGGTTTCTCTGTGTATCATGTAATACAGGTGGTTTATAAGTACTATGTATATTGATATGAAGTCCAGATGTTACATTGTGAATTTTGGTTTGGTCAAGAATTGTCAGGAAGCAGCAACTCTCAGAAACAAGCTCTTCATATACAACATGGTTTGAAGGAAAGTAGTGGAAGCTACTGGTCCATGATGTTGGATGATTGGAATACCTCCTGACGCAAAGAAACGGAGGGAGAGATAATATACTTTACATGAGTGTGTAATGTGTTGGGATCTGTCAACCGCGATAATGATGTGTGATAATTGGAATATGCTCTGACCTCAAGATGAATAAGTAAGATGAATAAGTAAATACTATATAGACCATGAGTCACCTCTTGGTGATCAATAATGTTAAGTGCTCGGTTCAATTCCATGCATAGAGGAACATGCATTGATTGTTGCATTGACTGCTGTTGTTACAGATGACTGGTTTAGTTAATTGTATGGTTTATGATGAACACTCCCCCCCCCCCCCCCCCCCTTCGAATGCGTGCACATACAGGCATGCAAGCTTTTGTTTGGCAGGCAATTCCGCGCACACACCGGCAGGCAAGCTATTGTTTGATTGACTGCTGTGACGTTACAGGTGACATTGTCTATTAAGTCTCAATCATCCAAATCCAATGGAAAATGTTTGCACTACTTTCCTAAAATAAGCCATTTTGAATTTGTTTTTACTACACCTCATAATAAGTTATTAGCCAAAATAAAAATAAATCTGCAATGAAATCTTCAATGTTATAAATGCCTATTACATAGCTCTCCTTAGATTGAAGAAATACATTTCCCAATGTTTAGATTATTTGATTTTTTATTTCTCAATTAAATCAAATGGAAAGACAAACATCCATGTGTTATACAAATTATACATGGTTATTCAGAAATAACGGGGTTATTCAGAAATAATAAGGATTTTAAGAAATATCAGGGTTATTCAGAAATAACAGGAATTTTAAGAAATATCAGGGTTATTAAGATATATCGGGGTTATTAAGAAATATTGGGGTTATTCAGAAATAACGGGGTTATTCAGATATAACGGGGTTATTCAGAAATAGCGGGGTTATTCAGAAATAACAGTTATTCAGAAATAACAGGGATTTTAAGAAATATCAGGGTTATTAAGAAATATCGGGGTTATTAAGAAATATCGGGGTTATTAAGAAATAACGGGGTTATTCAGATATAACGGGGTTATTCAGAAATAACGGGGTTATTCAGAAATAACGGGGTTATTCAGAAATAACGGGGTTAATCAGAAATAACGGGGTTATTCAGAAATAACGGGGTTAATCAGAAATAACGGGGTTAATCAGAAATAACGGGGTTATTCAGAAATAACGGGGTTATTCAGAAATAACGGGGTTATTCAAAAATAACAGGGTTTTTTTTGTTAAAAACAAAAGAAATTCATATTTGTTGTCGAAAAATCAACAATTGTGTGAAATTGTTTTGGGACAACTCCGCTAGTGCGCTGAAAAGAAGAAGAAAAAAGTGTATTGCCATGACTGGCTGATTTGCGAACGTGTGTAACATTTGAATAGAATTTAATATGGTGTGGTTATTCTGTGGATTTTTTTAAATCAAAACTAAAGAAATAGTCTTTCTAGTGATTTACAATACACACACCAGAAAATAGTGTAACATCTTTGCCAAAAAATTCCCGTTCTTTCTCACACATCCTGCATCGTATTTCATTCCAATACCTTTCCCATATACTTGTATAAATGTATGTTACTTTATATTATATTTTCATCATGCATCTTAATTGTTTTGTTTGAAAATAAAAATTAATAAATTATTGGATACCAAATAATTGTAACCTGAATTATTTATGGAAAGAATGGCCCATTGCTAGGATAACTGTAATTAGAATCTTTGCAATTAAATGACGAAAAATCCCAACATGTTCTACAGGCCCAACGAACATTTTTTGAGAAATTGGTAACAAAAACAAAAGGCAAATATTTTACAGATTTTTATGGTCGTTTTAAAGGAGGGAATACCCAACTGATCAACCCAACCTGTGAGATTCATCTGCCTGTAGAAACAGGTTTTCTGTCTTGCCCTTTTCATGTAGCTGCAAGAAATTACCTCTCTTTATAGTCCATTTTACCTGAAGTATGAACCTGATATTAGATTATATTCCAGAGAGCACACCAACAGACAGAACTATTGTTTGTAATGTGAAACCATAAAGGTGAATCTCGCAATTGGCAGGCAAATGTTGCATTTATCAGTATTATACTAACTAACATATCACGTTAGACTGGGTCCCAACTTCCTAATTAGGGCTCCCAAAAACGGGTCATTATAATGGGGATACCCCAGCAGGTGCCATGAATCAAACCTGAGCCTGGGTGGCAGTCTGGAGCTAAGGAGTCGGATTGGATACCCCGGCTGATTGTGGCACAAGATAAACTGGGGAAGCGTGTGCTACCAGCACCTATAGTGTGATCAGATCCAAATTGGCGAAGCATCTTTACAGCAGCGAATGAATACAGAAGGAGGCGGGTGCGCATGAAGGCAGGAGGCCAAAACCATGTGCATGTGGCCATCGTGTGTGTATGCTTTTGCACGCGGAGAGATAAAAACTGAATATTTCTCGCCAATAATTTGGAACAGATTAAACTATTGTAGTGATTTGTAGCGATGAGGAAGGTTAAAGTTAATATGGTCTGCAGTCAAAACAATGCTGATGTTTTTCAAAATTTGATCAAGTGGGTGTTTGTAAACCAATGTGCATAATACATTTGATTCATTCTTTTATGCGAAATCAAGCAAATGTCATACAAAACACACAGCTTGCTGTCCATGATTAAAATATTGCAAATTGGTAACAAAATTGTGGATGACATACTGACGTATCAATATTCTCCGTTCAATATTGACTTGCAATATAAGTTTTCACATATCGATACCTCAATGTGTGGCATACGATACAGAATCATCAATTCTGTAATGGTCCGAGTATAGTCCCATGCTCAAGTATATTCCCATCCCCATATTTCAAATTTCAATAAATATCGTATAACAAATTTCTTTCTCAAAACTTAATAAAACACAGTTCAAATAGGAAAAAACTGATTATAATCCCACCCGAACTTTGTCATTTTTACGAGCAACAAAATGGTGGGACTATGCTAGGACCATTACAGTTTGTCAAATTCCAATGAATATTATCGATTTCTCAACTGACAAGTGCCACAGATATTATTGTCAAATCTAAATTTAACCAATAGCATTTTATCTTGAACGATTGTCCAAGTGGAGTTACATTCACGAAACTTCACTTATCAAAAATGGGCGATTATATGTCAGTATGTGAACACTGATATCAAATTGATTTCCCAACATCACTGTTAATCCCTATTGTGCAATAAAGTCATGGATAAGCCACTGTGACAGAAGGATGTATATATTAGAGAAAAGAATAGAAGATACTCCTTTTTCACTTACAGAGATGAATAATCGTTAAGGCTGATGAGCTTGATAAAACTACAAGGTATATTGAATTGAACTATGGACTCTACTATCTTGAAGGTGCCCTGAATCAACACATGTTTAAGGCCTACAAAGATAAAAGTTGTGTTGCCCATTGGCTTCACAATCAGGTTTTCTACGACAGACAATTTATTTTGGGTAACGGCCAGGTGTCCCTTCAAATAATGTCCATCCATTACAGAATCAGATACTTGACTTTAAGATGTTGGGAAAACAAGTTCTACAGACAATAATCTATCCATTAGGCAATACAAATTGGTCGTGTTGCTCTCAAGTGCCAAAAATAATGAGGTCGGGTCAGTCAGTTGATTTTCCTTGTTTTTTTGCTTGACTAATATTACTGACAAGTTGACTAATGTTTCTAGAGTGATAATAGTTTAAAAGCACTCTATTCAAGCAAAATAGTAATACTTGACAAATTGGGTAATATTTAAATCATTAAAAAAAATTGCGACCCTGATTTTTGAGATTTTAAGGTTGGTATATTTGATATCATACTCAACACCACCACAAGATTTCAATGAAACATACACAGACCATGCACAGACACAGTGAACAATCTGAAAGTAGGGTATCCATAGCCACATTAAGCAATGATCTAAAAAACAGGCCGTCGATGAATGGTCACAAAATACGGTGCTACCTATAAGTACCATAAGCTGTGGCAGCGCTACGGAGGGGCAAGGGGGTTGGGGCATTTGCCCGCCCCCCCCCCCCCAAAAAAAAATGATGCCCCCAAACAAATAATTTCAATTTAGTTAAAATTATACAAAATTTGACCATTTTAGCATAAAAAGGCAATTTTTTCCCCGCTTAACACGCATTTTCTTACTAAATTATGTAAAACTATACTAAATGTTGACAATTTTAGCATAAAACAGCTAAATTTTGCGCGCAAGCATGAATTTGACAATTTTAGCATGGCAAAAAAAAATGCGCGCTTTGCGGGATACTTTGACCAAAATGGGGGGGGGTCTAAAAAGTTTCAAGTTGAAAAAGGGGGGGGACAAAAAAGTTTTGGGTACTCAATAGGGGGGTCAAAAAAAGGTTGGTCAACAGTGGCGTTGCCAGAAAAAAATTTGCGCGCTATGCGCGCATAATGTGTCTACAAGATGCACCATTATTTGATTCAAGCTTGTTTAGAGCCAAAATGTACCTACATTTTTCCATCCAAAAGTAAAGGTAAAGTCACAAATTTTGCGTGCTTCGCACGCATTTCTTGACAAAAAAGTCTCGTCGCTTCATTCTCATTTCTCGCCCCCAATAAGAATAGCCTAGCTACGCCACTGTTGGCCAAATCAATAGATAACTTAAATCCACATTTCTTTTATGTGTAGGCAGACATTGAAAATAGATACAGTATACAATTAGTTTGATCAGTCTGTGATGAACACCAGATAAAACAAATATAAACTCTTTTTAACACGTTATAAAACTAAAGTGTGTCTAGGGAAAATGAATTGGGGGGGGTCAAAAAAGTGTTGTAAAGAGGGGGGGGGGTCTAAAAAGTTTTTATTATTTGTAAAGGGGGGGGGTCAAAAAAGTTCAGACACCCAAAAATGCAAGTTGGCCAACCCCCCCCCCCCCAAACCCCCACCAAAGTATTTCTGAACACTCCCTTATAGCTCACTGTTCTGTTGGCCCATTTTATTCTGATCAGATGTCAAGTGTGCCAAAAGTGTAACAATCACAGCCAATGCATTGAAATTTCATGTGTCATCATTTACAGCTTAAAAATAAAAAATGAGAAAAGGTATAATATTATGTTCAAGTTTTCATAACAAGGAGAGATTCATTTGGTCATGAGGGAATAGTGCTCGAAGGTCATGATATTGCTGCCCCATGTTTTATCTGCATACCAGATTTGTGTGATTTTTAGTGCTATTTAGGGGGAAACCCTATACTACTGACCAAACCTATTGCAAAATCTGTAGAACAGCGTGTTCTAAGTAAGCTTATCTGCATTTTTGATGAAACTTTTAGCATGTTATTTACACACTTGTGAAAATGAAGAGTTCAGATGCAAACGCAATAAATCTATTTTAACCAATTTGAGAAAAAAAGTTCTTGGGAAAATATGTGATCCTTTTATCAAATCTGCAAAAGTAGGGCCAAAACATTTGATGAGTCTAACAAACAGGGTCTAAATGAAGCCATTTTTATGTAATTTATGTTGGTGATCTCAACTATAAGGAACTTGGAGGAAAATGACATTTAGGGCTTTTTGTATGTTAGAAACTCTCCAAATGTTTTTTCATTGTGATTTTTTTTTTATTTTTAAATGAGAATTATTCCTAGTGATGATATAAATAACAACCCAGAGAATCCAACTGTAGCTTTGCTTCTTAATCTTGTAGTATATCTGTAAAAATAAGACGATATAATGTACTTGTCGACCTGTCTGGTTTTTACATCAAATCACAGTGAACCCAAACCATAAAGGATTAGGGATTGAAAGTAGATATTCCTATCACTTTATCAGATTTCTACTTTATTACAATACACAAAAATAGCTCTTACTTTTTGCTTTAGATGATCTCACAGGAAGGGGTGGATACTGAATTGCTTGGGGATACGGAGAAAAAATGGGCAACTTTTATGATTTTTTTGGAGTCTGTAAATTATTTTTTGTCGGTACATCATGCGATTCGTCGGTACAACAATGTCGGGGCCCCCCAGTTTCCAAAAGCTGGGTACGCCACTGCGCCCAAGTGTAGTTAGGGTTTAATGGCTTAGCATGACACATGGCAGCTATGGCAGGCTCTCATGGTACTGATTATAAAATGACTGCCCTTTTGAGAATTTGCTAAAACCTCTATCTTACAGAAACGCACAGGGCAGTATTTGCATACAAGGCCTTTTGGCTTTTGGGACTAACCACCCCCCTGTCACCCCTCCCCCATAACATTAATTGATGGATAAAAGACACTTTTCTCTGAAACTGTTGTCAGCACTCAGCAGTCTTCATGTTGATATACATAAAGTTTCTCAACATTTTGTAATGCACTTTTGATATCGTAAAACACTTCCGTTTTGTTTGTATTCTGATTGTACATAGCACACATACATTACAGAGCAGTAAGATTGTAATCTACTTGCAGTTTCTATTGATTCGAAGAACAATAATCTGTATGTTACCTCGCATCATGGAAGTCCGACAGAATCTAGCAGAATCTGGAGAATATATGAATGTGAAAATAACCAAATCAATAGTTGGGCAACACAAAAAAAACCTTTTTTTTTATTTTTTAAAAAAGAAATTTACAAAAATTCACAACAAATTCCAATTTTTGGGGGGAAAATAAATAAGAGAAAGGCCAAACCGACCGACCCTCCCGGAGAGGTCCATTTGCACGTAGAACAAGTTTAGGTGTTTTTTTCATCTCACTGTGACAAAAAACTGTTCTACATGTACTAGCCTGATTGATTACTGTAAAAGTCAATATTTTCGCGATAAGATATTTTCACGAAAATTGTCATAACAGGCATTTCGCGATTTTTTATTTTCGCGATTTTCAACATTTGTGAACAAAAGTCAACGGAAGTCAATAATTTTCGCAGTATATACCAACCAATTATATGTAAATTTGAATGTTTTTTTCTTTTTCTTATCCTAGGACATTTTTTATCATTTTGTGTGTGAATATTTCAAAGAAATTATAATTTAAAAGGAAATCATGCACGACCACCCGCGTTTATACTTGTGAAAGATCAGTTTGCCCATAGAGCAGAGGATCTCGTCTTCCATCCACCCACACAGTCAATGGTTCATATTATGAAAACATGTCAAAAATCAAACACAACTTACAACATACAGTACTGTTACGCTCTAGTTGAGGAGCCTATTTCAAACTACACAAACATTTGCAGAGGAAGTTCTGTAAAAAAGCTGACATTTTTGCAGTGGCTTTATTTTCACATCTTTCACAGAGTGATACGTGAACCAGCAAAAAATGTTTGAATGTAAAAATAATTTTTAATGCATTATATTATAACAAATGTCAACAGTCATAGACTTAACCGCTCCCCCTAATGAAGTTGACAGTGATAGTTGACATTGCAAAAATGTGTACATGTATGAAAATTGACTGAGTGTAATTTTCATACAGTACAGAGTTCTTCATAAACTTAATGTAAAAGTGATAATGTTTGCACTTTGCAGAGTTACAATTGTTTCGTGTGTTTTTAAATTCACAGTTTGTAGCTTCATCCCAAAGACCTACACACAAAAGAAATATATTCACATGTTATTATTTTCGTGGTAGCTAGTTCAAGTGCAAAAAGCGTTAAGATAAATGTTGTGCTGACAAATCCACTTTTAGAGTATGTGGTCATTGAGGGGGTCCTCAACTCTCTGCTAGCTACAGATCACACACATACTGTTTCAGGATGTCCTGAAAAATTGAAACGGAGTTTACCTGAAAGTACCCAAAAGATAACTGTTACAAGGAAATGCCGACGGCAATGTTCGCTTTTACCACTTAACAGAATAAGCTTAAGCTTTATACACAACTTCAACATGTCCGTGTGCGAAGTGACGTCATGGTGACAACCTCTAGATACTGGCATATTCCAAAGTTCGTACAAATAATTCAATAAAATAAAGACAAAACAAGGTTTTAATGCGTTCCAAAACAGTATGTGGGATGTGGTATAAAATCTGTTCAGGTAGCAATAATTTCTTTGTGACGAAAAAACAAACCCTCTTCTATGGGCCTTACCGACCAATTTTTTTAAAAATCTACAAAATCGTTTTTGTAACATTTTCAAATTTCAAATGTTCGTTTGCCAGTAGAACAGGGTTGGCCACATTGCAATGTATAATACAATTACGAGTTTTTTTCCAATTCTCAATGGTGCCTGTGTAAGCTGAGACAAAATATTCGTCTCAGGTGTGAGTACCCCCACCTTCGGGCAAAATTTAACTTGTTATTGATTTATAAATCAATAATCATTGATATAATTATATCAATGGTTTTTATACATTGTTTTTATACATTGTTTTTAAACATTGTAAAACAAGTCACAAACTTTTTCAATGTGACAATAAAGTACAATGAACTGGGCATGTTTTTGAAACAAAATAATTTCAAAGCAAACCATTTTCCAAGTTCCTGACTACACAGGCCATCTCTTAGATTTCGGAACAGTTTGTTTTGACTAGTTTTGAAAAAGGTGTGTTACCTTTTTCAAACAGTCAAAACAAACTGTTCTGAAATCTATACCCAAGTAACATTTAATATCATAAATATTTTGGTGGTGGGCTTTGGACAAGTCAGAGCCTCGGACGTCTTTTGTTCCATGGAGTCTCTTTTTTCATAGCCTTAAGGACTAAATTATTTTCTGATGCCCCCTTTCGGGGACCCATTTTTTTCTGACTGCCCCCCCCCCCCCCATGTTTACCAACCCTTCCCACCAAGGTATTTATAAGAGAATAACATTTATTTTGTAGCTGTTTTGCTATATATACACGTTAGTCTCATAATGTATAGGCTGTACCATATTTGGAGTCGTTTGCGGCAACCATACACGACACAAATATGGTACAGCCTAGCAAAACAGCTACTAACTATATTTTATTCTCATTCTCATTAGTGTATTGGTTATTTTTATCTTTTATCATAAAATAATGCTTTTTGTTAGATATCTTTTAATCAAACAACAAATGTCCCCCTTTATAAAATGGGTGAATCCAGCGAGCTGTTTACCAACTTCCTGTTTCGTATAATCGCATTCTTTCGCACATGTACACATGGCAACGCTGCCTTATACGCACAACACCTGTGTAGGGCACGTTTGAACATCTTAACGAGATGACCATTCGCACTGAAGGTATTATTGTTCAAATGAATTAAGCCCCGCCCCGCCCCAAACTATATATTATCGTCTCATAATATATTTGCGTATTTGCTGAAAATCAGCCAAAAACCAATCAAAATGCCTGTTGACATCCAAAACCACACGCACACGGGTTCCACTATGAAAGAATCCCTTTTTATAGCACTTCAAAATCACCCTGCATTCATCATATATTTCATGAAATGTAAAATCTTCAAATACAATGTACATTAGAAACATCACAAACAACACATTTCACATTGTTTGTTACTTTATTATAATAACATTCAGGTATAATATACAGCAGATTACCAACCCACACAGTTAACAATAAACAATAAAACAACAAATATTAACAAACACCGACGAATGTCCAAACCAGAATAAGCAATGAGAACATTCACCAGCCTGCCCAACACCAGACGTGCGCCATAGGCCACTGGTGCTGATAATCGGCAATAAAAGTCCCCGAAGGTAAATTTCCTCGCTTAATTATTGGGTTGGGACATTCACGGGTGTTTGTTAACCCTAACTCTACTACACCACACAGCAAAGGTGCGAAAAATGTTTTTATAACCCGGCGTGCAGGTTGTTGGGCTACAAAAATTTCCTCACTTAATTATTGGGTTGGGACATTTGTTAACCCTAACTCTACTACACCACACAGCAACTGTGCGGAAAATGTTTTTATAACCCGGCGTGCAGGTTGTTGGGCTACAAAATAGCCCCAGGATATATAACGAGGCGAATATACTCGCCGAGTGTCGACTAACATGACAGCCGTGGTGTAGTGGCTAGGATCTGGGCCCTGGTACTGGAGGTTCGTGGTTCAAATCCCGGGGGGTCGGGGTGACCTTTCTGGTGAATTGTGGGGGTCAGAAAAGAAATCTGTTGCCGTGTGGTGATCTAGAGTTAGGGTTTTTAATAATGTATTTGTTTTTATATTATCTGGTATAATCACCGTGGGTCGGTAAATTGCTTTATATTATATAATAATTTCATTCAATTGTGAATTGTATGGTACTACAATCACTCAGCCACATGCCATTACATCATGTTTTGTTGCCCCATAAGTAACTATGCAGAGACAAAGATTTTGTTTTAATATAAAGTGAATATTATTAAAATTAACAACATTACTATGAATCATATATCTCTCTCATCATGAATACAATTTATATAAGGTGAACTTTTAATTTTCAGTCAGTCTTTTTCTTTAGTCTCCTCAATTACAGATGTGAAGCAGCATTACACCAATTAAATGAACGAGTTGTTGGAATATATGGTACAGAGTGTCTCAAAAAATACAACCTAATTTAAGTGATTGCGACTTCAAAAATAAATATCCAAATATAGTATGTTTTATAGAAATTTAAAGTGCAATTATTTTGCTACATTTTGGTGAAAAATATGTAACACTAGTCAAAGAACACGCCCGGCCCAACTTTGCTCATAATGAGTGAAAATACAAAGAAAGTAATAAGGTACTACTACTTTCATTGATTTACATAATCACTCATTTTGTCATAACTACTCAACTCAATCAAATGCGATTTCCACCAAATTGATGCAAAACGATTGCACTTTACTTAACTATAAATTTTATTACATGGATATTTATTTTTGAAGTTACCATCACTTAAAGGTCAGTTTTATTTTTTGAGACCATGCATGTGGCCAGATCATTTAGGATACATTATTTTAAAACGTTTGGTACCAAATATTCGAGTGCTCCCAAAAGACGAGTGCTCCCAAAAGCAAGATCATACGTGTATACCTTTCTGTGGTTGCGCAATGAAAAAGTATATATACTTTTTGGACACCCGGTAAAAAGCATATATATTCTTATTACAGGGTGAAGGTTAAATTGAATTAGTCCAAGACCAATATCTGTTGAAATTAATCTTTTGAAATGCATGAATCCACCAGCTGTTGATAGCTCCTTACCTCTAAATACTAAATGCATTATTTTGCTTCAATTTCAAGCATAAAAGACATGAAACAAACAAAGAGATCAACAAAAGAAAGACATACACTTTATTTATGTCCTATAGAGTATAGAGTGACTTTCAATTATATTTTGACCACAGGCTAGATAGACATTTGGATGTATCTTTTTGGCACAATTTGGTACCAAATTTGCCACAAAACAACACAGATAAGCCATGATTAGCACCATTTAAAGAAAAACTGTGACGTTTCCAAATTCACATTTTCAACACACTATGCCGAGAGAAAATGTAGTGTATGTCTTGCATGGCCTGGATGACCACTGGGGATATCGATAGAATATCGATCACACAGTGCAACCGTGCTACACTACCCATGCAAGACAGTTTGAATTTGATCAAAACGGGATGTGTTGGTATCCTTCAATTCGGTCTTTCCTCCCGCGTAGTGTATTGAATATTGGCATTTGGAAATGCAACAGATTTTCAGTAGCTGGTGCTAATCATGGCTTATCTTTGTTGTTTTGTGGCAAAATTGGAACCAAATTATGCCAAAATGTGTTCATGCAAGTGTCTATCTACATTGTATAGCCTGTGTGGTCAATATATAATTGAAAGTCATTCTATAGGACATAAACAACGAGTATGACTTTCTTTTGTTGAGCTCTTTAAGGCTATAACAATGATATTGTTATTTTTGTTTTTACAAAAATTGTGTCTGCAACATTATTATGGACACCCTGTATTCCCTCTGTGCCACCCATAATTTTCTCCACAATAGGTTAATTCTATATATGTACAAATTCGGAGACAGCACACACACATGAATTATTCCAAAATTTAAATACTACTACTACAAGGCGTAAATTGTTTCTGCCCAGAATATTGCAATCATCAGGAATACTGTGCATTTATTTAAATGGTAGTCAACTCAATTGGATATTGGCAAGAAATATTGTTTATTTATCTCTCTGTGCGCAAAAGTAATCCAAGCGTACATTTGCGATTATGGCCACACCAACGTGGTTTTGGCCGCATGCATGCGCCACAAAAATGATGCACAGTGCACTTGTGGCCTTCATGCGCACCCGCCTGTATTCATTTGCTTGCTGTAAAGGACGCTTTGCCAACTTTGAACTGATCAAACTATAGAAATTATGTTGACGTCATCCCTCACTTGCGGTGACACAGACTATCGTCTATTTGTCTATCACGAGACAGTGACGTAACTGCGTTATTCACATAATTGCAGTACATAAACGTGCACGTCTACTAAAAGACCTGGCGGAAACACTCACGCGCAGAAAGGTGGAAAACAAGTACACGTGTGCGTAAATATTGCGCCTGTGTAGTTACGTAATGTGATTGGACAAATAGACTATAGAGTATAGATTTATATGATTAAGTATACTTTAGGTACCAAGTATGCATCAAAGATAGAATGAAGTACCTTGTGTCAGCTATAAATATATTTTTTATAACATCAAATACTTAGTGAATGGCTAAAACTTACAAGTACACTACCGTACAACCAATTGATCAAATTAACAGACGTGCCAACAGTATTACATTGGTAATGGTAAAGACCTTCTTTTCTTCCCTCGTCGTTTAAACATTGAAAATATACTAGATGATGATTTGGAAGTTTTCACCGATTCAGATTGCGAATTTGATGCCGAAGGTAACTCATGTGATTCAGATGGGGAATTTGCAGAAGAAGACATCTCAGTTTCTCCATTGGGAACGCTCTCCGTCCTCAATGATTTCTTTTCACTCTCAAATATGCGTAAAAGGGTAGCTATAAATCTGTCATGGTTCAGGTAAGGGCTAGCCTGTCGGGAGTTCTCTGCTGGAGGTGACGGGTAAGATAGGGAAAAAATAGATTGCAAATAAGATGGGCACTTTGTCCTGTCAAGTCTTAATAGAATAGGAATAACACCACTATTATTTTTCTGAATATCATGTGTAAGACTTTGTTGCATCTGATTCTCAAACCAAGTATCCTCAAGGGCTTCAGGACTGACCAGAAGAAAGATTCTCCACGAGCTCCGGATGGCATCGGAAATGTTGTGGAGTTTGTACTTTGTTGCAATTTTATCGCGATCCAATCTGAAACCCCGCAGTCTTTCCTCTTTCTCCAAAATCCTGAAGATTTCGTCCGCTTCCGTTTCATTTTTCGATGTGAACCAGAGGCAGAAATCGTAATCACATTTGTGCGACTGGCCATATTTGGCCTCACTAATGGAGTCTGTTGAAGAGATTGATGAGATTGATGAGTTTGAGGAATGCCTACTCCTTCTGTCTGCGTTACTATGTGGATTTGATATCAACAAATCTTGGTCTTGTTGACTTGCCTTCCATTGTGGATTAGTTATCAACAGATTTTGATCGCAAACACTTGCTTGTTGACCTGGTGTTTCAGTGCGAGGGCTCTCTGATAAATAATCTCCTTCATTATCATTTCCACTAGCTGAAAGCACGGATGGTGATTGGACAAAGACAAATGATTGTTCAACAGTTTCTGACGAGGTAGAAGAGTCATCATCCTTCAAGGTCTTGGAGAATTCCTCACCGGCTGCCATGGTCACATCGTTTTCAAGACTTAGTTACATCTGCAACAACAAACACAAGAAACTCTTGATAGATCATTCTTAAACAGCTAAGAAAGTGTAAGCAATCTCATTGGTTCTCAGAGAAATAGGCGACATTTAGATGAGACAACTTAACACGGGGAGGTGGGGCTTACGTTTTAACAGTGCGTCCGACCTTCACAATGCGTGGTTTGCTCCATAACGCGCTTCTTTGCAGTGCGTCTTTGGCGCCTTTCCTGCGTTTATGCCGGCGCCGCGACGATTACGCATGGTGTACGGTACTCATCGTATGGGATTGGATGGAATGTTTGTGGGTTATTCGATCCTAGAAGGGGTAAAAGTTGTCAAATGTGGACAATAAATTGCACTTATTTCTTTGATAAATGTCTTCAGTATGATTGTTTAAGAATGAGAATAAAGGTATTGTTTTTAGACCGTACCCGTGTTATATTGTCTGACATAAATGCGTTCGGTAGTAGTATTTTTTGCGTAGAACAACTCCGCCTGCGGCGTCGTTGTTCTACTTAAAATAATACTATCGTCCGCATTTATGTCAGACAATATAACACGGGTACGGTCTAAAAACAATACCTTTATTCTCTAACTTATACACAGTACAATAGAGTATGATTGGTAAAGTTTCACATGCAGTTGAATAACAAGAGGAGGAGAGGGGCTTTAAAGCCTTCCTTAAAGTACAGAGGAGGAATTGGTTATGCTTTGACCTTAGTCTCATACATGAACATAGAGGATATATCACAGAGGGCTATTTAATAAGAAGCATGGGAATCATTTTTTTTGGAAAATCATCCATTCTTATGTCCCACTCACCTTTTTGGAGACCTCAAAAATGATCTATTCATGCCATTACAGAAAATTAAGAAGTAGCATACAATCATGTAAGTATTCAGGAAGGTCTCATTAGATTTTTGTTTATTTACAACTAGCGAGCGAAATACACTCTATCTGATTCCATAGATTCCATATTTTCGTCGGAAAATAGCCTCCTCTGCCAGCCAATGGAACGGCTGGGTGACGTCATTGGAAGATCGGTCTTGGATGAATCGTCAGAATCGACTATATAAGCAATTTTTGATACATTTTAGAACCGCTGCATATTAGGCATAGTAAAAAAAATTACATGTTTCCCGTCCGGACTTTTTAAAAAAAGGAGGAGGGAGGGTCTTACTATTTACTATTTTCCCATTTTTTGCTATTTTTTTCAAGATGGCCGCCAAGTCGAAAGTGACCAACTGACTGTGTTGCAGACACAGCAATTTCACTGGGTTTATTTCTCGAGGGTGAAAACCAAAATGATGGCCAAAACGTGTGCTCACACAGTGTTTTGGACAGTAAAACAATGAAATTGTCAACAATTTTCACTCTTGAGAAAATTTTTGAAGGGTGAAAATTAAAAGTGAAGGGTATTTCACCCTTTGTATAGAGTGAGTGAAAACACTGAGACACTCCTAAACAGGATTTTCCACTCTAATTGCCAGAGGAATAAAAATATGAAAAGGTTTACCTAATATATAGAGCCAACTACACATTGTTTCTTTATGTTTTCTTCATTTTTCAGGTTGAATGAGGAACAAAACATCATTGATCGAAAGGATGTAGGCCTTGGTCCCCATACTATTTCAATTGAGAAGCCATGTCCATAATTCCGTGTCATGCATGGCATGAAAATGCTATGAAATGATACAGCATTTCTATTACACCTGCCTTTCCTATGGGCAAAGGATCAATCACTAAAAAAAAAAAATTGAAAAAAAAAAAATTGGAAAAAAAAAAAACCCTCTTTTTTTTACAGAATTTTCGGAAATAGTAAATAGTAAAAAATAGGAGGCGGCGGCCAAAAAGGAGGCGGGCGGGGACGGGAAACATGTTAATTTTTTTACTAGGCCTTATACCGTATCCGGTCAACATTAGTATTTCTAGAAAGTGACGGCCGAAATGGATGAATCTTGTGTAATCGCTTACAGTGTACACAGTATTATCGGAAGTGTCGCAGAATAACATGCACGGAGCATTCGTTAAAAAAAACCTATCGCGCAATTTTGCCATTTTTACAACAATAAACCGCATCGTTGATTATAAATGTTGTTTTTCTGTCTAAAGGCTACCGGATTGAATTTCATCCAAATAATTGATGCGTTGGTCAAGAACCAGGTGAGCATTAAAATTTAAGTTTAAATGTGTCCGTGAAAAGAATTTAGACATTAGTCTCACGTATAGAGGGCACAGTTTTGGTTACTCTTTACTCTCCCACCTTCCCAATAACTCCATACATCTCTGTATGGAGTCATGTAAGGACTGACCCCATTAAGCTACCCATACATGCATGAGCAGCTGTGGGGTCAGGGTGAGACAGCCATGCATCATGGAGTCGGTGTTCAAAGGGTTGTGAATGATGTGGCGTCCCTAGTAATTATAAAAGGCCATATTATTTATGAGCCCGCTTTCTTTATGAGCTAGGAGCATTAACTAACACACGTCACATGATATAAATGATTTCGTAATTGCACTCGACTTCGACTTCTGCTATGTATACTATGCAAGCACAGCTATTTAAGGCTGTTATAAACTTATAACGCATGGGTCAGTGTAGCGGATACTGGGATAGTATGATTAAATTTTGAAGTGAGCTCTGTTACATGTTCTTTTATTGTCCATTTGTGGGAGTGCATTCTTAAATGTAGAAATAGCTTCGCCACCACAATTGTTACCTGCCTCTGTGGGCGAGTGCATTAAAGGCGTTCGCTTGTATTGGCAAAAGATATTTTATGTGTGAGTTCGAATCTCATTTACTGGGTTCAATTTTTCTTTTGTCTTTATTTTTAAATTTATTTTGACGGCTGGCTGGCTGACGTCACATCTGCACCAACATTCCAGTTTAGCTGTTTTTAGCTGTTTGTTATAGGAATTACCACATCAAGCATCAAGCAAGTCTGTTATTGACCGGATGTTTGATGGCAGGACAGGAGATTCCATTCCCGGATTGTTTAAAATAATTCTGATAACAAATTTTTGTTGAAGGGTGGCATCTCAATTAGATAAGGTCCGATCATCAATCAATAGGTGCACTCTAACGCCGCTGCTTCTGATATTTTTATTTTAAGCTTATTTAATTATAATATACTTCAATCAAGTTCAAGTTATCATTTTACATTTACCAAAAATCAATCAATCTATTCAAATTAAATAACTCATCTGCAAACCTCCCATAACTTACCATATTCAACCGCAGAAAAACACAACAACTTTGCTTATGACTCATCAATCTTCCGTAAAATGGTGGGGATAACGACAACAAATCCCCGACAAATCCCTGTGAAGAAAACCACATTTATGTGGGATTTACCCCCGTGCATTACACCATAATATTATTGATTGAAAATTGAAGATAGATAGGGATGGGCAAGATCGTATTCATAGTTTGTTATAGATGGCGCTGTGCCCTGCCCGTCATGCAGTCCAGACGATGGCGGTCACGAAAAAATCATTGTGGCAAGACCCTGGTCACGTGCTTCAAGGCTACGAACATTTCTCTTATATTATCGCAATTTATTTAAATGTCATATTTCAAAGGAAAAAAAACCATTTGTATAGTATAAATTAAATTTGCAATATTTAACTGATCGATAAAACAACATCATTTATTACAAAAATAAAGACAACAAAAAAAGTGACCCCAGTGAGATTCGAACTCACGCGTAAAAATATCCTTTGCCAATACAAGCGAACGCCATTTACCACTCACCCACCGAGGCAGATAACAATTGTGATGGCGAACTATAATATCAGACCAGAATATCGTAAGTATTATATATTATTGCCTATGACTATCCCTTTTCTACCATTTCGCATCAAAATTGAGGTGTATAATATAAAAATGTGAGCTAAACACGTGACTAATTTAAAATTACCCGCCATGATAAATGAACTGTAAAAATGAAAAGAAAGGACACTAAGAGTGGAGTTGGTTTTGGAATTATTTTATTTAGTTGTACCTAGGAATGTGATTTTTAGAATTTTTCGATGGGTATTCGCAATTACGTGTTAAACCAATACGAATTGCAAATTTAGGCAAATGTGACCGCCATCGTCTGATCCAGTCTAGTGTTAGGCCTATAATAGTCTGGTGTCATCCAGAGTGTAGGAACACTAAAGTGTTCAATTATTTTACCTTTTCTAAGTTATTTCTCCCGAGAGTAAGTAATTTGAAATGGAGTGGGGTCGGTTAGTGCAAGTCCTGACAGACAGTTTGAACAATACCCAACAAATTGGACCACTTAGCGGAGACTAATTAGTTATTTATATTCGTCTCAGCTAATAAAAATTAGGCTTTAAAAGGAAAGGGGCGCTCAAATAAATAATAACAGTATAGCCTTGAAGGGTATATATATACCGGGGTATATATTATAATATGGCTGGTGTTTTTATAGCAGATGAGCAGTGATGAAGAAATGGATTGGACTGTGGGAAGTGTTTTGGTATACGAATTAAAAAGTAGGAGTAGGCCTACATAGCAATTTATGGTATAACCTCGACACGTGGAAGTAAAGCAAAGCATTACGTAGGAGGAATGGCCGCCGGCGTCGGTAATGAACGATTCTTATGAGAAGTAAAGTTTTGCATTATATACATCAAGGCAAATATAGATCTCTTGATTGTTGATGTTTTAACATGGCTACATATATCTGAGCCTGATGAGTTTCAAAGTAGGTCTATTTGGGGGAAATCAAGATTTTCAACTTTCAACTTTGTCACACGTCGGGTCCTTTAAAATGAAAATCTAGTTAAGGTTTTCAACTTATTTTCGTTGAGTATTACATGAACTTCATTGAACAAAACAAAATTAAACAGATTCCAGAAAACGTATAGATTCTTTAGTTTTGTGATTGTAAATAATCTAAATATAAAATTGTCTAAAAAATAATATACCACCAGGATAAAAATATTCGATATCAAGTTAATCGGGATGGAGCAATCCTGCATTTTGTTTTAGCACTATTCACATTATGCTATTGCCATATAGCGTAATTCCCTTTTCAAAATGTCAAGATGTTCATCGAAGTTAAAAATGCATTAAAATACAAATCAAAATAATGCTCTTTTTTATTTGTCTTTTATTGGAAGCAAAAAAGGGATTTTTTGATTATTGTAGAGAGATATGGGCATGATCATCATATCATCGTGCATCTTCATTGCAATTACAACATGAGTTCAGCTGTAGATCTTCGATAGTGTTTATTCCTTATTGTTACCACAAGTGCATCGTGGGAAAAAACTCTAGTTGGCTGGTGCTCCCGTAATGCATTGTGGGATATCTTTAAAATCTAACAAAAAAACAGTTGTTCCATCCCGTAAATTATGGTCAAATTCAGACCGAAATTCTAAAAAAAAGGGTAATGAAAAGTTGAAAACCAACAGTTCATTTTCAAACCTTAATTTTAAGTTTGTTTAGCAAATGGTTATTAAAAGCATTTAGGCCTTTACCGCGCCGGACTACATGTAGGTCTTTGGCTATTTATAATGACACTTTAAGAACTATAACAAAGTGCAATGCGAATAACAAAAAATGAATAATAAACCGTAAACAACATTGAGTTGAGATACCTCTCTTGAAATTTCACTATGGAGGTCTCAATCTCCGCGGGGCCGGCTATAGGGACCGTTCATTGGTTATGGTGGGGTGGGGTGGGGTGGGGTGGGGTGGGGTGGGGTGGGGGTGGGGTGGGGGCTTCGAGATGTCAAAATTACCTACCCCACCCCCTACAGCTGAAACTAAAATATTAACCCCTGCTAACCACTAGTTTTTTCATAAATGTTATAAATAATTAGAGGTTGTCCTTTTCTTCGGAATTTTGTTCATGTCTGCTTTGTGTCCCTATCTGAACGGCTATTACGAGCGTAGCGAGTCGGAGAATCTGGCATAGTTAAACATTCTTGGTGGTTTTGTGAGCTTTTATAACCAACATTTTATATAGAACATCCTGGGCAAAAAACTTATGACCCCCTATTTTATGATCAACAAAATATATGACAAAAAATATATAACTCCTATTTTATGATCAAAAATTTATATTCTATCCCAGTATGACCCCCATATTATGTACATGTGTGAAGGTCACTATAGGCCTGTCTACATGTGTGAGGGTCATCATTGATGGTATAACATATTCCTATCCCTAGACCAATAAAAGATCTTGCTGGAGCCCTTCAACGTGACTAGGCCGACTAGGGGACTCAACTGAGAAAAAAGGTCATCGTGTTGCGTTCTATTGATTTGAAGAGGGCGCATGGTCACCCTATAAGGTGCGGTCATTTTCTTTGGTAGGAAGAGTCCCAAAAATGTCATTTATCGTCGTCATTTTTTATGACCTCCCCCTAAACAAACGCGATTATTTGTATGACCCCCCTACTCATATAGGCCTAGTGTTGTATAATGCCCCCCCCCCCCCCACCCCCACACACACATAAATATTATACTTGTATAAAGACCTATCTAGTTGTGATTGAACATTGGGGAAACAGTTGATGCGGAAGGAAAAAATGAGGGTGGAAAAATGTAGACAAATGCGCGCAGCAAAGTTTGTTTTGACCTCCTATTACAATGGTATCAATTTCATGACTCCTCTATTTTCCATGTAAACAAACTATGACTCCCAGGATAATTGGGACCCGCCCCTTACCGAAGAAAATGACAGCCCCCTTAGCAATAGTTTCAGTTTCAGTTTCAGTTTCAGTTTTATTTACCAATAACACATATACAATAATTTTAAGTAAATACATTGGTGGGCTGACCAAAATCAGAGCAGAGCTCGCAAATATATTTGGCCACCCTTAATAAATCATAAACGTAACAAATTCGGATACATGTTGTCAGAGGCATGGACATTACTGTATACTGATGATGTACACATTGCAGAATAAAAATATTATTATAATATTACTACATACGGTGAGTTATAACATTAATAGTGGATAATCAAAAACAAACAAAAAAGACAAACAAAAGTGACAGGGAAATGACTGCACGAAATGTATAATTAAATATGGTGGTTGAAACATCATTCATAATATGATAAAAGGTAACCCTTGTATGTTTTGTTAAAACAATTTACGGATTTACATTTCTGAATGTCAGCATCAATGCCATTCCACTCCAGAGGCCCTTGTCTTCTAATAGTTTCTTGAGAGCTCTTGAGAGTACGAGGGAACCTGGGTATTCCCACCGCTGCCACCAATGTACTGTGTTTTCGTTATTAAATCATGATGCAGACTCAACTCACTGCATTATGACTGTAGCATGCGTCACTGCACATAGGCAGACTAAAATAGGCTAAAGGTCTTCGCGAAAATGTGTTGACGAACCCTTTGTGTTTAGGTGTGTTACATACAAGAGACGGAAGCATTCGCTTTCATATTGTCCATGTAAGATGGTGAGAGCCGGCGGACGCGTATGGATTCCCACCGCTGCCACCAAATGTATTGCTGACTGACGGACCCCATCATTAATCAAGGACAGGCTGGACAGCGCCTCGTGAAACGGGTTGGCCAAAGTTTAAGATGTGACCCGAACTTCTTATACCCTGATTGGGCGGATCTCCCTCATCCCCCACCCCCCCCCCCCCCCCCCCAAAAAAATCTGCTTTACGGCGAGAAATTGTTTTAATATACCGTCACCAATTTCCACGGTTCAATGGGC
The DNA here is from genome assembly GCA_035610835.1 of Ophiura sarsii. Taxonomy (NCBI): domain Eukaryota; kingdom Metazoa; phylum Echinodermata; class Ophiuroidea; order Amphilepidida; family Ophiuridae; genus Ophiura; species Ophiura sarsii. The sequence continues at coordinate 75,991,915 of CM069442.1, read as the reverse complement.
CTTATAGGCTAAGTACTCTCCAGGGTCTTATACTCTCATAACGGTATCTGCAGGAAATGTGAGAGTCTCTTCTCACCTTTCCTGGTATCTGCAACCTGACTAAGTCCCTGGGTTCCTTGGGCATTGGTCACATGCAACCCGAGAACTTAAATGATGTCACTTGGCCGTGACAACATTTTGTAAGTTGACAAATTTGACAAATCAAAATACGTGGTTCTGGAGTGAATCCCACGCCATCAAAAATAACCTATTGGGGTGTTCAAGTTTTTCCCGAAAACAGTGTCTTTTATTAACATTGTTCACAAAAGGGTCACTCGGTAGGCTACATAGTACTTTATGCAAAAGGGACCCGGAAATGGGCCTGAGAGAGGAGGAACACTCTGATATAGACTCCCCTTGGCACCCTTCATTCAATTGATCTTCATTGGCATCAGTAAATTCATGCAGTTTTGGTACTTCTTGGTTCCTGTCCTTCGGTCAGTTGGTGCTCGCTATTAGAGTGATCATGATCATTCATCATGTTCATGGAGTCATGGTGCCTTGGTGCCTTCGCGGTGTCCACATTATTTTATGTCGTAATCAACCCCGGAAGTACTGACGGCGACGGAATCCAAAGCGAGGCGACGGAGCTGCGTAGATGACGTCAGCCGCACAATATGGCCGTCAATAGATGGACACGAAAGTTATCGTAGTCAGCTGTTTATACATTTGGAAATCTGTCGGAATATTTGGAATTAAAAGCTGTGTACCTGGTGATAGTTGAGGTGAGATTTTGATAAATAAGCACGGTAGAATTGGTGGTATATTGACCTCGTAGTGAGGATAAAACCGTGTTAATGAACGGTAGAGGTGTGACCGAAAATAGATGCAGTATCCAATGTGTTATGTGTACACACAGTAAATCAAGTAGGCTACCAAAAATAAATGCTACCGAACTGATGCATGATGAGATGTGGATGTTCGTAATATTTTTTTTCTGGGGGTTGCGAAAAATCGACCTATGGCCTGTATAATAACATTCTGAGACTCTGTCATGGATAGTGAAACCGTGAGGAAACCTGATTAAGGCTAGGTGTAGGTCGAGCTGATTGAATTGTTATTAAAAATAGTGTAATAAATCTAATATTATTATTATTAATATTATTATAGGCAGAGAGATTATATCATATGCACATATCAATTGCAACCCCGGCCCTGGGTACCGGGGGATGGCCGGTACTTTGTCATCATGTACCCGGGGATTTGACCCAATATTTGTCCCCGCAGGGCTGGGCCGGGATTTGTTGTATCAATTTAAAAGATAGCCAAAGTGCCGGGAATTTAGGCGTGGAGTTTAGCCGAGTGGGGGCCTGGGTTTGGCCGTGATTTACCTTGGGCTTTTACAACCATTTCAACGGCTCAGTTCAGTATGCAAGTAGGTCCATAACATAGTGAGTACTCAGCACGTGCTACATGATGTACATGTAGCTGTGATATAAACTAGATCTAGAAGGTATTGCCCGTATTCGTTTGTTGGGATATTTTAGTTTTATTATTTTGGCAATGGTTCTGTAACAATTGGCAACATGCAAACCAACTGTGAGTAGGCCTATTTGCAATTAAACACACATACATAGGCCTTCTTTGGAATCATTTTATGATGTTATCGAATCCATTCAGAGCTCTGCAATTCATCGACGACCGTGAAATAGTAACCTATGCCTGCCGAATTTTGAACCAATGGCAATGTACTTGGTTGGTATTCCTCCAAAATACTCCAAAGAAGAGTTTTGACTGGAGGTTGCGGAGGGTGGACTGTTAATTTGGGGAAAAAAGTTCTTTGATGACATCGTTTTAAAAGAATGTGGGCTGGTTTGGTCGATGGTGGTATATTGTAGGGGGTTCCATGTCAACACAGTCCTCGGAAAAAAATGAATTGGCGTAAACGTTTGATTTGGTGTGTACGTGTATGCATGCTACGAACATGATGAAGCATGGTGATAAGATCGTGAGAAACCATACTCTGCAATATATTAGCCGAGTCAAGGGCCGGGACTTGTCAAGGGATTTACTCAAGATTTATGCCCCACCCGTCGGTGGGGCATAAAAAAATACCTTTCCGGCACAAGTCCCGGCCAAGTTAGGTATAATCCCCGGGTACCCAGGGGCCAGGGTTGCAACTAATATGTGCATGTTATTACTATCAAGTAACACCTCCCTGATATAGGCATGTGTGTTTGTGTACTATTGTAACCAAATTACTATGTGTTTTGATTTAGATGTGTTGTTGTCAATGTCAAAACTGTTAGGCTATACCTACCTGTACCATATATATGTACCATATCTTGTACGGGTACAACTGTCAGAGCTGGGTTATTCTAGATCAAATCAACTAATATTCTGAAAAGTTCCCATGTGACCTCTCCCATCAGAATGCTGGAGTGCCGAGTGTGTGACCCAATTGAACAGACCACTGGTTCTTCTGAACATGGAATGATGGAATGACTCGTCTATAGGAACTGTATAAACCCCACTACGGCATACAAAATCATATGACCAGCAGCACCTGTTTGCGCGTAGACGAGGTATATTACTGCAATGTATACCTGGGTATACATGTATGTAGTCAGCGAACATTTAGCCAGGATAGCCCAGCGCTTGTGATGTGGTGGTTGACTCGATTGCCTGCTGGCCGGTCCGTCCACCCGGGTTCAATCCCTGGGGACTGCGGATCAAGATGGCCTCTATTTTGGCCCTCCTTTACCGGTTTACCTCTTTGGTCCATCGACATTAAATCCCTGTGGGAGTTTGGGTTATTGTTGTTGCACATGGTCCACCGATAATACTGGTTTGTCCCTAACTGCATGCCGTGTACAGTGACTGGTGTACATTTAAAGAGTGCTATATATATCATCAGGTGATTTCAGCACATATTTTGTTGAAGGCATCGTGATATCGATCGCATGTTTAACTGTAATGAGATGGTGTTTGCATCTGTGCGATCAAAGAACGATGTTGGCTGTGTTGTAGAAAGTGCTGTTCCTTATATACCGGATTACACGCCGATGTCACTCAGCTGACCTTGACAGCTATTGCCATCCAGACTTGAGTGTGTAAATAATGAGAATGTGAGATACCGGTTATTAATTCAAGCTTACATTATGCAAATAATTTGTTAGCGTCATGCCAAAACCCAATCATAGTAAATTCAAAGCAAAGGCTTTATAAAAGGCTATCTCCTCTAGTCTAAAGTGATTACCGTTACCACTTATTTGTAATATTTTGTAGTTCTTTTTTTGCATTATTCGGTTGTTCTAAAAGCTGCATGGAAAATGTGATGGTAGCGTTGTAGCCCGCGTTGTAGCTAAAGAACTTCAAAATTAATATTAATTTCCTGATCATCCAGATTTCCTGACAGTTACAAGAAATAACAACAAGTTTGTGAGGACAGGCGTCTTGGATCACGCTAGACAAAACATTTGGAATGACACTGTGACATGAGTATAGGGTGCTTGCATGTACTCACTAAGTTCAAATCATCTTCCTACTATTATTGATTGAAGTGATTGGTATTGTACTCTATATAATTATTTACATATTATACATACATGTAGGGTGTGGAGGACGATTTGAACTAATGAACTTTCATGCAAGTACCCTATAGGCTACATGTATCTATGGTACTTTGCTTGCATGCTCTGGATAATTCATCCTTCAGAACAAATAAATGCAGGCATAAAGTACCAGTGGTGTGGCGTACATGTAGCTATGTTTTTCATGGGGGGGGGGGGGGAGAACAAATAGATGCATGCATGATGTACTAGACTACCAGTGGCGTGGCATAGAGCTAGTTTTCAGGGGGGGGGGGGGGCAAAAATAAAAGTGAACCGACACAGACTTTACTAGGCTGTCAACTTTTTAGAATTGCTGTAGAGTCAGACATTTGAGAGAAGGGGGGGGGGGGGGGGGGGGGGGGAGAGGGGATTGTGACTTGTGACTTTGCATTCCCCAAACCGGCGCAAACAAAAATCGAGCTAGATAAACCAACAGCGCCAATCTCATCCAACACGACTGGAATATTGGGGTGGGTGCTCACCAGCTACGCCACTGTGATGTACAGTACAAATGTTGGCGTAACTGCGCGATGCAACATACATCCAGTAACATCCTGAAGTTACCTATATGTAGACTAGATACAAATCTTGCTTTAAATAGTGTTGTTATGCTTTATTCCGTCATGGACTTCATAGGCGTGTGTAGGATGGTGTTGACCCGGGGGTCTTGCCATCCATGGCTATTGTACAGTGGTGTGCTCAGTTCCCCCGAGAGTGACTTGCCGTCAATTGAGAAATTTGAGAGGGGGTTGTGGCGTATAGGCTATTGTTGCCAAGTGGAACATTTTAGAGCAGGGGGAGGGCATGTTATCTCTCTCTTTTTTTGTTCTTCTTCTGGGGACCTGGGCCTCAAAAGCCCCCCCCCCCCCTCCCCCGACACGCGCCTGGACTTGATTAAAGTCTAGCATCATTTCCATGTATGTATACATGGGGATTCAACAATCGACCCCAAATAGAAAACCAATCACCAGTTCAACTGTTGTTGATCAAAGTGATTTTGGTATTTTATTCCATCCTTGCATGTCTTCTGGAGGAGGATTTTGGATTATCGTATTCATATGCAAATTGGTTGGTTAATTTAAAAAATGGTTGATAGAATGATTATTCACAAGAAAAATTGCAATATATCCCTAACAATAACATCTGAAAAAAGTAGGGCATATATCCCAATGCCTCATTTATTTAATAGTTAGAATTAACAAATATTTTCATTTAGGTTACCAGTTCATAAGGCCACTTAAAAAAATGTATTCGATTCTCTTCGTACACGTCTTTGAAAAGTGAGGAGGGCGGGAGGCTTTTTTTTTCTGTTTGGAATGAACCATGCTATTTTCAATGGTAACCAACTGTTTATATGATCATATTATGATATAAGATCCAGTTGCCAATGATATACCCATTCCTTCATTATGCTTGCAATATGTATCCAAATAAGCAAATAGCTAGTTTAGTTTAGGCTAACTAGTGCTGGTAGAGAGTCCCGGCAGTCCCGCCAGAAAATGTCGAGTCCCGGGAACAAAAATCACCTTCCCAAATCCCGCAAATAAACGGTTTATTTTTAATAAAATAATAAAAATTAGCTTAACCCTAACCCTAGAACGTGGCAGTGGGGATGGAACGAAGAACAGGGGGAGGGGGTTAAATAAAAAATGGGAAAAATTATGTCCGCCGGCGCCGGGAGTTGAACCCGGGTCGGCCGCGTGACAGGCGAGATATACTAACACTCAGCCACGGAGGGGAGGGCTTCACAGGCTAAGAAATCGGAGACCATATATACCCGTAGTTTAGTGCTACAGGAGATAGAACTTGTGCGCGCGCAAGCCACGTGGTGCTGGCTGTGAGGTGACTGTGAGACGTAGTAGCGTTAGGGTTATAGAAATGCACTGTGTGGTGTCGTATTAACCCTAACCCTAGAACGTGGCAGTGGGGATGGAACGAAGAACAGGGGGAGGGGGTTAAATAAAAAATGGGAAAAATTATGTCCGCCGGCGCCGGGAGTTGAACCCGGGTCGGCCGCGTGACAGGCGAGATATACTAACACTCAGCCACGGGGGGAGGGCTTCACAGGCTAAGAAATCGGAGACCATACCCGTAGTTTAGTGCTACAGGAGATAGAACTTGTGCGCGCGCAAGCCACGTGGTGCTGGCTGTGAGGTGACTGTGAGACGTAGTAGCGTTAGGGTTAAATAAATAAAAGCAACATTTATAGTGGAAATTCATTCGAAATGAATTTATTTAGTCAAATCTGTGCTAACTGTGCATTTTCCATACTATTATGCTCCCTAAAATGTGATTTTCTCCACGTATTCTCACCTCGTATCGCCGACGTGAACAGCTATCGGCTGCGCGTGGCCACAACACTCCGACAATAGAAGGCGCTATACAAAATTGTTTAAAGATGGCGGCACGACCGATAAAAAGATAATTTATGTTTTGCGATCTTTCCGGGCTCGGATTTGTTGCCAGAATTCATGGAAATATGTACATTGGGCAAAATGGGAATGTAAAATGTTTATTCTCGAAATACATTTCCATACACTTGGACTGAAAACTGCCGTTTTACACTGTTATTTTATAGGACTAAAAAATAAATTAAAAAATGCGGCGGCCAAAAGTGAGACGGGCGGGCGATGAGAATTTTTAAATATTTTTTAAGTGGCCTAAATGTTCCCTTTTAAAATCTGCTAATTTGTCAGATACAATACAATTGATATTCATTTGATATTTGCGACCACACATTTCATGCCATTGTTTTCAAACGCAATTTTTAAACAGTGGAGTAGTGTAAACATGGTTATTGTTGACACAGTCCAAAGACAATGGAAGTCAATATAGGTCAGTGGATTTGATAATACAGGAAAGATATCGTGGAGGGATGTTCTTGTTCTTGAAGCAATACAATGCAATGGATGGCTGTCTGAAACAAGCCTGAATAACTATTACTTGTACGCTCTAGCTTATATTTTAAAGGGGCAGTGAGATATACGCATGGGAGTGGCCCCTCAATTATCCTGGAAATCAGTTTTTTGCATCAAAGTAATACTTAGGCATTATTATACTAACTACCATCTGAAACAGTTTACCAACATTCACTGTTTATAATATAAAATTTCATGATTTTTTTAGTTTCGATATGAGGCCTAACAAAAATAAATGTTTGTTTCCGGTAACATGTTGTAGGCTGTTGCGGTTGTTGATTTAAACACCGAAACCGACACCGAAAAAAACCACCGATATAACCGAGTATACCGAAATTACACCCCCCCCCCCCCCAAAAAAAAAAAAAAAAAAATCTTTTTTTTAATTTTTTTTTTTTACCACGGCGCGATTTCTATTTTTTTATTTTTTTTACCGAACACGGCAAGATTTTCTTTAATACCGACCACGAGCGCAAAAAAAACCCACCCAAAAAACAACTTTTTTTTATTTTTATTTTTTTACCACGGCGCGATTTTTATTTTTTTTACCGAACACGGCGAGATTTTCTTTAATAACGACCACGGGCGCGATTGCCTTATCCTGCCCGCCGCCATCCGCCGGTATCGCAGGCTTCAATACCCCCAGGTTTGACATGACCTGCCCCGCCCGATTTTTTGTCATTCCCAAGTAACTGAAATGATTTTGCGTGTTTGGCTGATTATTTAGCTGTATCATAATAGTGCGTGCTCGCGGTCGGCCCTTTGGTCATGCCCCCGCTAGTCCCGGCACGAGTACATGTAGAGGTGGAGACATGACCCGCTACTTGTACGCGCGCCCGTGCTTTTTCCATTGCAAGGTACCGTACTAGCAATTATTTAGCGTGCTTGGTTGAACATTTTGCCGTATAGCGCGACTGTCGGCCCTCGAGTCATCGTCATGCCCCGATAGTCCCAGTGCAACGAGATGGATGACTCGCTTGCTAATCAACACACATTATTTCCATTGCAAGGTACCAGAAAGTATTTAAATTATTTGGCTGAACACCAACACATTTATTAGCCGTATATAGCGGCGGTCGTTATCTGTAGTCTTGCCCCGTCATACCTGCCTAAATTACCAGCGCGTAGCGCAATGGACGAGGCGAATAAATAATGCAATTGTGCGGTAGGTCAAAGCATGGTCAAAGTGAGTATTTAGTATAAATTTCGAATCTCTCTTTCGGGAGCATGAAGATGAAAGGAAAATTATGAAATGGTGAAATTTGTGGTGTTATTATTCGTGTATTTCAAAGCTATTCCTTTCCAGTCCAGTATAAGAAACAAAACATTACAATCGTTAGCCTATTCGATACAAAAATGAATCACATACCCATTGAGATTTTGAAATCCGAAATCCGACAAACAATCACACAACGAACGAAGAAGGGGCGATTGAAAAGTATTGCCATTACATTACCCGAGTTGATCTAAAGTTTAAACTAACGCCAATAAATCCGAAGATCACGCAATCAAATTTGTTTTCCGAGACTTGGCCTAATTAAAAAACAAACCATTGCTTTTCAAGACAATGCCTAGACAAATTGGCACCAACCTAACCTCATTACCTTCTGATGTTACCGGGGATATTTGATTGACACACTAGTTGTTTAAGAAGGCGGGTTTTTCTCTTTAGATGATACCGCGCGTGATATTTGATTGACAGCATACGTTGTTAATGTAGGTGATTTTAAAATAGTTGCGGGCATGCGCATATTTACAGGGGCTCGAAGTAGGCCTATCTCACGCGAAATTTCCCCCACACGTACATTGTATAATATGCTGTAGGTGATGGCAACATGTGGTCATGCGCAATTCACATTGACTCAAGGCACGTGTTTATATAATGGGGCCGTCGGTCACGTATTGATTACTTGAATGGGGGATGTTTTTCTGTGCCGCGATTTATTTCAATAGACCCACAGGATGTGCTATACAAATAGTTCACTGATTTCCTTCCCATATTAAAATTAACATTTTCAAAATAAAAGTAAATGCCAAAATGGCGCGACATGTTCTTCGGGGGATGCACTATAGCTTTCTATTAGCTAGCATCGTGTCAGAGGTCGCAAAAGGTCACAGTGGCGTACGTGTTCAATTGGGCTATGCAAAATTGCAAGGTGATGGGAAATCCCGTATTTTATTTGAAGACGATAATACAAGGGCTGTAAAAACACGTGTTAATAGACTGTATAAATGGAAATAATTCGGCGGCCGTTTTATTTACGGAGCGAATATTATATGTGAGTGGATTTTATATATTGTAAATGTTAATTACAAAGATACTGGTTACATCGATTTTATAAACAATTCCATCGTAAATTTCGGTTGTTACGTTTGCATATTCGGTTCAAAAGTAGACACGGCAAATAAACACCCAACCAAAACAATCACCCGTGGGATGTCCGCCCGTTACCGCCCTGCAATTGATGGCCATTGCGCCACGTGTATTTAATATTTCGAGCGCGACATATGACAATAAAGTGGTTATTTATGCCGACGTGGAAAGACCGCGGTAGGCGCATATGCCACAGTAAGGCCTACTTAAAATCGGTGAAATAACGGTTGAAAGAGTTGCCGAAAAACGCGAATTTTCGGTTGAAATTTTCAACCGAAAATTATGGTTGGACCGAAATTAAAACGTTATGAAATATTAAAGAGCTCAATCCAATCCATTTCAAAGAAAATGCCATCGTAAATTTCGGTTGTTTACGTTGTTTATTCCCTGGGCTGCCAGTCAGTCATGATGCAACTGGGCCGTGTTGCTTGCCCAGTCATGGCGGACATCTCGCCACGGTCGGCGATCGTTGAAGTGGGTCACAAAGCGCGCCGCTAAAGTGATTGTTTAGGTGTCAATTAGGATAGACCGCGGTACTTAGAGACGATCAAAGGTGGATTGAAAACCGCTACAGTGAATAATTATCCATCGAAAATTTCGGTTGTTACGGTGGCACCGAAATGCATCAACCGCACGTTCGGTGCAAAGAATAGACCGAGTGTTTGACGGTCGATCGATTTTATGCATCAGCCTAACATGTTGACAAAAAAGAGGGTCGGTCGGTCGGGAATTTTTTTTATTTTACAAAAAAATATTATTTTAGATTCACCATGTAAATTAATTGCAAAGCTTCCGAATTTTGGCCGTCATCGCAATTTGAACGCCCGGTCTGAACAGTGAACGCCAACTTCCGAGGCAAATTTCATTCATTATTTTATTATAATTCATTAAATGTAAATACACTGCATTTTCTCATTAAAAAATAAATGTTTTTCCTTCGATCGTACTTTGCTAAACTAATAGGGAATTACTTTATCGATGTAAACAAGCATTAACCTTTTAGCAATCTGCTTTGAACAACGTGATAGTGCGCTTTACTTCTCCACGTGCGCGAGAGACTTTTGCATGCCCGAACTGAGGTTAATAAAATGATATTTCTTTTCTGTTCCACACGGTTCCCAGTGTGTTATTTTTACCATGTTACGCTACGTCATTCCATGTGGTTGGTTGGTTTGTTGGTGGTACCAAAAAACCGTAATTATTGCGATAACCGCAAATACTGCGCTGTTGTTGATGAATGGAAATAAACTTTTAGGCGTACGGACGGACGAACGGAAAAAAAACTTCAGAATTGTTGCAGAATTCATGGAAATGGGTACATTCAAATTGGACCTACGGCAAAATGGGAATGTAAAACTAAATGGGAATGTAAAATTTTTATTCTCTCAATACATTTCCGTAAATTTGGACTGAAAAAATACGAACGGTAGGTAGAAAATAATTTTAATTTTTTCAAAATGTTGATAAAATTTGTACGGTCGGCAGGTTTTAAGAGGGTCGGTCGGGTTACCGGAAACAACAATTTATTTTTGTTAGGCCTGATCATATCGAAACTAGGTGCTGAATTCAGAAGTTATGCTATTGTTTTACTCACGGACTTCCGCGGCAAATCTCAATTGATTGCTTCAAACTTGTTATACACGGGAATGAAAATTTTATTCTCTCAATCCCACCCCTGCCAATTGAATGTGCAGCCCTATTCAGGTCATCTTAAAATGGTGACGTGTTTAAACAGTGAACTGTGAAACGATTGTTCATTGATGGTAAAAACAAAAACTTTTGTGATTTCATTTAGGAATATAATAATACCTCTTTTCAATGAAATTAGGTAAGGATTTTATATTTCAATACTGAATGAGTCGGAGTTCAAAATTCAGTGTTTTATCAATGTTTTTTGGGGGTCCTGGGGCCGACAAACGGGAAAACAATGGAAAGCGCAAAACGCGCATTTTGTCCTTTTTCCTCGTGCATTTCAAAACAAAACAAAAATCGGTGGCACATTTTGACATTTTGCCTTTTGAAATCGCGCAAAATCCCGGTGCTTGTGCTATTCCAGCCTATTGGTATAATCATAACAAGTTACTAGTCATGGCTTGATTTGATATTATTTGGGTTCTACGACCCTGGATAACCCAATAAGCTTATTAGCTTATTTCCATAGAGGTCCGTTAGATGTGTGAACAGATACAGACCGGGATGATCCCCTACTCTTTACGAAAGAGTCTGTAACCTTTTAACGTGCTCGGGTATTGCTCTTCCGATGCACGGGACTACCATTTATACGTGAACTCCAAACCACTGTTTTATGCTGCCATTAGGAAATCATCACAATCATTTCGCTTCATTTACCAGGCTACCGACACGGCGCACACAGTATCAGCACTTAGATTGTAATATCCTCTATAACAGCTCCCCAATCTCGCTTGGGTCGACGAAGCAATTGAGACTAAAAGTACCTTGCCCAAGGATACAAACAAGTTGGCTGTAGCGGGGCTAGAACTCACAACCTTTGCATCGTGAGACCGGTATGCTATCCACTACACCACACGTGCTAGTAAAAGGCAATTATGGTGTTTAGAAACAATGACAGTGGAGTCTAAACCCATGTATCACTTTGGGTCGCGTACAAGTAAAATGTTCCACTCGTGATTACTCGTGGAACAACTATTACTTGTGACTTTCAAACATGAATATCAAAACACAGAATTGAGGATGTTCAACTCAATTCCTATTGGCTCAATTTGAAGATTGATATGAATTTCCTAAATTTTAAATTGGTACGTATTGGTTTTACACGGCAGATTTCTGGCAAATTCTGATAAATAATTCAAATAATTGCATGTCATATTGAATTATTTCATCCCAGTGTTTTCAGTAATAATGTTTTTAAATTTTGGTCATAAACTGTCAATTTTAATTGTAATATCAGGATTGAAATATCATAATGTTGCTAGATTTGCATAAGATGCCAGACTGGAAAATCCTGGTGGCCATCTTGTGTATTGGCCTAGGACTAGTCTTTGTTATTAAAAGACACCTTGCAAAATTACCTGCCGAGCGAAACGAGGCGTAGACCGACCTGTCGATCGCCGAAGGCGGGAGGCGTCTTTGCGCAAATAGCTATTCCAGCGTGTGAGCAGTATGTATTGATCAAACACCATCGTCATCGTAACACACGATTAGCTCCGCCTAATTCTATTGACAACAACGTATAAAGATAGTCACTTGATATGGATATGCATTACGCATGCGTGCGATCAAAACCATGTGCGTGTTGCCATAATCTTGCGCGTATGCGTGGATTACTTATGCGCGCGGAGAAATAAAAACCGAATATTTCTCATCAATTTGGGACTGATTAAAGTGTCATTTCTAACACCCAATTCAGGACATGGACATTTATATTTTTTGAAACTAGCAAATAAACATCTGTTGTTTTACATACACAACTCCAAATACGGTATGTTTCAAATAGAGCACCCTGGGTGTTTTTTGATGGTAGATATATATTTTATATTAAATTTTCCTGCCAAAATTGACCAAATGTGTTAAAAAAGCAGGTGTCATAACACAACACATATGTATTATAGCACACAGCTGTTTTTGATGCATTTACTGATTGTTTGGCATTTAATTATTTTAATACCCAAACAATCAAAACATCAATGCACAAAGAGCAATAAAATTATTTACAAGCACCCCGTAATGTGTGAGGGTAGTTTGACAAATTAGTAACTGCTATACCTTCCCTCCAGTCCAGAATATTATTTGTATATTTTATAATTATATAATAATCACTGTATTTCTTTGTGTTTTTGTTTTTCTAACTATTGACTGAAGATGTTAATCTGCACACATTTATTATGTACAATTCTGTAGAAAAATAAAGGATTGCAAATCATTATAAACAAGGGGCGGTTGTTGAATCCAACACATGGCGTACATGTAGCTAGGTTTTTCATATTAGAGGTGCGAGAATTAAAAGTGAACCGACAAGACTTTACTAACCAAAGAAATTTGCACATAGCGCGCAAGAATTTCCTATTTTACACAAATGTTGCCATGATTGAGGTACATTTCGGCTTTAGACAAAGCTTTTAAAATAACTGATTTTATTTTTTTAAATAACTAATTTTATTTTTTTAAATAAGTAATTTTATTTTTTGCGCCCCAAAATTGATATCTGTGTACATCTGACTGTCATAATACCATGACTCCCCTTGCTAAATGAACCGACAGTGCCAATCTGAACCGACATGACGCAAATATTGGTAGGGCGATAGCCCCCCTCGCCCTCTTGTAAAGAAATTGTAGCCCCGTCATGGGTGTAATTGACACAATAAAGAAACTGAACACATATGGCATTGGCTTTGTTGATGCAGCTATTAAAGTGATTCTAAACTGGCAACATTTTCATGCTTTTCATTATTTTCACCCTTCCATTTTTCGTACAAATATATTGGAAAATCTAAAAAATATGTTCATTTTTCCCCGTTCATTATTTTAATGATTATTGCGATATATTTATAATTCACAAACTAAAAAAATCATCCAAATATAATCCAGTTCTCTGTGTAGAGCTTCGGTTCATCAATCATCACCAAAGTCCACACATCACACTGCATTTATTCTTAAATTCATCGAGCAGATCGAAGAAGGTGCAGAGTTTAACAGTTGCAAGGGGCCCATAGAATCCAACATGTACTTTGTACATTCTCATTGGAGAGCTCCAATGTAGTTTCAGCTAGAACTCAATAATTTGTCTCATAAATGTATGTTGAACTCATTGTATAGGAGCCATTGTCTTTCTCCATAACTCAATTCCCACTCATAATTGCTTGTTGTATAGACTATAGAGCTCCGTAGTGTTACCGTATTACAAGAACTCAATATTTTCCCCCCAGCTTTGCCAAACATACATTGAAAATATAAATGGAAGTGCTCACAACCATATCTTGTTGCCATATATGCAGCAGTTAGCTAGTTTAATTAACAACGATATTACTCAAAATGTCAAAATCAATAGCAAAATTGTCAATTCCAAGATTTTTGTTTATTATATATTTACAATCTCACTACATGTAAGAATCACACATATAGAATCACCAATCTATTTTGAATTTCACATAATACTAGTGGTTTCTTGCCACACAAAAATTCCGTGCCATCCAAATATCTGCACATTTCTGATTTCATTTGCCCAGCACCTGTCATGACCTCTGACCTTTCAATCCTTCTCTTTATTTATCTCTCTGATCTGCTGTGCAGACTACATTTTATCTACAACATGCATGTAGTCTCTCACCCAGGAAGAATCACAGCAAACATACCTACTGTAACTGGCTTTGATGATCAAGTGTTTTTTCCACCTTTATATAGGACCCAAGATATCATTTTTTCCGCCCCCCTCCCCCCTAATCATAGTACACTTATGCACTTATCAATTTCAAGCCCGGCCCCCGTGGACCCGGGGCATGGCGGGGACCATGCGGGGACCGTACACGAGTGTACAAAAAATGATGCCCGGCTATGCGGGGGAGTGTACGCGGACATACAAACTGTGCCCCCGCTAGCCGGGGCGTGTAGCGGGGACGTACGCTAAGGTACACAAATGTACACCCCGGGCGCTTGCTATAAATAAGTTAGAGATGCGATGCGCTTGACGAAATAAGCCTAATAACACATAGGGAACACATAGAAATGCATTCCGTTATGGTTGCATAAAGAAATAAGCGACCTTGGGACTGTAGCCGGGTGAATACTTTGTCCTGGGAAATGGGTGGCCGGGACTGTACACTTTGTCCCGGCCAAGGGGGGCCGGGACTGTAGCGGGGACGTACAAAAAATGGTGCCCGGCCCTGCGGGGACCGTACACGATTGTACCCGGGACGTCACATGGTCAATTTGTACATCCCGGCCTTAATCCCCACTGTCCCCCGGGGCCAGGGATGCAATTGATAAGTGCATTGCTGAAGCAGAAACTAAGAGAAAATTCTAAACAAATTGGAATTTTTCATGATACAATAATATTGTGCACCAAATATTGTTTAAAATTGAACCAAAAAGTTAAAAATCTATAGCAATGAAATGTTTGAATATGACAGATTACCACAGAGTGAGTTTTTTCTAATGAATATGTCCAAAGAAAATGCAATGTTTTAAATTAAGAAAGCAATTGTCATAATTCCGAAAATATTTAGGCGCAAAATTATCAAGCTTTATACATCTGGTTCAAAATTGATTTCCGGTGTAGACAGCTCGAGCAGTAGCCCTACCAAAGAAATTGTAGGATTCCTGTTGTGTCGTTGATATTATGTGGCTATTTTTGGAATAAAGGAAACATTTGAAGCGCAGCTGGAATATGATGGTAGCTACATGTACATGTAGACAGTCACCTGCGGATTTTCAAAAGCAACAATTACTTGTAGTTAGCTCATCCTGAAACCACACATTGAGATGGAGGTCTATTATAATAACATGTTCTCAGTATGAAAACTGTGTTTTACGTATCACATCATTTTTGCTTTAATTAGAAAAAGTCACTGCTCTACAATTATCAGATACAATAATAGTTCCAGTTTATTTTGATCTGCATTTATTTGCATTCCAGTCTAAAATTATATTGTAGTTTTCTTGAAGGGATAGCTTTCTGGGGAATGAAGAGGTGTTGAGATTGCTACTATGTGGTAGTTGTGGATTATGTATAATATACTTTTGAATCAGGAAAACTTAAGACTTACGGTTAAGCCCACAATTATTCAAACCCTTACCAAATTCAGATTATTTTGAATCGTTTTATTTTAGGAATGAGTTTCTTCTGGCTTAAGTTGTATAAGAATGTGATAAACAGCTGATCACTGCAAGAGACATGTATTTTTGTATTGTCTCAGGGATGTTTTATTGATGCAAATTCAAAATACTCTGAATTTTAAATACTCAGAATTGGGTATTGGTATGAATCATTATGTATTAACATTGTAAAGGTTTTTTACAGTCATTTTGATTTCCATATATTTTGTAAGCCTTGATTTACCAACAAATATTGGATCCCAGTTTGTTAAAGAAAGCTTCTTTCATGAGTTAAATGTCCAAGAATTCAAGGAAGCGCAGATCAATGTTCCACAACCTTAGCCAGTGCCTCGAATCATGTCTTTCTCCTGATGTCAGACGCCTCCGTGAGTCAATCAACCATGGCAATAGGTGTAAAATAGAAATGGCGGGCCCCATCTTTTGAGTCGACAGGGCAACGACTTGTCTGTGGAAATACAGAAAAAAAGACTCTGGAACGTGCTTATTTTTGTGGTCTTTATCTCTTAATCGCTATAGGGATGGGCTCTTTGTTTAAATATCATAGAACAAACTGAAATATTTATGAAGACATGCTGTTGCATTTATAGTAGTTATAATTATTGCACCAAAGTTTATGGAATTTTTAAATAATTCAGTTTGCTGGGTGGTGGCTGGTTGTTGACAGAGGGAATATTTATGACTTGTCATTTTCTAAAGCACTTAAGTGAAAAGTCGCTATCTATATTGCATTTAAAAAGCTGAAATCAACTTTGAAGATATATTGCACCGGACCTCGAAATTTCCATTATCTCATTAGCAATTTGCACCTACAAATATCTACAGTGATAACCTTCAAGCAAGGTATTGTGCCGTGTGGTGCAACATTTCCGTGAGTTATAGTGCACATTCTCACTATGCCTGTTTGGTACCAGATGTAGACTTGGTCCTACATCTAGTCTACTTCCAAGCTAAGTTGGAACCCGAAATAAGGGGTTTTGACCATACATCCAGGATGTACGACCGTACATCCAGGATACATGTATCATCGAATCCACCTCAAAGAGGTAATCTCGCACATAGGATGTGGTATCAGATCGCTAGTGAGACCGCGTTTTACATTATTTTATTGTATGGGGACTCGCGTCACTTATACCAGAAATATGTTTTGTTTAGGTTTGGGTCATTGGGGTTTACACCATAGACTTGTTCAGCGGGCGTAGTAAGTGATGTCAAAATCAGTGCTGTCATCATCATACTAAACATGAATCGTCGCTGACATAGTGTAATACGTCCTTGCATACGCTTTATTTCACGTAATTTATCTTAATATCTGACCTTCCTTGTGCGATGCAGACAACAAAACGTGTACAAAGATACAGTAATCTGTTGTCCATGTTGACAACAGATTAACCCCACGAATTACCTCAGTCGATCTATTTGCCGTTATAACTTCCGGCTCATATAACATCCGCGTAAGTGGACTCAATACCACATTGGTATTTTGGTGTATTTTGTCGCACAATGAGAATGCGAAATCAATGTAAAGCAATTCCACATGCATGTGGACTCATGCCTAGGTACAAGTCAACATTCACACAACGAGAATGCGCCCTTAGTGATGTAGCAGTTTCTGAATACAAATTGCACCTCATCCCATGAAAAGGAATTTTTGCAATTCAATTTTAAGAGTTTTGCTTTTCTAAATGGAATTTGAGGGCTGCCTACATAACATGTTTGTTAGTGCAGTGATTAAGAGATACGATACCCCCACCCCGTTCCCCCTTTAAAATGACACAATAATCACAAACAAATGTTGCCATATTTGGACAAACTAAAAAATGTGAAATTTGGGTCAGTCTTCAATTCATTCGTACAGGGAAATAGCCCCCTTCCATTAAGAAAAAAAGGTTGGTCAGGCTTGTTTCTGTTGCCCAATAAGGGGACTTGCCTTTTTACAAATAGAGGAAAGCTTGAGGAAAGCATAGGGAAAGCTCGCCTCTTTTTTCTATTGTTAAAAGGAGTGAAAAAGGATCGGTGATTAACACCTCGCTGATAAGGCCAAACAAAATAATAGGTTCGTCTCAAAGCTTGCGCGCGCATTGGTTTTGAAATGCCAAAATACCGCGTCTGAAATGCAGGAAATTGTCAAATCAATTTTTTTTTTCCCTACAAATTTTTATTTCGAGTTTTTATTAAAAATATCGGCAGATTTTCCTTTTCTCAAACTTTTACATGACTCAGTTCTTCAAAAAACGCTGCACAATTGTTCTTTACACAACTACATCACAATATTCATTTCATATAGAAAAAACAAATATCAGAAAGTGTCAACGGTTGCAAATAGTAAGAGTAAAAATTGCCACACAAATAAAAAAATGTTAAAAAAAAAAAAATGGAAGACAAAAAACAGCGCGCGTCGCCCGATTTTGAAGCCTTCGCAAGCTTTGAGACAAACTTTTTTTTTTGTTTGGCCTAAGAGCCAGGTTTTTATGAGATGGGCAGTAATGCAAATCAGATGTCTGTATTGTTAGTGCCTATACAACTAGCCACTTAAAATGGTTGGGGTTTGACACTTTTAGAGAAGGATATAATGGGTACTTCAACTTGAATGATTACCTATATTGATTTTGACATTTTATGCTTGGGATTAAAAAGGAGCGATCTTTCCTCGATCTTTCCTCGCTCTTTCCTCTATTTGTAAAAAGGCAAGGCCCTAAGGTAAAACTGAAATTCCACAGATGTAAGATTTAATGAATTTATATACATCTATGGATGGATCTCTTTGTGGAAAAACCCAATGTTTGGTTACCATAGCTAGTCCCCATCAATGAAAAAGTCCAGTGTTGACAACTGAATTTCTCCCAAGAAAGTGCCATCTAGGCTGCAGCCCACGAAAACCATTAGCCAACTTTCAACTTTGTGATTGTGATGTACCTGCAGAAAATACATTGGAAGCTCAACTTGAAACACGGCATGGCACCCATTTTTTGACCACAGCACAAGGGTCAAAAGTAGCCCAATTCCGCTGCTTAGCCATGGCGTTGGCAACAGTCCCACCACCGTTTCTTTTCTTGCTTTCATTTTGCCATCATCATTCATATTCCTCATTGCCAAGTAGGACAGCAGGTTACTACCATTGTTCCCCTGAACTGCGCTGCACTTGTATTACTAAATTCAGTATAATAAACCCATTACCGGTTGTCAAATGGCCAGTTTCGATTGAAAGTTGTTTTAAAGGGCCAACTGAGTTTTGCATAAAACATACCGCTACTTGACTATGTACGATGTATGACCTGTCACGATTGTGTATCAAGGCATTGTGTTTCTTATCAGAAACTTGTAATCAAGGTAGTGGTTCCAGTATTTCATATGAAATGTTTGGTTTGAAAAAAGGACTTATCTGATCGGCAACCTTGTCCACTGCATTCATCAAGTACATGTACCATTTATTTAATTATTACATTTTTTGTGATTATATATTTATTGTCACATATTTTTCTAATGAACGTTTTTCCTCAAAAACTAACAAATTCTATTGGTAAAAACTGCTCAAACTGGAAATGGAATCAAATCACATTCTGTCAATGTTGCTATACTTTTCATAACCCTAACCCCTAACTGGTTTTTTTACCTGGGATCACAATTATCGAAGAGAAATCAACAAATAAATTGCCGATCCTCGACCGAGGATTGAACCAAGGACCCTCTGGACCAAAAACCTCGGCCGGCATAGGCATGCCACAGCTCTCAGCTACTCATTCGTGCAGTATAGGCTCGGTTGATTACGTCATCGAAAAGCTTCCGCACATGCGCTTGGAGATAGGCTTAGAAGTAATATATTTTTAATACTCAGGGGTTAGGGTTAAGATATCTGCACAAAAATCCTTTTACAGTATTAATACCAGTACTTCATTAGACCTCTGCACCATTAGTTTTGGAAATGTAGGTTTATTTTTTAAAAGATTTTTTAATGATTTATTAATGATTTTATAATGATTTTTTAATGATTAAAATCATGACTAATGGTATTTCGAGCAGTACGGGAGGATAACCACCACTAAATATGGACCGTTCTTTATCTATTAAGATTGATATCTAACATTACATTTTTCACATTTTATACATTGTGACACTTGTAATCAGTAGGCCTACATACATAAAGGGTTTTAATGGGCAAAATTGGGACCTATCAATCTCGTAAATGACTTTCAAACAGAGAGGCATATCCCCATATATCTTTTAAAACGTGTGGGTGAGCAGTATTGTTCACTTACTATAGCTATCATGAAATTGCAAATTTATGTTGCATGGATAGAAGTATAGAACTCATCTATACTTAATAGAAACAAGATGTAGTTATGCTGACTGAACATTCTGCTGAGACACCGCGGAGCAATAAAACAACATTGTCAAGTGAAGTCAGAGACGGTTATATCATCAGCCATCGACATCCGCACTCGGCTGTGAATATCCACCATGTTTTGTAAAATATCACATGATATGTTACCCCGCGGTTCAAAATAAGAGGTAAAAGGACAAATGCTTGATGTATTTAGCGGATCATGCCAGGGGTAGTGCGACATTTGAGCAACAAGATTCATATATATTTTGAGTGCGTTTTGTAAGCGCGCCATGGATTCTGCTATAGTTGGTACGACCTATATGTTTAATATCTACGTGTTGACATTGTTACTTGATATGTGTGTGCTTTCTGCTTGTCAGTCACTGGTAAAAGAGACTAATATGTTTGATGAGGTAACTTACCAAGCCCTGTGCAAATTTCAAATGTTACCTATATGTGGAAGTACGGATGGCTGGAATTTACTCACGAAATAGGGCACAGCAAGTTTATTGCAAATATATTTATACAAAGATTTCAAAATGCACAGTGGTGTAACTCGTGAGGGAAAGGGGGTGGGGCTGACCCTACTTGTATACAGTGTCAGCAGGAGAAGATCCCATTCACAAATGATAAATTTTCCATGTTTGAGCTGTAAATTGATATCTTTTGAGTTGTTTTACTAATGGGGATTGGGAGGATAGTGGGGAACTGTTTTGAGTATGATTTTGACGTAGGAATGAAACGTAACACTACTGCAATGTAATTCATGTGAGGAATGGAGGATAGGGTGGAAAAACAAAGCATTTGATTGTTTTGTTGTTGTTTATAAATGCAAAAGCGGGGAATTTGACATGACATTAACATACAATGTACTCCATGTGAATGATCAGAAAGTTGTACCAAAGAGAGTTAATCTGTTAAAAACCAAAAGACATGAATTTGCTCTTCTTCAAAATAGCTATAGTCAACCATTAGACATTAATATTGTTGATGGTCTGTGTTGGAGGTAAAAGCACACATAGATGCTGTAGTACTGGTACATTAAATATACAGTACATCATTAGCAAAGACACCGTAGAATCACAATCCTATAATTATTCTATGTAATGTACCACTGTGTAAGAATCTGGGAATCAATTTTAAATATTATTGCAAGGCCACAAGGATATTATGAAAACCTTTTAAATGGACAGTGACAGCATCATTTTCGTCATCTGTAGATAGCCCGGGCCAAGATTATGCATGGTGATGTGACCTGAATCTATTTATTTGACCGGTCTGATTTCACAAAAAGGAAATGAAAATTGAAGCTTCACTGGTGTTAGACTTGGTATAATAATTTGTAGTGGGATTTGTTTACATTTGCTGTTCATAAAAGACACAAACTCGGGCATATGATTTTCAAATGGGATTCCAAGCAGACATTTAGATTGATTCAGGCATAGTGCTACTTAACACTTTCCATGCGGCAGGCGTCTGCAGACGACATTCCAAAATTTCACAAAATGCTTAAAAAATGTCCAAATTATTGAATTTCATTACCATATTTGGAATCGCCATGGGAATGCATTGGAATAAGTACAAACATGTACAGTAATCCTTGATATAGATCTTGAAAGTTTTGAAAGGTTTCTGAAAAATCTGTTTTGGATGGTAAAAATAATAGCCACGTGGAAAGTGTTATGGTGAATTCTAAAGTGCATCTATCTTTTATTGCTTTACATTCTGGTGCATCATATGGGCTTAAAGTAGAACCTTTTTGCAACTGGTCTTGGATGTCTTGGTTCTCAAATCCCTATAATCTGTGTACTTCCCTGGAGGCATACATTTAGTTAATTTTGGGTCTTAATAACCCCCTTACCCTTCCCTTACATGGCAATTATACTCAACTCCACCATCCAAATGCATTGGCTCAGTAAAGGGATAGAACTTTCATTGGTTTCTTTCAAACTCAAAATAAATGTTTACATGTTGTACCCATGTACAACCCCCCCCCCCCCCCCCCAGTGTACAATCATGAAGAAAATTAAACAATATCTTCACCAATGATAGAGAATACAATGCACATAAATATTACAAGTGACAGGCAAGCATACATTTGTACTATGACCTGATTCTGATGGATGGGCCTGTTATTGGTCATGATAGAGACATTCGGAATCCATGATTAGCCATTTGCACATATATAAGAGTACTGATTTATATACATGGAAGCTAAATGGCCTGCTAGTTGGAAAGGAGGCAATCTCAGAGTTAACCTATTTTTTCCCTGCCAAGTTTAATTAAATGTCTGCGCCCATCTGCATTACAATTGATATAATTCTGTCTGTGAGATGGTTAGATGGGCAAAAATGATATGGGCTGGAGCCTGGAGATAGATTACACACATTATAGAATAGAAAAATCTATTGTTTTGGCACTTTATTCTTTACACTTTTTCATGCAGCTATTCATTTTACCGTATACAAAACAGATTTGTCAGAAACCTTTCCCAACTTTCAAGGGGATATCTCACGGATTACTGAACCAATAATTGGCATGTTTGTACTTATTTCAATACATTTCTCATGGTGATTCCAAATATGGTAATGAAAATCAATAATTTTGACATTTTTGAAACATTTTGTGAAATTTTGGAATGTCGTCTGCAGCTGCCTGCCACGTGGAAAGTGTTACGAAATGTGGTTCATACATGAGGGAGAAAAATTTAACTTTTCGATTCCGACCTAAAATACCCTTCCTTGGAGTATAATGCTTAAGATATGTATGGATGTAAATGTCAGGATTGACTAAACCTGTTTATTCTGAATGTTATGTACTCCCATCAGATCAATGAATTATATGCAGAAGCACGAACAACCTACATCTGCAGGACATGTACGAAAGTCCAATCAAATTTGTGACCCAATTTCGTTTGTGGTTTAATGAAATGCTGGAGCATGGTACTTTTGGTCTGGGTCTATAATAATAACACTACTGGTGACATCATGTCATGCCCGTAGTGAGTGTATTTTGAGAGTTGATTAGAGCCTCATTTGCAAAATTGCAATGGCTGCCATTTGTTAGAATGTGTTTTTAAATGGGCACATCTTTGATAACACCAGCATTAAGGCTTGTCATATTCCTGTTGTTGGGCATCGTGCGACATCGGCGGATATCAGTGCGCGATTTGATGCAATGTCAATTTTTATCCGCCAACATCAGCCGACGCGCAACGACGGGATTAAGAACTCATCTTTATATGACACATGGCAGCTTTGGTAGATATGTCCTTTTCATCTTGGCGGTGTAAATGTAAAATGAACATTGGCTATAGCTACCTCTGGGTTGGTTTTAGCGATATTCTGTTATTTAGTGATAGGGACAGCACGTACTGTTTTGCAAATGATGTTCTTTGATTGTGCAGATACACACTCAGTTACATTGGAGTTATGCACTGATATCAAATTGAGGTGACACAAATTATAGACTACCATGTTCATAATACCTGGCAGCATCCTGGGTCTGTATCTGTACATCCCTTTAATTTAGTGCTTAAGTCACTATTGGGTTTGTCCTGGCTTTTCAGCCTAATTGTTATAAATAAATATTTGCAGATAGGTTCTTGTTACACTAAGCCATTGATTTGAGCATGTCTTAGGATGGTCTGCTGGACCTAATATCAAAATTTAGGAAAGTGGTTGCATAGCAGTGTAGCCATTGACTGTATTTGTCACTGTGGGGTCAGACTTACCTATTCGTTTCTCCCCGTTGGTTCCATTTGCATAGTTTAAGCGTCAGAAATTTGTCTCAGGTTGCGAGAATTTTGCAAATAATTTGTGACAATCTATAGATTCTCCTCTATTCAAACAGTCGGAACGTTTATTTTAGGAGAATCAACTCTACTAGTGAGAATGGATTCGCAGATTCTCTTTGAATTTTTGCAACTGAGTTTACTGGTACTTGAAATGTGTGGTTAAAATGGGCAACTGTGATCGATATCTCAGTGTTCTCCTTGGTGGTTTTAATAGCAACTTGATAAATAGTTTTATGTGCAACAGTAGGCAAGAGAATTTTGTTCCTTATTATTATTAACTCCAAACTGATAAATTAAGTGATGGTATCCCTTTTTTTTAACCCAGTGCAAGAATTATTTGTATGAATTCAAATTTGTTTAGGCCCAAAAAAAAAGAAGGTTTGTCTCAGATGACATGAGAGACTGAAAATCTAATGCGGTCTGCGGATTTTTAAAAATTTTTTTTTTAAAATTTAGACCTGATCGTTTTTTGTTTGGTCAAAAAGTTGGATTTTGCTAGATTTTTTTGAGAAAATTGAAAGAAGAAAAAAAATAGAAAAAAAATAGAAAAAATAAAATAAAATTGAACCTCCCCCCTAAAAAAAAAGAGCTAACGCGGGCGGTTTCGGGAATGCGCGGGTCATCTGAGACAAACTTTTTTTTTTTTTTGCCTTATGTAATCAAAAATGGGATGATGAATTTAGCCTGGGAGTGTCTGGTAAGCTGGATTAGCTGGCTGAAACTTTCAATTTCAATTCAAATAAAAATGTATGACCATCTAGTGCTGCTAGAATAGATTGTAGAGATTATCCCGGTGCACGACTGCAGTTTTTCAGTAGTAGGGGAAGGACGTTGTCGCATCCCCTTACCAGAAGGAGCAGGAAGAAAGTACAATACAAATGAATTGATTCAGCTGTT
This sequence comes from Ophiura sarsii, assembly GCA_035610835.1. Lineage (NCBI taxonomy): Eukaryota > Metazoa > Echinodermata > Ophiuroidea > Amphilepidida > Ophiuridae > Ophiura > Ophiura sarsii. Next base: position 75,967,206 of record CM069442.1, on the reverse strand, counting down.
TCAGTATGGCCCAAGGTTTTGTAATAGTACTGAAAAGATAGAAATGAATCCGTGCCATGTATTATTCATAATTTTTATTTGATTGAATTCCAATTTAATAATGTTATATTACTGTGTGTATGATATTAGACTTGCGGGAAGCAAATTGCTGGGTTGATGCTCCGCATTACTTGATGGAGATTAAGGAGACTGTATTTTACATTATGTAGACATGTATTTCCATGGTCAGTTGCTCAAATTTTGGCTCTAGGGTCTAATTGGTTTCACTGTTTGATACGCTGTTTCCAAAGGCTATAACTACAAAGTATCCGTTGTCTTCAGCCATTTTGTCTCTAACTTAAGGATTAGTGTCGAGGTTAGGGTTTTGGTTAGGGATAGGATTTTAGTTTTAATGATTTTGGAGCAAATCGAACAAATTTGAGCTATTTCTTTGCACTAGAATAGCTTGTTTAATTTAACATTACTCAAGAGTTTTTAAACTGAATTTGTGCACAAATAAAAACATTATTTTTGCATGAATAGGAAATGATGAACGCAACAGTTTATATAGCAGTATTAACTCAAATATTGTATTGCATTTCTGCCTTTTTCTATGAATTGATGTACACTGCGGAGAGTGAAGAAAGAGCTTCTTATTATTAATGGAAATGGTGTTGAGATACAGACCATAAGGGAATGACGAGCTGTACGACTGCAAATTAAACACTAGCAATCAATGCAGGCCAGGAGGGATTTTCTGTGGCACAACAATTTCATCTTTCAAAAATTTGAAATTAAATTTCTCTACTAGATGAAGAAATCAGATTGTATCGAGCGATACTGTACAGTGCGTGTATCAACGCTGAATAGATGACGTGTGGAATGGATGTACTTTGGGCAAATATTGAAATTAATAAAAACTAATAACTGTTTGTTGACTTACCCAGTATCTGCATGGGCAGTTATATTTGCCATGCATGAGACAGTAATATTGTATAATATCATTAATTACTATACAAGTGGATCTTTTTCCATACGGCTATTTCTACAATTTTAAGCATGGAATGGATCAGAAATGTATGTGATCTGTTAAGTTCGCACGTACGTAAGTTCTTTCCATGAGCACTGTTTAGTATTTATATAACATCACCAGTTGAACATTTTGCAGACAATTTCAATTTGTGAAATTTGTGAACATTAAACTACAGTGAAAATAACCAATCAGTAGACATGTAATAGCTTCAAGAAAAGGCCTTGTTGGAAAAAACTCTCTACGAAACCAATCTATTTTAAAACCATTTGTTCAGTTGATTGTCTGCCTTTTCCATTCCATTTTTTGTCTCGCCTGATGTAATCAGAAAGAGACTATGTTATCACTCTTTCTGTCCGGCGTCCGCCGTCCGCCGTATGCCGTATGCCGTCCGCCGTCCGCCGTCCGCCGTATGCCGTGTGCTAAGAAATACCTTTGTGACGCGATATCTGGAGATCCGTAAGGCCTATCGTGATGGGACTTGGTGGAGGGAAGGGGGGTGGTGCGTTCTGTTGCTGATTGATTTTTCAAGGTCATCGGGGGTCATACAAGGTCATCGGGGTCAAATATGCTTAAAACTTTTGAGACGCGTTGTGACGCGATATCTAGAGATCCGTAAGGCCTATCTTGATGGGACTTGATGTCAGGGAAGGGGGTGGGGTGTTCTTTTGCTGATTAGATTTTCAAGGTCATTGGAGGTCATTCAAGGTCATCGGGGTCAAATATGGGGTCAAATAAGATCCGTAAGGCCGATCTTGATGGGATTTGGTGGAGGGAAGGGGGTGGTGTGTTCTTTTTGCTGATTAAATTTTCAAGGTCATCGGAGGTCATTCAAGGTCATCGGGGGTCAAATATGGGGTCAAATAGATCAGTAAGGCCTATCTTGATGGGATTTGGTGGAGGGAAGGGGGGTGGTGTGTTCTTTTTGCTGATTAAATTTTCGAGGTCACCAGAGGTCATCGGGGTCAAATATGGGGTCAAATAGATCTTGCTTGCTTACTTGCTTAATTCGAGTTGTGTTCTCGATCTACAATGGCTCTCCACACCTTCCTGTCCTGCATTGCTGTCTTTAAGTCTCCGACATCCAAACCAGTGTCCTGTTTTAGCACATCGATGTAAGTTAGGGCAGGTCTTCCAGGTTTTCTTCTCCCATGCTTTGGTATCCAATGAACCAGCTTTGACACACATTCTTGACTCCTAAAGCAGTGGCCTGAGAATCTTGTCCTTCTCTCCCTGATCTTTTGGGTGATTTTGGGGAGGTCTCCATACAGCTCTGTGTTAGTTGTATGTTGCTTCCAGTGAATGTTGAGGACAGCCCTCAGCATACGAGTATAACAGCCGTCAAGTTGCTTTGCTAGCTTAGGGGTGGTGGTCCATGCCTCGCAGCCATATAGTAACACAGATTCAACAGTTGCGGCGAACAGGCGAAGTTTGAATTTTCTTGGTAGGGTGGATTTCCAGATCTTGTTCAGCTTCCCACAGGCTCTCCAAGCTGCTGCCTTGCGTTGCTTGATATCTGTTTCAGTGCTTGACATCCAGGCACCTAGGTATTTGAAATCGTTTACTTCATCTAGTTTGGTTAGATCAGTAAGGCCTATATTGATGAGATTTGGTGGAGGGAAGGGGAGTGGTGTGTTCTTTTTGCTGAATAAATTTTCAAGGTCATCAGAGGTCATTCAAGGTCATCGGGGGTCAAATAAGATCCATAAGGCCTATCTTGATTGGATTTGGTGGAGGGAAGGGGGATGGTGTGTTCTTTTTGTTCTTAATTTTTTGGGGTCATCAGGGGTCAAATATGGGGTCAAATAGATCAGTAAGGCCTATCTTGATGGGATTTGGTGGAGGGAAGGGGGGTGTTCTTTTTGTTGATTAATTTTTTGGGGTCATCGGGGGTCAAATAGATCAGTAAGGCCTATCTTGATGGGATTTGGTGGACGGAAGAGGGATGGTGTGTTCTTTTTGTTGACTAATTTTTCGGGGTCATTGGTGGTCAAATATGGGGTCAAATAGATCAGTAAGGCCTATGTTGATGGGATTTGGTGGAGGGAAGGGGGGTGGTGTGTTCTTTTTGTTGATTAATTTTTCGGGGTCATCGGGGGTCAAATATGGGGTCAAATAGATCAGTAAGGCCTATCTTGATGGGATTTGGTGGAGGGAAGGGGGGTGGTGTGTTCTTTTTGTTGATTAATTTTTCGGGGTCATCGGGGGTCAAATATGGGGTCAAATAGATCAGTAAGGCCTATCTTGATGGGATTTGGTGGACGGAAGAGGGATGGTGTGTTCTTTTTGTTGATTAATTTTTCGGGGTCATCGGGGGTCAAATATGGGGTCAAATAGATCAGTAAGGCCCATCTTGATGGGATTTGGTGGACGGAAGAGGGATGGTGTGTTCTTTTTGTTGATTAATTTTTCGGGGTCATCGGGGTCAAATATGGGGTCAAATAGATCAGTAAGGCCTATCTTGATGGGATTTGGTGGACGGAAGAGGGATGGGGTGTTCTTTTTGTTGATTATTTTTTCGGGGTCATCGGGGGTCAAATATGGGGTCAAATAGATCAGTAAGGCCTATCTTGATGGGATTTGGTGGACGGAAGAGGGATGGTGTGTTCTTTTTGTTGATTAATTTTTCGGGGTCATCGGGGGTCAAATATGGGGTCAAATAGATCAGTAAGGCCTATCTTGATGGGATTTGGTGGAGGGAAGGAGGGTGGTGTGTTCTTTTTGTTGATTACTTTTTCGGGGTCATCGGGGGTCAAATATGGGGTCAAATAGATCAGTAAGGCCTATCTTAATGGGATTTGGTGGACGGAAGAGGGATGGTGTGTTCTTTTTTTTGATTAATTTTTCGGGGTCATTGGGGGTCAAATATGGGGTCAAATAGATCAGTAAGGCCTATCTTGATGGGATTTGGTGGACGGAAGAGGGATGGTGTGTTCTTTTTGTTGATAAATTTTTCGGGGTCATCGGGGGTCAAATAGATCAGTAAGGCCTATCTTGATGGGATTTGGTGGAGGGAAGGGGGGTGGTGTGTTCTTTTGGTTGATTAATTTTTCGGGGTCATCGGGGGTCAAATATGGGGTCAAATAGATCAGTAAGGCCTATCTTGATTGGATTTGGTGGAGGGAAGGGGGGGTGGTGTATTCTTTTTGCTGATTACATTTTCAAGGTCATCGGAGGTCATTCAAGGTCATCTGGGGTCAAATAAGATCCGTAAGGCCTATCTTGATGGAATTTGGTGGACGGAAGAGGGATGGTGTGTTCTTTTTGTTGATTAATTTTTCGAGGTCATCAGAGGTCATCTGGGGTCAAATAAAATCCGTAAGGCCTATCTTGATGTGATTTGGTGGAGGGAAGGGGGTTGGTGTGTTCTTTTTGCTGATTAAATTTTCAAGGTCATCAGAGGTCATCTGGGGTCAAATAAGATCTGTAAGGCCTATCTTGATGTGATTTGGTGTAGGGAAGGGGGTTGGTGTGTTCTTTTTGTTGATTAAATTTTTCAAGGTATTACATCCCTTGCATTAACTACAATGCATACCTCTGTGACAGTGCTACATTGTATCATATGTTTCATCATCATTTCTTTCAAGTCACTTTTGATGAACAGGCGAGACGCGCCGTTCGAGAACCGCCTTGTTTTCATATTATTTGAATATTCCTTTCGTTTACAATTACTAATAGATGGCCTATATAAGAAAGCTTTGAGCATAAGCTTTGAGCATAAGCTTGCTAATTTGTGTACCTCTGGTCCATATTGCCGCATTCAGTGATTATTTGAAACCGATTCCAATTTGCCTTAGGTTTTCTGCATTTGGAACTGGCAGGATAAAATCCCTTTGAAACTTGATTTGATGACTTGGTTTTCCATTTCAAATCGTATAGAGGGTTTCCCTAATATTTGATTTGTAGTCAAAATTCAGAAATTGAAAACCAGGGATCTTTTGACAAATTGATGAACCCCAAATGAAGCAATGGGGTAATAACCTCAAGGATATCAGCATCAAGGATATCAGCATGATATCCATTTCTATTTACTATGAGATGAGTGTGTACAAGCCAGTATTACACACCGGACACTGCCAAAAAGGCTAGTTACAAATTGAGATGACACTAGATAGGTGAACAGTGTACTTGGGGAAATCAAACAATATTGTGATTTCTGTCACCTCACAAAATGCCTGCCAATCCTCTGAGAGAGAATGTCCAACAAGATTATTAGTGTCATTCGGTAAGGGTGAGATCCCCTATACGTGACACTCAATCCCAGCTGATTCAAAAAGAAAGAACTGCTATCTTGGAAAATTACTTTTTTGAAGGACATTTTAAGACATTCTTTTCAAGGGCATGAGAGACGCCCAAGTTACCTATTAAAGTGGACGGTCACGTTACATAGAGTTCTGCCGCATTTTACACAAATAAACTGATGGCGGGACAAACTTCTTCATAGTGTCTCCCCTTAGACTTAGAGGTACAGTGAAACAACCCAAGATGCCGCCATCCATCTTATATTTGGAAATATTGTCATAATATTTTGATAAAATATAATATTTCACAGGCTATATATTAAAAAGACCTATTCACTCTCTATTCCTGTGGTACGCAATGTGAACTGTCAGGAAAACCTGTATGACAAATTCCAAGTCATAGTGTCACAGTATAGTCACTCTTACAAATTTGAAGCAGATTTTCTTGCAGATTTACATTTCTGATCATAAATCGTAAATACATTCCAAGTTGCAGGGCGATACGATTCCTAATCACTTCAAAATCATGGTTTTAGAGTGAAAATAAACTGTCGGGTTAACAGTGACAGTTTATTTTCACTCAAAATTCACTCTAAAACCATGATTTGGAGGTAATTAGAAATCGTATTGCTCTGTAACTCTGCTTCCAAAATAAAATCAAGGATTGAGGGCGTCTCCTGGAAAAGATCACATAATATACCTTTAATTTGACTGGAAAACAATAAATACACAGAACAACTGACATTTAAAGCATATGACACCCTCCCTCCAAAAGGCACATATACATGCTGCCCATCTACATGTACAAACACAATTCCCCCATCAAATAACTTGGATTAACCCTTCCTCATAACTACAAAACACTATGTACATGTATTAGGTGCTGGTAGCGCACGCTTCACCAGTCTATCTCTTAGCACGATCAGATGGGCTATATTATGGCGAAGAACATCTTAAGATTTTCAAGCTGACTGTGGCGCAATAAGGTAGACCCCGCTGGACTTCCATGCGGGCAACCCGGTTTTAATCCCCAGTGCCAGCAGAGACATATTCCCCCCATCCCAACCACACGGTTGCGATCGCCTTGCGCCAGCAAAGCCATATTCCCCATCCCAACCACACGGTTGCTATCCCCCTGTGCCAGCATAGCCATATCCCCCATCCCAACCACACGGTTGCGATCCCCCTGTGCCAGCATAGCCATATCCCCCATCCCAACCACACGGTTGCGATCCCCTGGGCCAGCATAGCCATATCCCCCATCCCAACCACACGGTTGCGATCCCCCTGTGCCAGCATAGCCATATCCCCCATCCCAACCACACGGTTTTGATCCCCAATGCCAGCAGAGTCATCCCCACATCCCAACCACACGGTTTCAATTCCCGGTGCCAGCAGAGCCTTATCTCCCCCCAAAAGGGTTACAGTTTGCTTGGCTCTTTTTGAAAACAAGTATTTGAATTTTCCACCCCTACATTTAGCCAGAGGGATTATTATCATTTGTACTGTATCTCCTTCATCATCATCTTTTCTGGTGTTACATTTGAGTAGGTTATATCACAATTTACCTAGTCGTTAGTCATCTGACTTAGAAACTTTGTCCCCATTTTGAGAAAAATAAATTAAAACCAATGGTCTTACACAAAATCTGACGATACTGGGATTCAAACCCAGCATCTTTCAATCCCATAGCAAGTGCCATAACCACTAGACCAGCTAGGCTGTTGGTGCCGAGGTAGCGATTTTGATCCTACACATGAAGTAGAGTAGCCCGTAGTAGTGTCTTAAGTGTATTACAGAATAAATCTGCAATGTAATAGAAGTCTTTGCACTAAACTTTGTGAACACTTTCTGATAGGTAACCCTTTTCTCTTTTGCTTGGCCTAATGTTGGTATAGTTGAGATGTTGAGCCTGTTGTCGAAGACCCATGCTCCCCAAAGTGCACACATGTATAGCATGTGTTTTGTTTTAGGAGGTTGTAACATGGCAGAATAGGAATTTTGCAGTTGAATCCACAAATTAGAAAGTAATGATTACATTCCGTTCATCATCTCATTTCGATTCATCGTGTCTCTTCGTATGGCCCAATGCTTGCGTTAATGCAATGTGACTGGTATTATGAAAAGATACATGTTACATAGGAACCATCGGACTATAATATAAAGGAATCGACATGCTGGATAGCTTATTATATTCAATATTCACTTGAGTTTACTAATATGCTGTGAGCCACAGCCACAACATTATACAGTTGCAAACAGGGGGATCGCGTCTTCGTAATTTATAGAAACAAAGAATATACCTTGCCTGTTCAGACCTTGTTTTTATAGAAATCGTTAAATATTAAAACGGATTATATAAAAAAAGAAAAGAATGATTTCCCATAGTATTCTGTGTATGTATACTACTACTCACTGTTGAAATTTGAAAACAAAATTGTTGGTCGTCTACAAACAAGCTAACCTGCCTACGATATCCGCCAGAAATGTTAGGTATCCATGTTGTTAAAAAAGTAGTCCATCATTTGTCCATTGCACAGAGCATCTTTTTATGTTGTCCAGCACTCTATTTGGTTAAATCTAGAACAAACAAAGAAGCTGTAATGCTGGCACCACAATGTTTTCGATAGGGACTTTTAAAGTAGAATACATAAGAGACACGCAGGGAATGTGCAAATGAACCAATGGTGAATGATAAAAAGGGTAGGTTATACTTAGGGATAGCTTAAAATCAACAAATAGCTTTCAACTTTATCCAGCCTGTTGCTTGATATCCATTGGATATTTTCATCGAGATAATGGATATAATGATGACTTGAACATGTCTGCTCTATAGATGTGCAATGAACTTCGCAACATGTACGCAGTTTACATTGGGCTATTCCATTTGAAATCCATACACCCCCATATGGAAGACTTAATCTTAATCTTCACCACAGGGAGTGTGAATTTTAAATGGGTTTACCTGCATGGGTGACTCCATTTGAAACATACACTCCCTGTCGGGATGATTAAGGTCATGTCTTCCATAGGGGGTGTATGGATTTCAACTGGAATAGCCCATTTTATTTGCTATTTTCATAAAAATGCCTATCTTTTGAATTTCACCAAAGTGTAAATCTCTTAATTTAAGGCAACGCCTCAAATTCCAGCGTGCCAAATTCCATATCACCCTCCTAATGATTCACACAAATGGATCAGCCTCATGCTGGTAAAGCCGAGATATTTGCGCTTATTATCATCTGCTTTTGGTGTTTCCTTACCTGCTTGTGTGTGTGGGTGTCCTGGGTATACACTTTGTCTTTTTTTTCGGTATAGATGTTTAAATGTCTGGGCTTTCCATAATTTACAAGCAGAGCAAGGATTAAAAAAGACAGCAGAAACAAGATGACCTTACAAGCACTTTTGACTTGAGCTTATCATATCCAAAATTCAACAAATTAAAATGTAGCGTTTTAAAATCGTCACCGAATTCATGAAAATTTAGCACCGCTTAAATATTGCACATTTGGAGTACACTTGGTCTTTTCCAGTTCTTGATTCTATGAGGTGTGACCTTTTTCGAAGCGTCAATTTCATTAATATTGATGGAAGTGAGACACTATCGCATAGATGGATAGAGAGCTCCCATCGTCTGTCATTTTCTCTGCTGAAACCGTGTTGAAAATATTGGTAAAATATGGTTTGAGAATTGTTTATGGGAGAAGTGCTGCTATTGAAACCTGTATCTGGTTGTTTTTTGTAGAAATCTTGATTTAAAAAAGATCTTGTAGAATTGGAAATGTAGCAATACGCATGATCAAGTACAAGGAGTGTATACCCTGTGTAATTTATAAGAGTTGTGAAATTGAGATGTTAGAATTAGCATGAGCAGAGATAGGATGGTGACCCAGTATATGGGGAAACAGAGAATTTATTACCGCTTTGAATCAAACCGTCGCAGCATGGAAACATTTATTAATGTGTCAATAATGAATATATTATCAAGGAAAGCAGCATGATCCATGGGCAGTACGAAAATTAAAGCATGATCAGAAAGACTCAATAATGGTGGAATACTTGTGTATGTGTTGACAGTGGGTTTATTAACCGAGGGCAGGTTTATACCATGAAATGGTTTAGTATAAAGACTATGGTTGCCATTGAAAAATTAGTGGCCTGGCCTAGCCATCGGCAGTCGATGCACAGCATGGATGGAATACTTGCTTAACTATCCCCCCGCAATAGAGAGAGGGTGCAGATTAGGCCCACAGGCCATCTTGTGTTAGTGTGACTGCGAGTGTGTGTTTTGCGCCTAGCGTGTGTGTAAACGTGATTAGGCAATGTTGGTACGAGGAGAGCGAGAGAGTGAGAGAGACAAGAGAACCTCAAGAGGAAAAATGATTACATAATGACACGGTGATGAAAGCGAACACTGTACGAGTCTTGATTGTGCATAGGGGGATTTTGATGCTTGTTTATGAAAAGGTAAGAGATGGTGGGGGATATACAGAGACAGTGTTTCACTCCGGGTGTGTTTTAAATTGGTAGATTTATGTTCCGTCTGAGAGTCGCAAATCAATGATGGGTTGTGAATGCGTCGGTGAACATAATCTAAAGCAGTCAAAAGCAAGGATGCAACTGTAGTAGAGTGTTATTTTAATAGCGGTCTATAATAGCAAACAGGGTATTCATAAAATATGGAAATTGCTAAGCATGAGCTCTGTAATTGAATTATTGCCCTGGCTTATTCCATAATAATAATATCTCATTCGCGCATCAGCTCGTGATGAATAGTAACATTCTCTCGTCGATTGAGGTTCTGGGGGTAGAGGATTGGACGGCACACCTGAGGGCAGTTGACTGATGGAGTGATAGAGATGATACCCAAATGTCAGTGGGTCAAAGTCTGATTGCATTTGTGTACGGTGGCGTTCGTTGAACCATTGCCCAAGGATGAGGCTGTAAGATGTAAATATGGCGACTGTATTTTGTAGACTAGATTTTGTGATATGAATTCTATTTTTGTGTCATTTTTCGTCATCATCATCATCAGTCCACAGTTTGTTCAGATTTTAAAAATGGGATTTTCAGATTATTTCTCATCTACATGTATACAGTGAGGGAAAAAAAGTATGGTGTATAATGTACCTGCCCTGTGTGTGTACAATTTCATGTAACAGTACATGAATATGTCAGTACACAATCTCCATCATTTTTCCCTTTCCATACATGTACTATCCCCTCCCAACCACACAGTTTGGTGGGGTATAGTCCCAGTACAGGTTGAAGTAGGTGATTGGGTACTGAATCTGATTTCGCATGAAACAAGATACAATACTATAGATGATAGAAAGAGGACCATACTAATGAACTTTTGTTGTTGTAACTTTCTTGTTTTCTTTCAGGCTTGAATGCAGACCAAGCCTTGTATATAGTTAGATAGCTTTCTCCAAGTACATTAGGTACAGGTAAGTTCACAATTTATGACATCGAATAAGGGGATGAACCTACAAGGTATAGAGGCAGAGTCTTAGCCAGGATCCAAAAACTACCCGTCCGGCCCTGTCCGGCCCGGTCCGGCCCTGTCTGGCGTCTTAATCCCAACTGGTGAAGTGCGCCACCAATTGAGCAAAACCGGCCAATTTAAAAATCAAAACATTGAACAATGGCGGCCGCGATGCAAAATCGTTGGATATCGTGTCGTAAATGCCTCAGAAAATGTGTTTGTATTGGATTTAAAGGCTTTTTACCAAGATTTTTGACATTTTTATCGGAAATAGCACTATAAACTTTTATTTGCTTGTAAAACTGCCCGTCCGAATGACGGGTTGGCGATTTTTTCACCCGTCGACTTTTGAAACTGCCAGTCCAAAAGACGGGTGGACGGGTCGCTGGCTAAGACGTTGTATAGAGGTTATCCCAAGCTGAACAGACTACAAAGGGGATTTGTCAGGCCTCAAATTAAGAAATGGAGAGGGCTTGCAATTTAAGGCAATTTGAAAGGGGCACCAACTTTCTGCAAGGCAATTATGTACAAATAGCCAGAAATATAGTGCATCAAGGCAACTAAGTGGGACATCGACTTGCCTTCGATGCCTTCAATTAATTTTTGCGCTTGGATTCGCACCAGCCTGTTCTTTATTCCATTGAGTTGATACATGATGTTTGATTCTTAGCATGAATTGTGCGATCAAATACATATATCAGATGTTTCTTCTTTCTGAAACTCGTTATTATTTCAGACAAGATGGCAGCTAATCCAAAATGTGAATAACCTCTATTGGTTAACAAATATGATCAGAATGGAAAGTTATTAAGTTATATAAGTTTTATAGAATGAAGCGGAAGTCTTTCAAATCTAATCATATGTGAAAGTTTAGAAATGGGTCCAAAAAATGGAACTGATAGTGGATATTTTCATCTCCCAGTAGATACCCATTGATGAGATTCTGTGCCGACCATATCCTAGCTACTGTAATCATGTATTTGTGCTTGCATTGCCCTCTGGGGAAAGTGAAATTGGTACAGATTCTGTACCATGAATAAATAGGGATCTACAGTGTATCCTAGAAAAAATCTGCAAATAGACTACTTTAAAGTCCCAGGCACCCACCATTTACATGGAAACATGTTATAAATGTACTAAATACAACATGGCACCTAATTTTACCATGTAATTGAAGCATGCCCGGGACTGGGACTGCAAGTGCGCCTTTGGGATTTAGGAATCTTGTTAACATAGATTCCAATGTAATTCAAGGTTTTATTTTGGTTTAACATATACCTATTTTAAAATCATATTTCATAATTTCTCTAAAATAAAACATGAAAACTAGACTGATACAATTATTTTTCTTATTAGATCTACAGAATAACTTAAAATGCAAATGGTCAGTACTGATGAGCATGACTCAGACAAGTGAACTCTTAAAAAAAAGGTGTTTATCAAAATTGCTTACCTAACAGAAAGATGACCCGAATTGTCTCATTATACATATGGAATGATTGATTATTCCTACAACTAATGATCCATCGTAAGATGGTCCATCTTCTAAATCACCGATAAGTCCATGGACTAATCATTGACCATCGACTAATCATTGTCCATCGACTAATCACCCTCCATCTCACTGTCCATCGACTAATCACCTGTTTATTTCTTCTATGTAGTTCAGTGCGTCTACTGGGCAATAAGTTTGATTAATATATTGAACAAAATGTAGTCTATTCAATATAGATGTACGTTAGAGAAGTGGGTGAGGGTATTTATCAATTTTTAAAGTGAATTCAAACTATGTATACCAATGATTGATGAAAATCTCTTTCAAAATTTATCCACAAAAAATATATATATTACCATTAGGCGACTGAAAGAAACACCCACTGTTCTACGGGCAAACGGACCTCTCAGGTAGGGTTGCTCGGTCGGGTTGGCGTCCAAACCGGTGCGCACAAAAATTGAGCTTGATAACAGACAGTAAGCAATTATTGTTTATAGGTCAATAAATGCGTATGTGTTGTTTCGAGAGAAATTAGACAAATCAATGCACGCGCACTGATGTTGATGTGTGAATAATGGCACGACCCCGCAGGGGGAGTGCTATTGTGAGCATATCAACATTTGGCGCAAGTGCATTGATTTGTCTAATTTTTCGAGAAACAACACATACGCATGTATTGACCTAATTCATACACGACACTTTACAAATCAAAACTCACAATTTACAGTCAGCTAGCATGTCACGCAAATGGTCGCTATTTTCTTTTTCAGCCAGCGCGAATGACCTCGCTCGACCAACGGACGTTTTTGCAAGGATGAAAATGAGAAGAGTTTTAAATTTGCTATTTTTGTGTCATTTCAGGTAAAATCTCCACTATAAACTTCTTATTATGGTTGGCAAGGCTTCAATCTTAATTAATACAGGTGATTCGATCCTTTAAAATTATGTGTAGGACCTAAAATACTGAAAACAGTATCGCATTTTTTCTGCAATATTTACATTGAAAAGTGTCTCCATAAATTTGCCCTATCTCGTTAAAAATGATCACAACCCTCCTGAATATTTCGCAGCAAGTAAAGTGTAGTCTTCGTCTCCGTAAAATGTCAACATTCGGAAGGCTTATTGCTTCAAACGGTCAAGACCAGGAAAATAAGATGAACAGATGATTTTAGTTTGGCAAATTTTGCACATTCTGTCATTCTCTGTGTAGAAAGTCGCGTTACCGATCGATGAACCTATTGTCCCGTCAAGACAAAGTAAACCAGCCGTGCGCGTGTAGTGTCGCGGGAAACACATGTATTTCAAATGGATATCCATAACATATGCTACGTCTATACAGAGAGCATGTGGAACCACAACAAAATTCCGATCTTTCCACCAAAACTGTATATTTCTTGTGGTTATTAAAAGCATATATTCATTATGTACCCTTCTAATCTTTTACTATTATGAAAGATCAATGCTTCAAATTGAAGTCTGTGTTAGCAAATTGATATTCAAATGCTTCAAACGGTCACGACCAGGGTTTTTAATCGCATATCACATAATTATGATAATTTTACCTCTTTTTTAAATCAAGAATTACATCACTTTATACAGTCATAAATGTACAATAAATGATATGAATGATAGCAGAAAATGATAAATCAAACAACTGTTAATAAAACAGTCTACATACATATTCTGGTTTTATGAGAAAGCGATCTAAAGTGAGCTCTTCTATTCGGAAAATTTCGGAAATCATCGGAACTTGCATATTGCAGTTACATCCCGTGAAAAGAAAAAATGACCTTGCCGTGCACAGAGCGTGACCTGCTGGTTGACTGTTTAGGCATAATTTTGATATGTAAAAACGAATCAAAACATGTTTAATAACAAGTGTGCTAACACCCGCAGTGAAAATCGGCGAACCCACGATTCCTGACCAACGAATAAAAACAAAGCGCGCGGTGCGCTCATTGAATGGCGCACACGCGGAGTGCACTGGACACTTTCAATGCACTCCGCATATTTTAGTTTCTTGCTTTCTGATTGGTTCGACACTCATAAGAGTGTATGAATATATTTTGGTTAATTTTCAGGCAAAATTTAAACAATTTTAAAAAGTTCTTAAAAAAAAGAAAATGGGGTCGGTCGGGCCCTTAGGACAGGGTTTTCCCCCATGGCTGCAGTTGCCATCATCTATTCCTGAAGTATGCAATTCTTGAACATGGCTTGAAAAAATGTTTTTTTCCCGGCAAGTGATTCCAAATTTCCCTCCAAAATGGAATGCATTTCTTAATGAAATAGTAACATTTCCCTCCAAATGCCAAAATTTCCCTCCAAATGCTCAAATTTCCCTGCAAGGAGCTTTCCGTATTGCCTACTTTTTCAGCCTGTGGTCTTGAATTAAGATTTTGAAGGGGTGTCCATTTCATGAGGAATTGAACAGGGCACTTAATAAAGTAATTGTCGCAGGGCACTAGGCAAAATTCTGTTTGGGCACAAAGTGGCAATATCAGTGATTTGCTTAATGCAAGCCCATGGGTTTGGATATATAGGAAAGAGGAGCAAACCCATGTATTGGGTTTCTGAGATGGGGAGAGGGATCAAGATTTCCAAAACAATTGAAGTGTTTAATTACGTCTACCTCCATTCGATATCCTGCCAGCCACAGTTGATAATACAATGGTGTGCCGTAAGGCCCGTAAGTAAGTCAGTGGTGTGTTTCGAGTATAAAAATATGCCAGTGTATTGCTCCGGTATACTCTGTGGGCTTTGCTTTATAATAAATTTATTGAATTATACATAATTTCTCCCGTGCTGGGTAGATTGATGAACCTTACCCAGTTTTCAATCTTGATTGTTGTACATGTATAGAGTATTATAATTATGTCTGGGAATATAGTTCCTTTACATCTTTTACAGCTTTGGGCGCTCATTGCGTGGTGAACAGGAAGGTGGGCACTATTAATCAAAATCTGCATACTGCATATAAATCTGCATACTGCATATAAATCTGCATAAATATTTTGTTTTAAACAAAACAATCTTGGTTTACCATCAATTCCAATATAGCCCATGTCATGTTTATACAATTTCTTTTACAACCAACTCTAAGGGCGTGTTCACACTATAGCTAGTTTTCTCCACGACCCGGGTCGGACCCGGGTCGAACCCGGGTTGAAGTCTAGTGTGAACAGAAAAATAGGCTCAAAAAACCGACCCGGGTCGAAAATTACAACCCTGCGAAAGTGAAGGGTAGAACCCGGGTTCAACCCGGGTCGACTGTAGTGTGAACAGAAATCGCTGCTCGACCCGGGTTGCAAACCTGACTGCTAACCTCTGACCGTAGTTGTTTACGTCAGTTTTTCAGCTTTGCTTCGCACGCTCTCGTCTGCCTTTGGTTCTGGTTGAAATCTTTATCAAATTTGTCAAAATGGCAAATAAATGGAGTCAAATTGAAACGGAAGCCATGATGGAACTCTGGGCGGATGAGACCGTGCAAACTAGTTTGAACTCAATGATCCACAATAAGGATATTTACGCCAATATATCACGCCAGATGGAGGCAATGGGTTTTCACCGTAACATTGAGCAACATTGAGCAATGTCAAAATAAAATCAAAGCACTCAAGAAAAATTTCACAGATACTGAAACACATAACAACAAGTCTGGAACCCAAATCTTTCTTTGGATTTGCCAGTGTTTTAGAATATAGATTGCATGTTATGTTCTGCACCAGATATTTTGTTTCAGACCGGCGTACAGAATCCCTACATACGTATTTCATAAACTTTTTAGCTTAAAAATAGTTTGAGATAAAGCTTAAATATCCAGTTAAAAAAACCCAAAAAACCCACGGCCAACACTTGCAACAAACAGAGTTTGACATACATAGCGCTCTAGTGTGAACAGAAAATGAATTATCGATCAATCCGGGTTCGACCCGGGTCCGACCCGGGTTGAGGAAAAAGCTATAGTGTGAACACGCCCCAAGTGTATTCAAATGATTCAATGATGAATTAGGCTTGTACCCAACAGATGAAAGATTCCTAGCCCCAAACCACAAATGTCTGTTGTGTAGTTGCCATGAAATGGCCTACAATTGAAAGACCAAAATGGTTGTATAGAAGTGCATAATTTGTAAAATTTAAAGTTAGGGCTACATTTCATACAAATTGGGTTACCTTTGGATGATAATTTTGGTTGGCAACACTGCATTCATAGTCTTTGTTTATTCATGGATTCAAGGTGGGTGTAATATAAATATCTTAACCCTAACCCCGGTTTAGGATTTTTGACCGGGATCACAATTTTCGAGGAAAAAACACCAACTAAATCTCCGGGAACCTGCCGGGATTCGATCCGGGGACCCTCCGTTCTCGAGCCCCACCTTCCTAACACTAAGCCACGGCCCTCAGCTACACATTCGTGCAGTATACTGCACTCATTATATAGGCTCGGTTGACTACGTCATCGAAAACCGACGGCGCATGCGTTTGGAGAGGGACTTTGGATTAGCATTTTTTAGCACTCAGGGGGGTTAGGGTTAAAAGTAGCAGCATAGAGAGATGTCGAACTTGATAATGCTAATAAGAAATTATTTAGATAGATACAGTTTTCCAAGTCATGTTGAGCATTGGTAGTGCTTGGTAAGTCATTACAACCACTTGATTCACTGTAGTATAAATTAGTGCCCTCCATTGGGGCTAGAAAAAAATGAAAAATTCCCGGGAATTTAACTTTAAAAATGTCCCTTCATAAAGAAATATTTCCTTCAAAATCTTATGTATTCAATTATTTTAATACCTAAAATTTCACTCCAAAGCCCTGAATTTCACATTTTTCCAGTCATGACAATATGTTCGTCGTGATAATCTGCTATATCATGGGATCATGCAAAAGATGGTGTATGGTGACATCCTTTCTCTGTCAGTCACTTTGAGAAAGAGGCATCTACAGTTTGCAGGGCACTGTGTATGCACTACATAAGGACCAGCCTAGGACCAGCCTAGGACCAGCCTATCTCCCACTTGATGTTTTGGACTCCTAAATATGGCCATTCTAACCGTGGCAGGAAAAACACTACCTATCCTGACAGCATTGCAAAGGACATGGGTCTTGACCTAAGTGATATTCCACAGCTCATGATGAATAAAGCTTCATGGTACCAATACATGTATGTGTCAGCTGCTTCCACTATTCGGTCCAAGGACGACCGATGATGATGATGATCAATTTGTAAACTATTTTAAAATGAAAATGAACTTTCGTGCATGTAACATAATATACAGAGCATTTTGAAAAACATTACGATTATAGAAGATCACTATTTCATGTTTTATTAACTAATTTCTCCCAGTCAGGTTTGTTTTCTTTTCCTTGTGAAAATAAAGAGCCACAATCTTGTCAGAATGGTTGTCATTTCGATAATTCAGTGATTCATCTAAGGTCATTCGCATCGAGCCACCGAATCAATACCAAGATAGTAATACAATTGAAGAAAAATAATGGCATGCCATCTGTGTTTGCGTACCGGAGGTTACCGACCGTGCCATCGCCTCTGCTTCTCCGTCTACCTCATCCAATTTGCTGAGTTTTCGTTTACGCGATTAAATATCTGTGCAAAATTGAATCATTCCAGCAAAGTAGTCAGAAAAGATATAAATGTATATTCCAAACAGGTAGTTGTGTTTGGGTGCCTTACATAAATGGTATGATATAGTACCGTGAGCCAAATAGCCGGGATGTATCATCCCTTGCGGTGAAGAAATCCATTCCGCGAGTTTGTCATTTACCATTATGTCAATAGCATATTAAATGTAGACTGCGACTATGGGCTACCATTGAACTTGAGAATATTAACACTTGGTGTGCACAAAGAGTGGTGTTCAGTGATTATCACCAAATTGTATACAAAATTTGATATGATTTGTTTGACATTGTATTGAAAGTTAACATAAAAATGCGAAAGTCCAAACACGCCTTGTCTTTGATGAGTTGTTATGTTGAAAATTAATGTGTGACTCCATTATTTTCATGAGGAAGTCATTCTTATAAGTAATCACCCGTACCTTGAATTCTAAACAAATGAAGTCTACAGTATGGTATAAGGGTTATTGGCGATGATGGCAACATGTTCCCTGACTTGTCTTTTTTAGAGCCATGATTGAATATTACAGTATCCTTCCTACTGTTAGGAGGTGCCTGCTTACCCGAATAGGCTCACATTAGATCTGAACTCATGCCTCGTACGCAGACATTTTACGAGTTGTAATCCGGTAAGAAGCAGCAACATAGGTATAAATGCCAGGGAAAGGTGAATCAATAGGAGCGTTGTGTCTGGCAGGTTGCATGTGCATACAAATGTCAGTGAGGTGTCATAGTTCAGGCAAAGTGTTGAATAACTAATATTTGAGAGGTGTGAAGGAGGATTTTTGAATTGTGAAAAATGTGTGAAATCTTTTATTCACATCTGTAACTTTGCCATATTTTGCATGGATTATCAGACGTTTTGTTTCAAGAAAATGGGTATACTTGTATTTCTGTCTAGATAATGTCAACTCTGAAGGTCTGGCTTTAGGTATAGACTCAAGTAAGCCAAACCACTCTCCATCATGTAATCTGTTCTCTCTTCAGTTAGTTTTGCACTACAAACTTTTGCACACTCTGTATAAATTATGTGGGCTTGAAGCATCGCATTCTCAAATAACAAGTTTATACCCACAGTGTGATGTATGTTAGCCATCATTATCCAAAGCATTGTAAACATATATAGGTGAGCGATGAGTCTTGTCAATGAAGGTTTGGATAAAGACCTTGGTTTATTCAGGATAATAAGTGCAAGCCGGGGTGCCAGAATGGCTGAATGAATCCATCAAGTTTAAAATACAGTCAATAGAACCTACCTGTCTTACATTTTACTTAGAATTTGGAGTGGTCCTTTTATCATGATGAAGTCGATGGAGGCAATTTGCATTCATGTTCTGATTTAGCTGTGGGAAGAAGGTGGCCTGGTTGATATGCAAATATTGATGGCAAAGAATGCGGTTGCTAAGTGGTGTTTTTGTGGATTAGATGGCAATAAGGGGCTTATTCAAATAATGTAAAGTCCATGTGATACAATATGTTAAAACTGTTTACACTTATAATATGATTGAATATATCACTTTTAAAGTTATAATAATAACAAGCCTTACTGATCTTCCACTGAATGCTTTGTGCTGTCTACTGCTGATAGCAAAGAATCGTTATATTTACCATTGAAAAGTGAAGGCAGAACTTATAACTTATTACATTGACATTCTGGTTCCTGTCTTCTGTTAATAGTTACAGCTTATATGACATGACATGTTGTATGCAGTCTACTGCTGATAGCAACACATGACATGATGTATGTTGTCTACTACTGATAGCAGCAAATGACATGTTGTATGCAATGAACTGCAGATAGCAACACATGACATGCTGTGTGTTGTCTACTGCTAATAGCAGGACATGACATGTTGTATGCTGTCTTCTGCTGCTAGCAACGAATGACATGTATACTGTCTACTGCTGATAGTAGCAAGTGACATGTTGAATGCTGTCTACTGATGATAGCAACAAAAGATATGTATGCTGTCTACTGCTGATAGCAACAAATGACATGTATACTGTCTACTGCTGATAGTAGCAAGTGACATGCTGAATGCTGTCTACTGATGATAGCAACAAAAGATATGTATGCTGTCTACTACTGATAGCAACAAATGACATGTATTCTGTCTACTGCTGATAGTAGCAAGGGACATGTTGAATGCTGTCTACTGATGATAGCAACACATGACATGATGTATGCTGTCTACTACTGATAGCAGCAAATGACATGTTGTTTGCAATTTACTGCTGATAGCAACACATGACATGCTGTGTGTTGTCTACTGCTAATAGCAGGACATGACATGTTGTATGCTGTCTACTGCTGCTAGCAACAAATGACATGTATACTGTCTACTGCTGATAGTAGCAAGTGACATGTTGAATGCTGTCTACTGATGATAGCAACAAAAGATATGTATGCTGTCTACTACTGATAGCAACAAATGACATGTATTCTGTCTACTGCTGATAGTAGCAAGGGACATGTTGAATGCTGTCTACTGATGATAGCAACAAAAGATATGTATGCTGTCTACTACTGATAGCAACAAATGACATGTATTCTGTCTACTGCTGATAGTAGCAAGTGACATGTTGAATGCTGTCTACTGATGATAGCAACAAAAGATATGTATGCTGTCTACTGCTGATAGCAACAAATGACATGTATTCTGTCTACTGCTGATAGTAGCAAGTGACATGTTGAATGCTGTCTACTGATGATAGCAACAAAAGATATGTATGCTGTCTACTGCTGATAGCAACAAATGACATGTATTCTGTCTACTGCTGATAGTAGCAAGTGACATGTTGAATGCTGTCTACTGATGATAGCAACAAAAGATATGTATGCTGTCTACTACTGATAGCAACAAATGACATGTATTCTGTCTACTGCTGATAGTAGCAAGGGACATGTTGAATACTGTCTACTGATGATAGCAACAAAAGATATGTATGCTGTCTACTACTGATGCAACAAATGACATGTATTCTGTCTACTGCTGATAGTAGCAAGTGACATGTTGAATGCTGTCTACTGATGATAGCAACAAAAGATATGTATGCTGTCTACTGCTATGACATGTATTCTGTCTACTGCTGATAGTAGCAAGTGACATGTTGAATGCTGTCTACTGATGATAGCAACAAAAGATATGTATGCTGTCTACTGCTGATAGCAACAAATGACATGTATTCTGTCTACTGCTGATAGTAGCAAGTGACATGTTGAATGCTGTCTACTGATGATAGCAACAAAAGATATGTATGCTGTCTACTACTGATAGCAACAAATGACATGTATTCTGTCTACTGCTGATAGTTAAGCCCCGGAGTAAAACGAGATTGCGTTATTCACGGCGTGATTCTCGCTTTTAGGAACATTTCTCGGTTTATTGAAAATCGCCCGCGAATTCTCGGCATCGTGGGTTTTATCAAATAAAAATTCTGAAATCGCGTTTTTTTTCAAAGAAAAATGTCAATCATTAAAATAGAGATCAAATCGACCGTGTATCAAGCATTTTAACAGTCGTCCGGGAATGAGATTAAATGTCATTCAAGTGCCCAGGAAGTAGCTTCGATTTTCCGCATCAATGCGGTAGAATACAATTACATCATAGCATGATTAGAAGGGCTTTTATACTAATTAGCGTACCGACCGATCAACAAAAATAACAATTGAACTTTCCGTCATCCATCCTCGATTATCCACAATCGATTGCGGAAGCATACAAATATACATCGCAGCAGTCTGAGACTCGTATACACGATCGACGATTTTGCCTTCTGAACACATCGAAATACTGATGAAATCGACCCTTGTATCGACTATTTTACGATCCAGAAATTGGATTAAATGTCAAGTTAAATTCTTCATTTTTTCAATCGTACCTTTTCAAGTTTGGAAACCTCATGGGCGTGGGAACTGGGAAATACCCTTCTCTAAATGTAAACAAAAGCGATGTTGTTAATATTTTGACAATCTGCTTTTTAACAGCGTGATAATGTGGTTTGCTCTTAACACGTGCGCCAGAGTCTAGCAATCGAGCGAGTGTGGAATCGGAACCACAAAGTTCAGAGTTCATGATTCCCGGTATTTATTTTTGGCGTGCAGCGCAATGGCAGTAAATTGGTTGGTCCCCAAATTTGTATCCAGCGTGTGTGGAACATGAAACGGACGAAGCATAAAACCATGTGCGAATGAAAAGAAAAAAATGTTTGACGTAAAAAAAGTCAAAATACGGCAGCTACTAATTGGAATATAATGAACATTATGAAACCTCTTTATCTGGAATAACTTGCAAAATTATTATGCTGTCATGTAGGTAAGAAAATTGGACAAAAAGTAAGCTTATTTACTTTTTAAAATAGAATTCAAGGAGCGATATTTAGGGGTGATTTTCGGTCACAACTTTTTTGTTATTGCTTGAAAATGAGTGACAGCGCGATTTCTCGTTTTTATCTCGCTATCAACAATTTCGGTACGTTTTTCTCGGGTTTTTAGTAAATCTGATGAAATCTCGGTATATCTCGCTTTTGCTTCAAAGTTCGTGCGTTTTTTACCAAAATGAAATGCGTTTTTTTCCGGGGCTTACTGATAGTAGCAAGTGACATGTTGAATGCTGTATACTGATGATAGCAACAAAAGATATGTATGCTGTCTACTACTGATAGCAACAAATGACATGTATTCTGTCTACTGCTGATAGTAGCAAGGGACATGTTGAATGCTGTCTACTGATGATAGCAACAAAAGATATGTATGCTGTCTACTGCTGATAGCAACAAATGACATGTATTCTGTCTACTGCTGATAGTAGCAAGTGACATGTTGAATGCTGTCTACTGATGATAGCAACAAAAGATATGTATGCTGTCTACTACTAATAGCAACAAATGACATGTATTCTGTCTACTGCTGATAGTAGCAAGTGACATGTTGAATGCTGTCTACTGATGATAGCAACAAAAGATATGTATGCTGTCTACTACTGATAGCAACAAATGAAATGTATTCTGTCTACTGCTGAGCAACAAATGACATGTATAGTCTATTTGGCCATCACGAGACGGTGACGTAACCGCGTATTCTACTAAATTGCAGCACATAACGTGTGCGCCTTCTCGAGGTGCTGGCGTACACACACGAGCGTTGAAAGGCGGAAGATACACACGTGTGTGTAAAATCTGCACCTGTTAAGTTACGTCACTGTCGAGAGGAAGCCAAACAGTATAGTATACTGTGTACTGATGATTGTAACAGATGACATGTCATTTGCTGTCTACTACTGATAGCAACAAATCCCATGCTGTATGCTGTCTACTGCTGATAGCAACAAATGACATGTATGTTGTCTACTGCTGATAGCAACAAATGACATGTAAGTTGTCTACTGCTGATAGCAACAAATTACATGTATGTTGTCTACTGCTGATAGCAACAAATGACATGTATGCTGTCTACTGCTGATAGCAACAAATGACATGTATGTTGTCTACTGCTAATAGCAACAAATGACATGTTGTCTACTGCTGATAGCAACAAATGACATGTATGTTGTCTACTGCTGATAGCAACAAATGACATGTATGCTGTCTACTGCTGATAGCAACAAATGACATGTATGTTGTCTACTGCTAATAGCAACAAATTACATGTATGTTGTCTACTACTGATAGCAACAAATCCCATGTTGTATGCTGTCTACTGCTAATAGCAACAAATGACATGTATGCTGTCTACTGCTGATAGCAACAAATGATATGTATGTTGTCTACTGATAATAGCAACAAATTACATGTATGTGTTTACTGCTGATAGCAACAATTGACATGCTGTATGCTGTCTACTGTTGATAGCAACAAATCCCATGTTATATACTGTCTACTCCTGATAGCAACAAATCCCATGTTATATACTGTCTACTCCTGATAGCAACAAATCCCATGTTATATACTGTCTACTACTGATAGCAACAAATCCCATGTTATATACTGTCTACTCCTGATAGCAACAAATCCCATGTTATATACTGTCTACTACTGATAGCAACAAATCCCATGTTATATACTGTCTACTCCTGATAGCAACAAATCCCATGTTATATACTGTCTACTCCTGATAGCAACAAATCCCATGTTATATACTGTCTACTACTGATAGCAACAAATCCCATGTTATATACTGTCTACTCCTGATAGCAACAAATCCCATGTTATATACTGTCTACTCCTGATAGCAACAAATCCCATGTTATATACTGTCTACTCCTGATAGCAACAAATCCCATGTTATATACTGTCTACTACTGACAGCAACAAATCCCATGTTATATACTACTGACAGCAACAAATCCCATGTTATATACTGTCTACTGCTGATAGCAACAAATCCCATGTTATATACTGTCTACTCCTGATAGCAACAAATCCCATGTTATATACTGTCTACTCCTGATAGCAACAAATCCCATGTTATATACTGTCTACTGCTGATAGCAACAAATCCCATGTTATATACTGTCTACTCCTGATAGCAACAAATCCCATGTTATATGCTGTCTACTCCTGATAGCAACAAATCCCATGTTATATACTGTCTACTACTGATAGCAACAAATCCCATGTTATATACTGTCTACTCCTGATAGCAACAAATCCCATGTTATATACTGTCTACTCCTGATAGCAACAAATCCCATGTTATATGCTGTCTACTCCTGATAGCAACAAATCCCATGTTATATACTGTCTACTACTGATAGCAACAAATCCCATGTTATATACTGTCTACTCCTGATAGCAACAAATCCCATGTTATATACTGTCTACTCCTGATAGCAACAAATCCCATGTTATATACTGTCAACTCCTGATAGCAACAACTCCCATGTTATATACTGTCTACTACTGATAGCAACAAATCCCATGTTATATACTGTCTACTGCTGATAGCAACAAATCCCATGTTATATACTGTCTACTGCTGATAGCAACAAATCCCATGTTATATACTGTCTACTCCTGATAGCAACAAATCCCATGTTATATACTGTCTACTACTGATAGCAACACATCCCATGTTATATACTGTCTACTACTGATAGCAACAAATCCCATGTTATATACTGTCTACTCCTGATAGCAACAAATCCCATGTTATATACTGTCTACTCCTGATAGCAACAAATCCCATGTTATATACTGTCTACTGCTGATAGCAACAAATCCCATGTTATATACTGTCTACTCCTGATAGCAACAAATCCCATGTTATATGCTGTCTACTCCTGATAGCAACAAATCCCATGTTATATACTGTCTACTACTGATAGCAACAAATCCCATGTTATATACTGTCTACTCCTGATAGCAACAAATCCCATGTTATATACTGTCTACTCCTGATAGCAACAAATCCCATGTTATATGCTGTCTACTCCTGATAGCAACAAATCCCATGTTATATACTGTCTACTACTGATAGCAACAAATCCCATGTTATATACTGTCTACTCCTGATAGCAACAAATCCCATGTTATATACTGTCTACTCCTGATAGCAACAAATCCCATGTTATATACTGTCAACTCCTGATAGCAACAACTCCCATGTTATATACTGTCTACTACTGATAGCAACAAATCCCATGTTATATACTGTCTACTGCTGATAGCAACAAATCCCATGTTATATACTGTCTACTGCTGATAGCAACAAATCCCATGTTATATACTGTCTACTCCTGATAGCAACAAATCCCATGTTATATACTGTCTACTACTGATAGCAACACATCCCATGTTATATACTGTCTACTACTGATAGCAACAAATCCCATGTTATATACTGTCTACTGCTGATAGCAACAAATCCCATGTTATATACTGTCTACTACTGATAGCAACAAATCCCATGTTATATACTGTCTACTGCTGATAGCAACAAATCCCATGTTATATACTGTCTACTACTGATAGCAACAAATCCCATGTTATATACCGTATACTGCTGATAGCAACAAATCCCATGTTATATACTGTCTACTACTGATAGCAACAAATCCCATGTTATATACTGTCTACTCCTGATAGCAACAAATCCCATGTTATATACTGTCTACTCCTGATAGCAACAAATCCCATGTTATATACTGTCAACTCCTGATAGCAACAACTCCCATGTTATATACTGTCTACTACTGATAGCAACAAATCCCATGTTATATACTGTCTACTGCTGATAGCAACAAATCCCATGTTATATACTGTCTACTGCTGATAGCAACAAATCCCATGTTATATACTGTCTACTCCTGATAGCAACAACTCCCATGTTATATACTGTCTACTACTGATAGCAACACATCCCATGTTATATACTGTCTACTACTGATAGCAACAAATCCCATGTTATATACTGTCTACTGCTGATAGCAACAAATCCCATGTTATATACTGTCTACTACTGATAGCAACAAATCCCATGTTATATACCGTATACTGCTGATAGCAACAAATCCCATGTTATATACGGTCTACTACTGATAGCAACAAATCCCATGTTATATGCTGTCTACTGCTGATAGCAACAAATCCCATGTTATATGCTGTCTACTGCTGATAGCAACAAATCCCATGTTATATACTGTCTACTGCTGATAGCAACAAATCCCATGTTATATACTGTCTACTACTGATAGCAACAAATCCCATGTTATATACCGTATACTGCTGATAGCAACAAATCCCATGTTATATACTGTCTACTACTGATAGCAACAAATCCCATGTTATATGCTGTCTACTACTGATAGCAACAAATCCCATGTTATATGCTGTCTACTACTGATAGCAACAAATCCCATGTTATATACTGTCTACTCCTGATAGCAACAAATCCCATGTTATATACTGTCTACTACTGATAGCAACAAATCCCATGTTATATACTGTCTACTCCTGATAGCAACAAATCCCATGTTATATACTGTCTACTCCTGATAGCAACAAATCCCATGTTATATGCTGTCTACTCCTGATAGCAACAAATCCCATGTTATATACTGTCTACTACTGATAGCAACAAATCCCATGTTATATGCTGTCTACTCCTGATAGCAACAAATCCCATGTTATATACTGTCTACTACTGATAGCAACAAATCCCATGTTATATACTGTCTACTCCTGATAGCAACAAATCCCATGTTATATACTGTCTACTCCTGATAGCAACAAATCCCATGTTATATACTGTCTACTCCTGATAGCAACAACTCCCATGTTATATACTGTCTACTACTGATAGCAACAAATCCCATGTTATATACTGTCTACTGCTGATAGCAACAAATCCCATGTTATATACTGTCTACTGCTGATAGCAACAAATCCCATGTTATATACTGTCTACTCCTGATAGCAACAACTCCCATGTTATATACTGTCTACTACTGATAGCAACACATCCCATGTTATATACTGTCTACTACTGATAGCAACAAATCCCATGTTATATACTGTCTACTGCTGATAGCAACAAATCCCATGTTATATACTGTCTACTACTGATAGCAACAAATCCCATGTTATATACCGTATACTGCTGATAGCAACAAATCCCATGTTATATACGGTCTACTACTGATAGCAACAAATCCCATGTTATATGCTGTCTACTGCTGATAGCAACAAATCCCATGTTATATGCTGTCTACTGCTGATAGCAACAAATCCCATGTTATATACTGTCTACTGCTGATAGCAACAAATCCCATGTTATATACTGTCTACTACTGATAGCAACAAATCCCATGTTATATACCGTATACTGCTGATAGCAACAAATCCCATGTTATATACTGTCTACTACTGATAGCAACAAATCCCATGTTATATGCTGTCTACTACTGATAGCAACAAATCCCATGTTATATGCTGTCTACTGCTGATAGCAACAAATCCCATGTTATATACTGTCTACTACTGATAGCAACAAATCCCATGTTATATACCGTATACTGCTGATAGCAACAAATCCCATGTTATATACTGTCTACTACTGATAGCAACAAATCCCATGTTATATGCTGTCTACTACTGATAGCAACAAATCCCATGTTATATACCGTATACTGCTGATGGCAACTAGTGACATGTTGTATGCATGTTGTCTAATGTTGAGAAGTGACTATAATATATCACTGCTCAATGCTCCATTGTGATTAACACACAATGGAATGAAGACATAGATAATGCATAATACACCATCGATTCCTTAATTATGCAGCTAAATAAAATACATCATAAAGAGAAAAGTACAAATCCTGATTTGACACCCATTGGAGCTTGGAGCAAAATTCAAAATAGTTGCATACAATTTATTTATAGAAATGTGAATTCATGCATGCTGGCACTCTCAACCTATCTGTGTAAATTGTAAATTTCACCAGCGTTTTATCATCAACCTGCGATGAACTCTCGAAATTCAATTACTTCCACATTGCTATGAATAGATATCTTCCCCGGTCTGGCCCGGTGACTTGTTTATAACATATAACTAAAGGTACTTTAGAAAAGGCCACTTGATATATAATTATTGTTTGATACTATCAGGAGATACACATACACAATTGTAATATTTAGAGAATTCATATGCAACAAATAATCCTGATCTAGCAGTAAGGGCAAGCAGTGCACAGCATTGATTTACTTCCTGCATGTTCATCAAATTAATGGAAAAATTAAGATGACTTCAAAATTATGCAGCAATTTATCCCTACGAAACCTGTGTAAGTTAATTGTAATGATATAATTAAAGTGTATTTTCATTGTTACTATACATGTATTCATTGCTCTAAATATAGTTGATTTATAAGAACTTATTTTATATATAATTAGAAGAAAAGCGTTTGTCAATCATCATGTATTTGCAATTATTAATATTTTTATTATTATCATTTTTTCTGCCCGGGGATACTGAAATCAATACGGTTAATGCAGGGGCGTATATGCTGTTGAACATAAATATTAACCAAATTCTATGTATCAGAGTAGTGGCTGTGAAACACCAATGTTTCATGAGCAGTGACAGGTTAGCGTCTTGTTGGCGTCAGTCTGACATTTATGGGTTTCGCTACATGAGGTATGTGGAACATAAGTCATTTCACACTGACATGGGCATTGGAAGATGTTTAACCCTATAAAGATGTATATTGTGTATGGCCCATGTTTTAACAATGTAGCATATGATGTGTTTGCATCTGTAAATGGTTTTAAAAAATAGAATTTTGCCTTACTATAAAAACAAAATGAAGTATCCTGATTGGCCAGAATCAAATGACTTTGTCAATATCAACAGACTAAAAACAAGCACCACCAAAACTACAAATTGTCCTCCAAATTTTTCCATTATTCTTCCTTTTAAAACAGAAATCCTGTTTTTTCCTTGAAAATGTTGGCACTTGTTTAATTTCAGCCGGTTCTCTGACCGATTAAGCAATCATAGTTGGGGCTGTTGGGGCATCACAGGGGAGGTTTGGTTCACATTCGTCTAAAAGCACCAAATTTGGCCCATATGTTCCTCTTACCATACTCTTTTGATTTTTGATGTATGCTGAAATTGGAGCCTTCTGGGACGGCCATATTGGTCAATTCCAATATGGCCGCCATGCTGGGGAATCAAAAAATTAAATTGCTTCAATTTAGCTGAAAAGCAAACCAAATTGTTTGTCTGAGCACCAGGATTCTAAAATGTATAGTTTGCCCCACTTCCCATGTGTGTTTACAAACGACTAAGATGGCAACAACTACCAATTCCTGAACCCTTGTGATCTGACGAACAATTTGAGATATCGTTTGTCAAAATCGGAGCATGTTCAAATTCTGACCCCCAAAAGCAAAGGTCAACAACCTTTTCACGTTTTGCTCAATATCTCAGTAACCACACATCAGACAAACAATTTGGTAATATGCTTGTCAGCTTAAATGAAGCAATTTGAATTTCTGATCCCCCAGTATGGCGGCCATATTGGAATTGGCTTATATGGCCGTCCCAGAAGGCTCCAATGTTGGCATCCATCAAAAAAGGGGGACTACAGAACTGAACTGAGTGGATTTTATGATGAAAATTAGGGTCTAAGAACTGATTTGTTCAAAAAAGTAGGTCTTGAGAACTGGCCTATAGTAAAGAGTAGGGGATCATCCCGGGTCTGTATCTGTACACACACATCGGGCATCCCTTTAATTTAGTGCTTAAGTCACTATTGGGTTTGTCCTGGCTCTTCAGCCTAATTGTTATAAATAAATAAATAAATAGTTCAATTTTGATTAGAAAGATTCAAAGAATGCAAATTTGCGATATATTTTTGGTTTTAGAATGCAAAATTTTCGAAGAATTGGGGCTTTGGAACGCAAAATTTCACGATTTTTGAATTTTCAATAAATTGGGGTCTTAAGAACTGATGCAGGCTCAACAGGGGGGTCATAAGAGCTAGCAGCAGAGGGTGAAAAAGGGGGTCTTCGGCGCGGCACATACCTATACCCTTTTCCAATGTCAGTGCCCTCCCCCCCCCCCCGGATAGAGGAGCGTGTATGGTAGGACCATGTGTACATTTCTAACTAAAGCTGTGGTATGTTAGAAAAGTTTCAAACTCAACAGTGAAAAGCAGTACAAACTGACCGTGCAGACATATTGGACATGAAATAATTTAATAATAAACAATATTATCTTTATGTGGTCAGATGTATTGGATTCCTTTGGTCAATACAACTCGTCTTGTCAAATCATTAAATAATGCAGGCTGCCCGAGAGACGAGCCGTTATGTATTATAATGTAATAAAGTCATGGTTCATTATAATGCTTAATACAAAATTCACAGCCAATTTCTTTAGACATGGGGGTCTGTTTACCTACTCTGTGCTGTGATTTTTGTGTGAATCTTCTTTGATACAGGCAGCATTTATTTAATGTACCATGTGCATTGTTTTATTCATTGTTCAGCCAGCCTGGGTTCGCAGATTTTTATTGCAGGTATAAGCAAACTTATTAAAAATATGCAAAGAATTGTGAATTTTGATTTGTATAGTGTGGTGTATGAATTACATGTAGGTCAATACATGTGTATATTTTGTTTTTCCAAATATTAAACGAATCAATGCACTTGCGCAAATGTTGAAATGACCCTATTGTGATATGCTCACAATAGGGTCATTCCAAGTCAAATCAACCAATGGTGATAAGGCCAAAAAAAAAAATTGTTATGTTGTCCTCGACCGCCCGCTCGTCATTTTAGGGCCGCTCCAATTTTTTTTTTCAGATTTTTTTAAACAGTTTAAATGGCATTAATATTAAATTAAGTGTTTATAACATATATGTGCGGCTCTTAGAGGTGATTTTAACTTCTTGTTGGCTGAACTTTGAGCTTTTGCTGGTAAAAAAAAAAAAAAAAAAATCCGCCCGCCCGCCCCTCCTCTCTGAAAGCTGTGGAGGACAACATAACAATTTTTTTTTTTGGCTTAAAGAAGGGCCATAGTTCCAAAACGACTGTGAGTTGGAATTTTATATTTTGCATGTGTTCATTATACCCATAGATGAATTACAGCCAAATCTGAGAGGTGACCCGTACCAATTTCCCGAATTTTGGTTGATTTGACGAGGAATGACCCAAAAGCACTCCCTGTGGGACCGTGCCATTATTCACACATCAACATTAGCCGGCGTGCATTGATTTGTCTAAATTCCCGAAACAAAACATACATATTTATTGACCTATTACTATTAGCTATCCTCTACGCCCTGTCCCCATCTCAAATCAGTTTTCAGTTTTGAGTTCAATCAGAATTTACAGTAGGTTACCGTACACCTTTAGTGTGAATTTGGCTCTGTTTCAAAAATATATTTGTATGTGGAAGAAACTCATTTGTAAATTCAAAAGATTCCTTTTTATATTATTTGTTTCCTGTTTCATTTAGACAGTGGCATGGCCTCATCGATTTCTCCTCATAACAATAACAGTTCAGATTCTAAAATGTGAGCTACAAAAAAGCAATTGGTGTTTTCTTGGGGAGTAGAGATTGCACTCACAAACCTTAAAGCAAAGGTTACGCTATCCCACAGGGGTGTAGGTCTCCTAAGTTCTGTACTGACTAGCCCCGCAAGGGTTGAGGCTGCCTTGCCTATTAACCTTAAATACTATGCTGCAGAACTTACATAGGGGTTAGTTAGAACCTTCTTTTTTTTTCATCTCGTAAGAATCTGAGAATCCATTCTATCATAGATTCTAAACAATCACTATGGTCTCTGGTTACATGGGACAAATATCTACTGCACACATTATTTGAAGTTTTAAAAACTTATGTTATTCATGTGATAAAAAGTGTTATTATTATCAAAGATAGTAATGAAAAAGGACTGATAGTTGCTCTCCTCCAATGTCATGAAAATCATCTATTTAGTATTGTCAGGGATGGAGATTGATTGAAAGGACAGCTAAATATTCAAAAACATTGGCGCCAAAACAATATGTTATAGAAAACAAAGTGTTATTTAGAAAAAGTCCTTATAAGGACCTTGTTTGCTTTTCTGATGCGTCTGTCTGGTAAGTTCAACAAACAACCAGACCGTATGTTGGTGTGTTGCTAATTAGTTAATCTCAAAGGGACCAATGTCACATTACTAATTCGTTAATCTACACCAGCCATACGATCGAGGGAAGAGGATTTTCAGCTTGTTTATAGATTGTTTACGATGATTTCCATGGGGACGAGTGGGGATGACTGTCCCTCTGTTTCTTCTGCTATTAAGCTGGTAATTTATCGACGAAACTGGCCGTTTTTATATCGCCGTGAGCCGTTCTGGTTTCAGTGCTTGCATATTGTGTAGACGACACCGGTGAGAATTGTGTCACGTCATTATAAACATAATTAAAAGTCAGTTGACTGGAGCGAGTCCTTATTAAACTGGAGAGAGTTTGACTTATTGCCAAGACAACTAGAAGATGTTATGTTAAAAGAATATTATAAAACCTTTGAAGCAAGTAAAAAACTATGATCCAACCAACCAACAAACTATGCCATTTACCCTACAGGGTGTATCAGAAAGAACTGTACCGTGTTTCTAAAATACATTACAAAATTGTTATTGTTTTAAATTTAAACACCTGCAATATAAAGGTGAACATGCTTCCTATATTATATGTTAATTTCATTGAGATATCTCTTTTTGTTCTTGTGTGGCAAGACATAATCGAAAATCGATGAAAAAACATGTTTTCAATTTCAATCAATCCTCTCTACCACTACCCCCAACATTTCAATCAATGTAGCCTACACCACATAAGCAATATTCAAAACTCCTGCCAAAGAAAGTAAAGTTAAAACCACTCAAGCAGAACAAATCCCGGTTTATTTGCGGAATAAAAAAAAGAAAATCTCCAAATTTCACCCTGTCCTATGGACGGATGGATATCTCAGGTAGGGTTAGTAATTTCACAGATTTTTTAAATTGATCATTTCTACCAAAATTTAAATCTACCATCTTTACCAGAATGGGGCATGGTTTTGGAAATTAAACTATTAGGGAGAAAACAAGTCAATTTTTTGGGGGAAAACTGGCACTATCGGCGCCTGGGATCGAACCAGGGTCACCTGCATGGTAGTCCAGCCCCTGTGTAGTTGAGCAAAGAAGTCAGCTTGGATAATCTTAAGATTTTCCTACACATATGATATGCATATGATAGCCTGCTTGAGTACTCCAGGAGATGGACTGGGGGAGCACGCTACCAGCACCTAGTGAGTAGTGTTGTTTTAGTGTTCAAGGCTAATAGTTGAGGCCCGGAAGGAAACGCAATCACGGTTTTACCACTTTTCTCTGTTTTCAAAAAGTTTACCGACATTTCGCGGAATTTCTTTTTTCCCTTCTCACAAAAACAAAATATAGAACGTAAACAGTCCGGAATTAAATGGATTAAATGTCAAGTTAAATTCTTTATTTTGTCCATCGTTCCTTTTGAAACTTCATGATCTCAGGGAATCCCCTTCTCTAAATGTAAACAAGAGTGATGTTGTTGACCCATCGTAGCAAAGTTCATTAATTATGACGAACACTGTATTCCCGATATTTTTGTTTTTGTTTTTTGGCATGCATGTATCTAATGTATCGCAGTAAATTGGTTGGTCCTCAAATTTTGATGGAAATGTCTGGATCGTCAAAACCTGGTGCGAATTGCGCAATCAGAAGAGAAGGAAAATCTTTGACATAAAAAAAGGTGAATTGCGGCAGCTCTTAATTGGAATATAATGAACATCTTGAAACCTCTCGATCAGGAATAACTTGCAAAATTAATATGCTGTGATGTAGGTAAGAAAATCAGACTAAAAAGTAAGCCTATTTACTTTTAAAATAGAATTCAAGGACCGATATTTTGGGGGTGATTTTTCGGTCATGACCTTTTTGCTATTGCGTGAGTGACAGCATTTGATCACGGTATAACCTCGCATTTGGTTTATTTTCGCGCGATTTCTCGGTTTTTGATTGCAAATAGCGAAATCTTTGGTTGTAGAAAACTAGCCTCTCGTTTTTTGCCTAAAAAAATTGCGTTTTCTTCCGGGGCTTACTAATACTAGGATACAGGGAATTCATCATCAAGATAGATGGATGGACTGTACAATCCTCAGTTATTGTCCACATAAGGTCCCATGTGTTCATGCAGAGCACCAATATTTTAGAGATTAGTTTTAGAAA
The DNA here is from genome assembly GCA_035610835.1 of Ophiura sarsii. Classification (NCBI taxonomy): domain Eukaryota; kingdom Metazoa; phylum Echinodermata; class Ophiuroidea; order Amphilepidida; family Ophiuridae; genus Ophiura; species Ophiura sarsii. The sequence goes on along the minus strand of CM069442.1, from coordinate 75,932,602 downwards.
GAGTAGTGCTACATGTACATACAAATATAGAGTCTATAAAAGTGTTTTAATTGAATTGAACCGCAAGTACTTTAATAAAGTCCACTAAATACATTTAATTGAATAAAACCTTACTTAAAGACCATTTAATACATATATAAATGATTTGTTGGACTATTGATTAGATTATCATTTCTTAAATGTTGCCTTTACACACTGCACTCTCACATCGTTATCTACTCTTATCTAATAGGTTGTCTTCTTATAAAGGGTTTTGTTAGAGTACTGTAGTCAGTGTTGCCAACCCTGCGTCTACGTGCCAGGGCCTGCAAACAGTTGGGATACCAATGTATTTTCTATGGGCTCATCGAAAATTGGGCTACTTTTTGTCGTGGGACCAATTTTAGGTGGCAACACTGACTGGAGTACCATAGTGTAGCTGTATCAGGGTTTTTTCACACAATTTCTTTACTTTTGAATATTTTTATGGTAACCACTACTACAGTAACTGTAAAGTTAATGGTGTGCTCTCAGCAAGCTATGGATTAGGCCTATACCATCTGGGTTATGTAACCTCCTGCTCTACTTTTTGAGTGTGAAATGCATGAAATGGAAGCCAAGTGAAATTGTACCGAGTGCTATGGCATTTTGCGAGAGTCGTTGTCCTCTGTTCACATTTGCAATGTAGCATGAACCGTTTCTTTTAATGGTATTTAAGACGATCATGAGTGCAATCTTCTGTAAAGTAAAGTAGTACGGATTTGTTCACTGGGTTCCAGGATACTGTAAAAGTGGTTATTTCAGCGCGATTAATTATTCACGCTTTGCAGATTTTAAACTTTTTTGCGTGTTTTTAAATTCGCGATTTGTAGTGTAACCACATAGACTTTTTTTGTTTGTTGTTGTATATAAAGAGCAAATGTGAACAATAGCCCAACAGACATTAACAACGTTAATGAACTGAGTGATTACAAATCAAACGGGTAACTCTCAACAGAGAGCTCTGATGGGCCAATCAATTGGTTCACTGCAACTCAGAAAATAATCAAAAATACAAGTAAACACAATTGGGCGAGTAAAAAAGCCAATGAAAGTGGCGTGGGACAGGAATAGGATAAACACCCAAACATAGAGAATAACATCAAAAAAATAAGACGAAAATAATATCTGGAGGTCATTGATACATCGAGAGAGCTTAGCCAACTTACTCTGAAGAGTTGTAGAGAAAGTGTCTGTTAACACGACATTTAAACGATTGTAGTCCTTCCTCTTGGATGTTGCTAACAACATTGACATTGTTCCACAGTGGAACAGTGGAACAGCTGTATGGATGAAACTTCTGTCTAAGCAGCAAGTTCTGGCAGGCGGCAGTGAAAGGGCATGATCTGGCATTGCAACACTTGCACGCGTAGCACGACGATGAACATATGGTGTGGGGAGCAGTGCTGCTAAATCTTGTGGGCAGTGGTTGGTATGCATTTTGTACAAGACCGTGGCTGCTGCTACCTGTCGCCGGTGAAGTAGGCTTGTGATGCTGAGATGCGATAGACCAGTAGCATCATGAGCTCCAATGATCTTGAGTGCCTTCCTTTGGATGTTGTCAAGCTGGCTTAGGATAGTAGGTGAAGCGCTAGACCAGCCTAATGAAGCATACTCCATTACACTACGGACTTGTGATTTGTACACAGTAGATCTGCCCAATGCCGTCAATTTATTTGCAAGACCTATACGCAAAAGAAATATATTTGTGTGTTATTATTTTCGCTGTAGCTGGTTCAAGCGCGAAAAGCGCAAAAATAAATGTAGTGCGATAATGTGGACTTTTACAGTAACCATACAGCTATTTATGAAATAAATATTTATAATTTGTTTAATACCCGTCGTATATGCCTATTATTTCTATGTAAATGTTTCCCATTTAACATTTCTAACAATTGAGCAATATTTTAATGTGCCTGTTAAACTTGAAGATTAAGAGATATAAATAATTGTTTGATTTTTGTAAAGATGAAGGGTTTGGCATGCTCAATACCCATCCATATGCTTGATTCCATAGCATTAAATTAAACATTAAAGATGTTTTTTAGGCTCTGCTGGTCAGAGACAGTTGTGTTGTTTATTTACTCTTGTCCAATGCTTTGTTTTAAAAAAAGGAATTGTTTTAGCATTCCGAAACGGCGGTCCACATTTTGTGTTGATTCTTTTGCCTTTTAAATGTCCCATCCTTAGATGTTGTCATTGCACACCTTTTTAGTTATTTCTATTTGTAACAGTTCATGCAGTTCATAAACTCCACATGCACAGCCTTATAATAGTCAAAGGGTTTTTTCCTTCAAAAACTATGTTATTCCTATCGAAATATGATTCCCAATTGGCACTCTTTTGCTCCAACCCCTGACAGTTAAGGAAGCCACATTTACCCAGCATTGGTGTCCTGTTTCAGTTATTTAAGCAATGCATTGGTTCCTGATTGAGATTGAAGAGAAATTGAGGTAGCCAATTCAGGAAAAAGGATGTCATGGATACCTGTCACTCAAGAAGAACAATAATAATAATAAGGGGTCATGTTGTGTGTTGAATCTACTTCCTGGGTCATTTGCAATGGATTGTGGGATAGATCATGGTGTACAATATTGTAACTAGGACTTCTGTTTGTCTTATATTATAACTACATGTAGGACTTCTGTTTGTCTTCTTGAGACAAATACTAAGAATGTTTGACAATCTTTTATTATTATTAATAATAATAATAACCATATTTGTTTTGCGCCTAACATAGAGATTCCTAAGCACTTGAACATGTATAGAAACTCTTGGGTGCTCAGTGGTCATTACAAGGGGTATCAAACGCGTCCAAGGACTTTCAAAAAGCACCCTAAATAAGTAATTGCATTATTGTGAAAAAGCACCCCTTAAACAAGTATGGGCAGTATTTTACATACCCTAATTGAGTAATAGCTAGAAATATCAGTATTTTAAATATCCTTAACAAGTAGTCAAAATATTTTCATATCCTAAACAAGTAGTCAAAATATTCTCATACTCTATATTTTCATTGATCAAATCATTTTAAATACAAAAAGGTCACTTTTACAAGGATTTCAATATTTTATATTTAAAAAAAGAAAAAACCTTAAAAAAACCCCGCATTCCGCATTAGGTTTTGAAAAACTGAAGAGCTTTGAGACAAAAGATGTTTTTAATATAGCCTTACCAAGTATGATACATTTCAAATCCTCTTTTCCCTCCCTAGTATTTATGAAAGAAATTCTGAGGTGATCTAGATCAGATCACGCGACGATAAAAATTGAGAAATATATCCGGCCCATATATCTTAGCTATTTATAATTATATATGGCTCATTCCATGAAGTTGGGGCATATTATGTGACATCCAAGTGAAATTTTCAAAATGGATATTTTCCAACTCTTTCTTCTTTTTTAGGTTCTACATTTACCAAAGTCCAATGTAGAACTTTTTTTGTAAATGTAACATTTGGTGTAAAATAACCGCACATGTTCAACAGTTGGATGACATTTCCAAAAATCCTGATGCTACATGGACACCATTTCCCATTTCCATATCATTTTCTAATACATTGGCTTAAGATGTGGGCCAAGTTTCTATACCTCAATTAACTACTTGGAACCACAAATACATGAAAAGAAACCAGATTTGTCTAGGTTGAACATAACTTAACGAACAAGACATCGTAGATTAACTGTTTTATGTAAAAACTCATTGAAAAGTGACTCTTTATTTTGCAATTTGTATAATGAATTTAAATAAAGTACATATCAATATTTGTTTGATGTAAAGTACTCTATAAACCATGCACATTGATTACATTATAGTCATAAAGTAAGTATATGAAGTATTATTTACCTGTATAATGTTTTAAAATGCACTACCGATGCTACATGGACACCGCGTCTTGTAACATTGTTAATAATAAGACTATTCATACTGTTACAATTATTTGAGTGTGAATGGTTTGTCTACTTGTTCATCATATCAAGTAGATACACAGAGTGAATTGCTTGAAATTTATCTAAACACTGTTCATGTAAAATGTACCTTTTCTGTGTACTTAAGTATTACGATGCTACATGGACACCGTGCCCTAAAATATTTGGAACAGCTTGAACAGGTGCATCTTTTTCAGATCAATAGAGAGGATGTACTATGATGTTAACTTTTTATGTTATAAGCACACGATAAAATTAATAACATGGATTGTAAAACTACAAATTACACAAAAAGATAACCTGCCATGAAGCATAAAACACAATTACCTATGATACACATACACCATTTCTTACAATTACACAATAACAATACACCATTGATCAAAGAAACTTAAGATGTCCACTGAAACAAACTTCATGCAGTGTTGTTCTTAAAGTACCCTTTGTGATAGTCTCTTTGCTCGTTTCTGATTGAATCATCCTCTATTATTGATAAAGATGATTGAAAAGTTTGATCACTTAAAAAGTCAGTTTGCAAAAAAATAATTTAATTGCCATGATGGATTTCTTTGGAAAGGTACTAGTTTTTGAAAATGATGGGTTCCTTGTCTTCATCTCAATAAATTCCAGGACGATAGAACTGTCTTCTGAATTAATGTCAAGAACCTGCAAAGCAAAACAAAATAAACCCTATGGCTTAGTATCTTCATGGAACATTGTGTATTGATATTGGAGTAGATTATTTATTCATGTTGCACTTTTTGTGTTGCAGGAAAATATTTATATTAAAATTATGCTGGAGTATTTTATTTATTATTCATTTAACATGAAAAAGAATAGCAAAGGATAGAGAACTTAAATGATTTACAATTATTTGTTTTATTTATAGTAAATAAAACTAAAATAAGGGAATGTTTATTGTGAATTCAGTGAAATGCTAATGGAAATGGTGTCCATGTAGCATTGTGTATTAATATATTTCATTAGATATACATCTCTCATAATATGCCTTTTTTCTGTAAAGTGTAGTAAAATGTAGGCAATGTTTTGAATGTTTTGGGTGATGGATAATTTCGAATGGGGTAATTGTTTTAGTCTAATTAGGCAAATTTTATGAAATGCTTCATGGACATGGTGTCCATGTAGCATCGTATTGGTAAGCTATATTATTAGCATTAAAAGAGCAAAAACTAATTCATTATTAACTTCAAAGTTTATTAATGATGTGATTCTACAAAAAAATTACAATTTCAACGAACTATAACGATACCCAATGCAAAATATTGCCCATGCTATGCCCGATGCTACATGGACGCCAAATTATTATGGCGTCCGTGACTCAAAATTAATATCATAACATGAAAAGAAATTCTGATTCAGTGTTTCCCTTTCAATAAAAATGCATTAATAAATACAGACATACAAGCAACATTAAGAAATAATTACAATCGCACTTACCATTCACAAAACTATCCAATGTTTACATTTTGATGCTACATAAAAGTCCCGATGCTACAACGGGACATCAGCGACTGAAACCTTGATAAAACTAGCTCACATGTGGCAAATTCCAAACAAACCTGATAGCTATTGACCTCTATCCTTACACAAGAAATATGGAATGTTTTATTTATCTCCAGGGGGGGATTCCCACAAATTGCATAGGATGTTTATCACGATGCTACATTTTATGGTTAGGACACCATGCACATGGCACGATATACTTTTTCATGAATATATGGAATGGTCTTCATGAAATTTATTCTCATTTGCAATAGTTTTCAATTGATAAATGCTCTTAATTTTGGAAAATAATTTAAAAATGTATGATAGAGAACTACCCCCATTCAGCAATGAAAACTCCCGATGCTACACGTGTATATTTTGTGGACACCTTGCGTAGCATCGGAAAGGCAATTTTCATGTTGCTTGGGTGAAAAATCAGTCCAGCGTGACGAGGTGTTTTGGTCAGTAAACTATGAATACATGTATCTTTTATTAATCAAAGCGATTTCCAAGCAATTCTATGATAGTTTTGCTTACATAAAACTCATATTAATTGTTGTGTTTTCCATGTCACGTTTTTTAGCAAAAATGGTCTTGGACACCACCTCATTTTTTTTTTTTTTTTTCTTCAAGGAAGGGTCGATTTTTTTTTTTTTTCATGGCTCAATACTATAACCTAGTACTGTTTTTGGACACTAAATTTTTTTGATATACACATAGAGTAAAACAGTTTATAAGCTGCCTAAAGTACCAAATTCTGCAATTTTAACAAATGCCCCAACTTCATGGAATGAGCCATATATGATAAATAAGGACCCTAAATACTTAAGATCATTCATGAAAAGTATACCCTTTCTCTTAATTTTTTTGCTTGTTTTGATACCATATTCACGTTACGGACGTAACGTGCCTCGGCTTGAAAAACTTTAGACGCGCCTGATACCCCGCTTGCAATGACCACTGAGTACCCCGGGACAGAAACATATTAATAAACAAACTATATGTATACGGTGTGCCATATATTCGTGCACCCCCCCCCCCCCAAAAAGGTCACATGTAATGATTTAAAATTAAAGTTACATTTTTTTCAGAGTATTGGTTTATTCCTTGAGGTCTTTAGAGTTAGTAGAGTCTTTAACAACCTTATCCTGCTTATTTATTTAAAGTTATTGTCCCTATGGTGCTCGATCACCTCCGACACTCGTTCTGTCCAATTCTTGTCCACCAATGAAGCAAGAAGATCATTGTTCTGGTCTAGTTACTGCCAAACACGTTTGACTCCAGCTATCAGCTGGGGTAGTGTAGTGCAGTAGGGTGTTGCAAAGACTTTCTCTTTCAAAATTGCCCACAATTTCTCCACTGGATTCATGTCTGGAGAGTTACCAGGCCACTGTAAGCATGTTCTTTGTACGCGCCATTTTCTTCACTGCCTGAGGTGCATGGTTTTGTGTATAGGTGATATTGCGTATCCCCAGGCTATGCTGCTAGCGGTGACATGATAGCGCCGTCTATTGATTATTCCCGTGAAGTAATAGCAATACGCAACAGCCAGGCGGAGTATTCAAGAGATGGCGCTATGCTAGAATGTTTTACAGTCAGATGCGTTCGGCCGAAAGGGGTGCACGAATATATGGCACACCGTATAGATAAACGAATACAATAATAAAAAGCCATTGAGTGAACATTAGTCAGCCTGCTTCGATAATTGCCTAACTCTTTTTTTCTAGTTTTTAGAAAACAACAGAAATATGAAAAGTGAGTGAAGTAAATATAGAAGCAGGCTGACGATATGTTGAATAGCACCATGAATAGTGCAGGTGAATTCCAACAGGAGCAGTCACTGTTGTATAGAATTAGGTTGAAAATATACCTGTAAATGAAATGTGTCTTGTTATAGGCCTAATACGAGTTAATATGACCCATTTAAAAAAAAGATTACAATTTGCCTAACTCACAAGGCTGACTTAGGCAGAATTGAAATTGTGCATTTATCAACACTTTTGATTGGTCAATGACTTAGGTATTATTACACTATGTGCACAATGTAATGAAGTCATGATTTATGCAAAAAGCTTAATTTCGCTGAAAAGTGAGTTAGGCAATTATCGAAGCAGGCTGACGATATGCATCTTTAAGAATTTCTTGAACTGAAATATAATTTATCATCATTACTACATGTAAGTAGTATAACTTAAAGAGTGCTCTCCAAAACATCACCCAAAACAAACTAAATACATAAACTCTAAGTTGTACTCAATAAACGAAAAAAGTAACACACTAGGAAATCAAGAAGTCGTTGGAAGCTTCAAACAGACACAGTCCCTGCATCTCTGACTTAGACAGGAAAGCTAAAGATGATCTGAATTTGCTTTGTCGATAACATCAATCTCTAGCTTGAGGACACTTTGCACACAATTTGAAATAACCAACATTTCTTGTGGACAACCTGTTCTGTTATATTGGTTGCTATCAACAATCAAGTGTATTAATGACACTCTTGGCTTTCCAAATTAAAATTAAAAATGATGGATATCATATAATGTACATGTAGACAGAATTTAATAATAAAGGCAATAGATGCCATCTGTCCAGACAGTCTCATCAACTTGATCTCTGATACATAATAAAGCATGTGGCAGCAATTGACGTATGTACTCTTTGTACATTAGGAATAATAGCTGCCTTATGAATCGTTATGTATGGGGAACTGCTGTTCATCAGGTTGCTTATATCTGCTAGACATCATTTGATGGGTTCAACCACATGCCAGAAATTCCAACATCTATATTTTATTCAGCATGTCTGGTCAAAAATGTGAATAATTAATACATTATACTGCAGATGTGTGCATTAACCCTCATGCTATTGAGTACTCCAAAGTGCTACAAACCAACCAACCTCCAAGCGCATGTGTGCGATGGTTTTCGATGAGGTAATCAACCGAGCCTATATTGTGAGGGCGGTATACTGCGCGAACGAGGAGCTGAGGGCCGTGGCTTGAATAGGGGGTCCGGGGTTTCGGTTCCGGGGGGGGGGTCCCCGGATCGATCCCCGGTCGGGTCGCGGTGATTTATTTGTCCACTTTTCTCTAAAAATTGAGCTATCCTTTAAAAACCTGGTTTGGGGGTTAGGGTTAATATTGAAGGGAATATTTCCTATAAGCAAAATATAGTGGTTCTATAAAATTTGTTTCCTGAATTCAGCAAAATGTGCAAAATGTGCTGCACACTGGCTGTTTATTGCATACACACAACTTATTCTCATCTTTATTTTATGTATGCATTTACTAATTGATAATTCAAGCCAAGCATATCATGAAACATTTTCAGTATTCTGATACAATGTGTAACACTACACTATTAATGTGAAAGTGTGTAAAATCACTACATTTCAAAGAGCTAACTGAGTGACCTATCCTTTAGAGTGAACTTCACTCTTGGGAAAGAGTGATAAAGTTTACTCTTAGGAAAGCTTGGCCTGTTTACTCTTATAGCATGAATTTGATCACTCTTTCTCAAGAGTGAACTTCACTCTAAAGGATATTGGGCACTCAGTTGGCTTGGCTCTATGTAAGAGTGAAATTTCACTCTTTAGAGTTGAATGTAGGCTACTATGTTAATGTGTTAGGTGAGTACATCTTCGAGGTACATGTAGGCTGTAGTTCATAGCATAATTATGTATAGATAAAATCTGAACCAGTTCATGGTAGGCCTACACAAGTCTATAAACAAGCGTGATGTAATATAATAGAGCTATGTTTCAGAGTTAGATTAATAGACTCACTAATCAATGAACGGCCTACTACATTTACAAATCATGCAGTACACGCAGAGCATTACATAAACTGGTCACGTTTGTAAATTTCTCTGTGCAAATTGTTATGATTATGAAGTATTGTGTAAGACTCTTCATCAGCAAGGTGTCACTACTGCTATGACCGTTAACAGACAACCAACTGTGCATTGAGTATTTTACAGTAATCTTGCTGTGCATATCTTAGTAGGCCTAAAATGATACGAGCATCTACTATGAACTGCTCGGCATAAACTGGTTCAGATTTGATCGTTACATAATTATGCTATGAACTACAGCCTACCTAGAAGATGTACTCACCATTAAATATTTGTACAATTTTATCACTAAAATGATTTTCTTTGAGCCACTCTTCTACGGTAATCCCGGCCATGTTGATCTCTACAACAGCACAAAACAATTTGGCGTTCCTGATTGGCTATCAATTCACTCTGTAAAAGAGCGTTGTTTTCGAGCCACTCTGTAGCAAGAGGGCGTTACTCTGATGTGAGAGTGAATAGCCAGAACGGTTTTTTTCCAGCTGCTGAAAGAAGTAACCGTATCTTAGGTCTGGTGATATACATGTATCATTATGACTTAAGTCAAAGGTATTATGCTTGGCTTAAAATATCTGAAATACATTCGCTTATGTAAAATACGCCTTATATGATATATCCGAGCTTAAACCCACTCGATTAGAGTTATATCATATTATGAAATACGGTGTGTATCGGGAGTGTCCCCATTTTATAGAGTGAGTGTACCTGACAAGTTTGAAAGCCAAAAGTTAATTTGTGCAAAATGTGAAAATGTGCTGCACGTTGGCTGTTTTAATTCCCAGCATTGTGAACATGACTTTCCCTCATCTTTATTTATGTATTTATTTACTAATTTGTAATTTAAGCCAAGCGTATCGTGAACAAATTTGTAATAGTATTCTGTTGCAAAATGTGTAACAACGCCTGACGAGTTTGAGCTAAAAATTAATTGGTGATACAATGCCTGGTTGAATTTAATCTGGATTGTCATGAATTTCTAATATTGTATAATAACAAGAAATGATAGTGTCTGCCAAAAAGTGAATTTGAAATTAATTAAAGCAGGTGAAAGACTACAATTATACTGACCTAGTATTGAAGCGCTCAACATGATTGGACCATATAATAATGACGACAAGATTGATAGAAAATAACCATACGGCGATGAAAAAAACAAAAATAAAAAACCTGTTCTATGGGAGGATGAACCTTCAGGTAGGGTTATTTGGTCAGGCATTGTTTTTTCCATTTTTATTGGAAAAACTCTTTTTCAAAAATTTTATAAAAAGGGGAAAATTAACAATAAAAAGCATCTTATTTAATTTTCTGTTTAAGAAGTCAATTACATACCTTTGTGTTTGAAAATAGGGAGACGCTTACTTTTTCCATACTTCAATTTTGAGAAAACTTAACTTTTTAAATTTTTTTATAATAATGGAATTTTAAACCAAATATGAGCACATTTAAAGAAGTTAGGGTTTAACCCATAGGGTGATTTGACCCAGAATGACCCAAAAGCCTACTATGAAAATTTGTATGAAAATTGAGGATTTCTTGCCTTCCTCGCCAAGTATCGGGGCTTGAATTAATCGAAGGCATCGAAGGCAATTAGTAGCCTTGATGCCCTCAATATCTGGCTGTTTTTACTCCTTTCAAAAGTACATAATGGCCTTGGATAAAGTTGGTGCCCCTTTAAAATTGCCTTAAATTGCCTGCCAGGGTTAGCAGTAACTTTAAAAACCGGGAGTTCTCAAAGCTCCTGAACCCCCCCTGAATTTTAAAAAGTGGGAGCTCAATCCAAAAAACCAGGAGTTCTTGAAAATTCTTTGAAAATTCTATCAAATCCAGTAACTCGTAAATTTAGTGCCAGCGCGCCTATATTACCTTAATCTAAGCCAAAAAAAATGAAAATAAAAAAAATGAAAAATAAAAAAATAAAAATAAGCTTACTTAAAAAAACACGTGGTCGGGTAATTCATGATTATTTGATGCAAATGTATAGCGGAGATGTATTTGAAATACATTTATTTAGTCAAATCTGTAGATTTTTTGTACTCATATGCTCGCAAAATGTGATTTTTACTTCATTATCGGCCGCACTGCGCGTCGCCGGCCATCTTTAAACTTTGATTGACAGATCGAGTTTGTTATTGTTATAGCGCCATCTATTGACGAAATTGTGTAATTTCTAAATGTAGACTTCAATGCCGCCGCGCGAGCTTACGAAAAGTGTCATAGGCGGTGAAATATCACATTTTAGTGAGCACAGGAGTACCAAAAATGAACTGATTTGACGAAATAAATCTATTTCAAATGAATCCCCGCTATATATTTGCATTAAATAATCACGATTTAGCCGACAAGGTGTTTTTTAAGTAAGCTTATTTTTTCTTCTTCAAATTTCATTAATAAATTTCTGGCGCGCGCCGCGCTCCCGAACTGATGGGAAAATATTATTTATGGCGCGCACTCGGAGAAAACGGCGCTGTGCGCGCCAAAACGCCATTTAGCGCGAAGCCTGTAATGCCTGCCCTTTTCATTTCTTATTTCAAGGCCTGCCACGTATATTGCACTTTATCTCAAAAAAGACAAAATTTGATTGGAAGATGATTTTACAATGTCTTGTTTTAATGAGACAAAACATCTCAGACTGAAGATCAAAAGCAACTTCATTTACAGGAGTAGATAGCTATATTATTTATGTTACTCATACAATCTTCTTCAAATGCGATTTGAATTCCATCTGGATGGGGCCTAGCAGCATAGAAAGATTGTATCAATACGGGGATCATTTATGCTTCTTGCTAAAAAATTGTAATGGGTGAGCTACTCATTAAGCATATTTTGTACTTCTTTAGAGTGTTCAGATTTACCATTCAAACATATTAGTATTACCATAACATACCACATAAATCAATCAATTTTGATGCAAAGATACTCTTTCTTAAAATTTATATGTATGCATTTTGTCAAAATTGTATCAAAATAATTAACATATCAGCTACAAATATTTACAAAGTATATTGGTGTTCCGATATTTTTGGCAAGAAGTATACATTTTTCTGCCACTGCTTGCTTGGCAGACGACGGGCAAAATGCATCACTTATCGCAACATTTCTAGCGTCGGTTTTTGTGGAATATGAGAGCCGATTCTCAACCCCAATGGGAAGAATTATGACGAAACAAAAGTAGATAGTGTATCTTTGATCCATATATATTTGATTGTGACAAAAGACCCTGGTGTATGTTATGGCTGACACCTTCTGCCATCTTTGAAAATTGCAAATATGTCAATGCATTTTTGCTCTTTGCCTTTTCTTTTCATTTGAAACACAGGAGACATCTCTGGCAACTATTATAGTATTTACATGTTCAATCTTTCATCTTGAAAATATAGGAAAGTAATGGAAGGCAAATCTTGAAGAAGAAAAAAAAGCTGGGAATCCCTTGGTTTATTTCTTCACCCCTGCAGGTTTAAATAATTGATTTGAGTGTAGACTTGTTATAAGGCTGATCACTCACCTTCACTTTAGTAACGTCATCTTAGAATGTAGATGGATAGGGACATGTTACATAGTGGTTGATTTTAATTAGATGGGGACAGGCAGGAGAGGTGAAGATGTCTAGAGTTGTACAGGGTGTTTCAAAATAAGACTGATTCGTATGACCTCTGTATAATTAGTAATGTGTAACAAACCTGATGTCATCTTGAAGGCAAATTAGTTATCTTGATACCATGTAATACGTCGAACAATAAGTGTGGCAATTGGAGTGCAGCATTAAGTTATCATCACCCTGTGCAATGTGATTTTGATCAAATAAAAATAAATTAATAACATATTTTCCATGTTAGCTAGAGAAATCATTACACAAAATGTCAAATATGAGAATTTATAAAGGCAAAAATGTGTCCGCTTCAAAATAATTTTTGTCTCATAATGATAGCCCTAAAATCTGTGAGGTAACAGTCATTTGTCATTTGAAGCAAAACCCATCAATTTCATCATTGTAGCTGATGAGATTAACACAAAATTGCATTTTACCATAGAATGCTACTTTTTGCTTTAACTGTGTAAATTCTGTTGGGCATATAAAAATATGAAAGTTGTACGAAAATTGTTGTATTGTTCCAGGGATAGCGCTACTAGGGGTTCTTGCGCGTTTAGCGCATATTTTTTCATTTTGGCGCAATAAATGAGCTGAAAATCCCAAAATAACCCCTTATTTTTCATACTTTTATGAGGTTAAGGGTTCTAAAAACCCCTAGTTTAAAAACCTAGCGCTACCCCTGTATTGTTCTTAATCTTTAATGTATCATTCACAAATTTGCAGGTTAAAATGAACAGAGTTGATTGGTTTGTTATGGTTGATATTACACAGATTCAAGGCCAAAAGTCATATTTTTTGATACACCCTGTTTATTGTTCATCAATTAGAATTGGTAAATTATGGAATGGTTTTGTGCCTGGCTGTAAAACATTGTTATTTCAGTCCCTGAATGCTGCATTAACTACAAATTAAATGGTAACAAGGAAATGTGTAGTTCATAAAACAACCGTATGTTGGGACTTCACATCAGACTATGTTATTGCTGCTCATACATACTCCCATGTCGCTTGTTTCATGAAGGCATCATTTGCTGTTCTCTTATAGGTAACATACACATTCAGGTATGATGGGAATCATATGCACAGTACACAGGCCTATGGGGAATATTCTAATCTGTCAAAACCTGTCAATCCAGTATTGCACATTATTTTATGTTTGGGAAATGAATAATATCACAGATAAAATTGATATTTTGAAACCAATCATGTAGTGTTTTTTGTATGCACAAAACTAGATGATGAAACAAAATGTTCATGAATTCAGTCTTAAAATGTCCCTACCAGGGGAAATTACCCCAGTTTGTGCCAAATTAATTGTTGAAAGTATTTTGTATTCATATTTAATTTCTTATCTACAAAATACAATCATTCCCATTGAATTTGAAAGTGGTAAAAGACTCAAATTTTTCTGCTATCTTGCACTGAGGACAGGTTTTCTTGGCCAAACAAAGAAGAAGGTTTGTCTCAGAAACATTTGGCAAAAAAACTAAGTGCTGTACGATTTTCTTATTTTTTTTTATTTTTAGAAAAAAAGGCTATGAGGTATGTGATTTTTGTTGTTGTTGCTAATCCAAGCTTACAGAGACCTTTTTAGGTCGTCCGTAGGAGAGTGACCTTATGGCAGCATCCTTCGTGTATGTAGTCTGTCGGGGTGTGTGTGTCAACAATTTGGTATACACTTTTTGTTACAATTTGGTATACACTTTTTGTTTTGTCCATTTCTTTTCCATACAATGACCAATTGCAATCAAACTTCGGTCATAGATGCAACATGGAAACCTTCATATGTTAATGAGGTCAAAGGTCACATACCAAGGTCAAAGGTCATCTGAGGTCAAGATGTAAAATTTAGTATACACTTTTTGTATTGTCCATTTCTTTTCCATACAATGACCAATTGCAACCAAACTTCGGTCATAGATGCAACATGGAAACCTTCATATGTTAACGAGGTCAAAGGTCACATACCAAGGTCAAAGGTTATCTGAGGTCAAGATGTAAAATTTAGTGCACACTTTTTGTATTGTCCATTTCTTTTCCATACAATGACCAATTGCAACCAAACTTCAGGCATAGATGCAACATGGAAACCTTCATATGTTAATGAGGTCAAAGGTCACATACCAAGGTCAAAGGTCATCTGAGGTCAAGATGTAAAATTTAGTACACACTTTTTGTATTGTCCATTTTTTTCCATACAATGACCAATTGCAACCAACCCTTGGTCATATATGCAACATGAAAACCTTTATATGTTAATGAGGTCAAAGGTCACATACCAAGGTCAAAGGTCATCTGAGGTCAAGATGTAAAATTAAGTGCACACTTTTTGTCTTGTCCATTTCTTTTCCATACAATGACCAATTGCAACCAAACTTGGGTCATAGATGCAATATGGAAACCTTCATATGTTAATGAGGTCAAAGGTCACATACCAAGGTCAACGGTCATCTGAGGTCAAGATGTAAAATTGGCTGCATATGTAAAATTGATTACATTTAAACAGATGAAGTACAATTGCAACCAAACTACCCATATAAACGGACGACCTATTTGGGACCGCTGTCCCTATTTTTTTAAAAACATTTTGTAAAAAATCCAAAATCCAAAATGTTAGGCCTCAGCGCGTAGACCTACATGCTCATTTCACATACCAATGCGGGCGGGCTTCTGAGACAAACTATCTTCTTTGTTTGGCCTTATCTTATCATGAAATGGGCCATTTTGGCACACCTTGTATAACACTTTTGTAATTGTCGATTCTTTGTTTCAGATTGATCTGGCTCGTATTTTGTCTGACATCTATGCTGACGTTGCAGGTCCTATGTGGCTCTCTTATATTACTTACAGTCTATATAAGATCAATGAATCACTAGAGAAATAGGTAAGGAATGGTGAAAGTGCTGACATTTGGTGATATTCTTGCTGTGAGTTGAGACCACAGTCATGTTTCATAAAAGTTAAGATTTATCTTAAAGGTGGATGTTCCGATCACTTTAGCTTTTTGTTGTTGCCCATCAACATATTTTGATATCAGAAGAAACCCCATATTTGTCTCATTATTTCTGTAAAATGTTTGGCGTAAGATATGTTCCATTTTAGACGTTATAGGCCAATGCCGCCAATTGCTGCCAAAATGTGGTTAACCACCCGCCCGTTTGTATACTACTTAACCCTAACCCACCCGGTGGATTTTCCAACGAATTTTTTTTCAAGCGAAAAAAGCACACACAACAAGAGGTGCCACGCCCCGGGGTTTGAACCCACGACCTCTCGGTTGGCGGGCGGACACTCTACCAACTGCGCCACGGGGGAAGCTGTGCTGGGCGAGTGTATTCGCCCAGCTATATAGCCCGGGGCCATTATTTCACACAAAAACCTCAGCGCCAGGTGGAACCAGGATGCTGGGAAATGGGATTTCATGGGATCTGGGGCTGTAAGGGTTAATGGGCAAATTTCCTGTCACCTTGTACTTCTAAATAAGAACCATTGGAGTTATGCAACTCAAACTTTGGAACACAACTATTTTAAAAATGACCCTTCATGTAGAATAAAAACCATCAAGTTGAAAATTGGGCCAGCAATCGGAACACCTACCTTTAAGATGAGTTATTCTTCTTAGGTGGGACACTTTTCTTACGAACAATATTTTTTGAATTCATAATTTTGATCTTCAGGAAATAGGATCCACGTCTAAAGCCTAACTTAGGATTAGGAAGAAATGTAGATAATGAATAGAATGATGAATTTGAAAGGAAATACTTGGGAGCAACGAATGGTAACATGTTGCTTATTTATATGGTTTTCAAGCTGGTTCTGAGCATTGTGAATAAGGAAAAATATAAAAACAACAATTAAAACTATCACCGCAAATTGATAGAGGCCATTAAATCATAATTTAGAAAGAAAATATATCAAGTTTTGAGTAATATTGAAAACTGTTTTAACTGGGGATGTCAGCGTCTGTTCCACTGAAAAGTACAGGTTGTGGGTTACCTAGTGTTGAGCTTGACTTGTGCCTGGATCATTTTATATGAAGTAAATTTTGGTAACACGGAGTAGGGACTTGCATGTTTTCACAGCTTTTAATATTGCTTCGTTATGCTGTCAGAATTGTCTTGTATCAAGGTGTGTGTCTGTGTCATTCAGCTGTTTAACACACATGGAGAAGCTAGATATGGCATTTCTTGCATTTCACACGCGGTACATACTCAGAACATAATTAAAGCAAAATTATCTCTGCATCAGCTTCAACTTCATTGGACTCTTTCTCAAAATATGTTTTGTCTTATTCGGATTTTGGTTAATGCCAATGAGGCTTTTCTGTAGCACCTTGTGAGCAACAGGTTACACACATTCTCTCACATGGTGAGAAAAATTAGAACCGGAAATGTTTAATACTGTACATCAACATCACCTGCAAACACACATCATCTATACCCGTTTTAGCTAGCATGGCAAATGCCACCACGACGATGTAGGAGATACTTCCAAAAGAAATTTGTCCGAGGTCGAGTTTGATTAATTAGCCGTGGAAATGCGATGTAAGAAAGCGCCAAATTGATGCCAGTTTCTGTGCTAGCTCCGTGTAAGACACAACAAGGTTATATATTTAAACATTAGCATTATTACTTTTCTAATAATTCATGACAGCATGGCCTTTGCATTTTAAATGACAAATAAACGCATCATTGGTAGTGGGTTACCACAAACACAGCAGCTGTGTTTTGTCATTCCATAATGCATAGCAACTTGTAATTATTGAGTGTGAGTTAAAGGTTAATATGTATAATGTAATATTTTTAAAAATACACACTAACCCTAAAAAGTTCTCATTTACACTGCAAAATTATTTGTCAAATGTAGGACTATTTGTTATTTAAAAAAAAAAGATTCCAATTATACAGGGAGAGTAAAAAAAACTGCAAAAGTGGAAAGAAGCCATCTTGTTTTCTAAACCAAGTTGAAGTTTAAAACTTTTTAAATCTTCCAAGAAATATATATTTGTTCCTAAATCTGTGTGAAAAATTGAAGTCAATCGCATTTTTTGTTTGTCTTTGGTGAACCTTTTTGCTGCATAACCCAATTTACTTGTTTGTCCACGAGCATAGTGATTTTCAATTGCAATTGCCCACATTTCGTGTTCACATTTGAATATCCCGCCAACAAAAATTTGGAATAATTTCATTTTTATTTAAATTTAGAACATTATAAGCAATTCATAGCATGGGTTATGTAAATCGATTATTTTATCTCCCATGTCAAAATGAAAGGATGCATTAAATTCCAATTACGTCACAAATTTACTCAAATTTAAAAATTTAAATGTGAGATGCATTTTGAAATCTTATGCATGTTTTGAGTGTCTCATGGACAAGCGTTGAAATGTGTGCATGGGTAAAAAGGTTCACCAAAGGCAAACGAAAAATGTGATTGACTTCATTTTTCACATGAAATTAGTAACAAATATGTTATTTTTATAACGTTTAAAAAAATTCAAACATCAACTTGGTTTTGAAAACAAGATGGCTTCTTTCCACTATTGCAGTTATTTTGACTCACCCTGTATATTATGTCCACACTCCACAGAAGGAAACGACTCGTTTATTTCTTAATTATATTGGCTGTGAGGAAAATAAACACCTAAAAAAAGAATTGATCAAGTACTAAAATCAAATAATAAGTGCATCAGACAGTTTCTTTCAAGCATTATTAGAATCTTGATACCTAATAATAGCATGTATACATCTAAAATAATCTTCTAAACCAAAGTGTCATAAACTGTTTGCAGGTAATTCTGGTGTTTTGCATAGGAAGCGTTTCCGTTCTTGAAACTATACCAGTTGCATTGTGGGAAGTATGACTTCCAATCTGTCTCCGGCTCACAACAACAGTGTTAAGATAGATTGTTGATTCCATTCTGCCTCTGAACCAAATCATTTGTCACCCTTTTTTCGGGTTTGTTTTTATTAATGTGGGGCATCTGCCTCTGTGATGTTTCTAGGTTAATGATGAATGTGCTGTAAAATCATGCCTGTGTAAACGGTGTATTAATTTAAGCGAAACATACTATGAATATTGTATGTATAATATAACAGTATGTGGTGATAATGGATAGTCCTATAGTTTAATCAGTTCCAAATTGGCGAGAAATGTTTTTTTCCGCATACGAAAACAATCCAAGCATTTCAGTACCATTTTGGCATCACACACATGATGCAAAGTGTGCCGTGTTACACGATGTGAGCATTACGCACGCCCACAATCTTCTGTATTAATTCGCTGCTGTTAGGAGGCTCATCATTTTGGAACTGATTGAACTATAATAGGTATGGTTATAACATTGTAGTTATGGATTCAAGGGATTTGAAATGGTGCTGCTGCCCCGACTAGCACCTCTGGCCACTGTCCCTGACCACTTTAATACTTACAACAAGTTCTATAGATTTGATTAAAACATTTGCCTAACTTCAATCTGGTTCTGAGCTCTCATTAAGTATAGCCAGGTGCTGGTATTTAGATGATTACATTAGTGTCATGGGGGTAACATTTTTCTTCTCTGGAACCTTTTCTGGTTTAGCTTTACAGAAGGTGTGTTGGACAGACACAGTTTACTATAATAAGGGGTCCTTAGATTTGAGTGAAATTTTGGAATCAGTTGTTTGCCGATCATATATTCCACTCTCTTCACATTAAGGAACAGAAATAATAGCATGGCAACTAGAAAATGCCATTTAAATAGCAATGTATTCTAATAGTCTGAAAGTTTATACTGGTCTTTCACTATCTTTATTATTGGCATTACCAGACCACACCTAAACCCTACCTGGAAATAGGACTGAGTTTAAAAGATATGTTTCATCATAGATAAATAACCGAACTAAGTGAACATATGGAAAAATCATCTACACATTGGCTATTGGATACTCCTCATACTGGACTGGTAATCTAGCAAGAGAAGGACAATTCCATGTAAAGTGATATGTAGATGGATGCGAAAGTTTTAATGGTTCGTTATACAGACACAGATACTGCAGTATTTACGAGAATAATTACCCAAGCTCTCACCACATCCATTATGGACTGTATTGTATTACGACATAACACATTATTTGATTTGACACACACGGTCCTGTTCTTGATATTATCAAGTGACAAAAGTGTGGACTTAATTTAAAGGTGTTAGTATACTGATGGTGATTCCAACAATACTTACGTGGAATAATTTGCAATTTCAGGTTAAAAATTGTTGTGTTGTCCTCCACAGCCAACCATTAGACTTGACAGATACTTCAGAATGTGAGACAACATATTTTCTATAAGCCTATTTCACCTGCCTGACAAAACATCAGTGCTATCATCATAATTAATTTTCTACCTGAAACACTAGACCATCGGCATAAATAAGATACATATTTAGTCTATGGTGCCTGCCCTGGATAGAACACACCCACCTTTCATGATTTTATGCGCCATCTAATAAATACAATTTGGATACAATGAGGTATATGGAGAGCCCTTGGGTAGAGAGACCTTGATAATCTTAGCCACTGGCAATCACGCACATTCCGTCTTCTATTTAAAAGGGTATTTAGAGCGTGTGTTTACGTCTATGCATCTAGAAAATTATAAGAGGGTGTAAAGAGAGAGAGGGTTTAGATTGAAGCCGCTGTCGTGAGCGGTAATCACTGTATGATAACATTACCAGGTAAAACGACCTTATTAAGAAGCCTGTTAGTCGCCCTAATGGGTTGTGTTGATAGGAAACTAAAGGGTTATGATCCTAGAAGCAACGTAAGATTTTTATAGGCATTCAATAATGTAGCAATTTGCGGGTCTTTTCGCAGATGAGCCGAGTCTGAAATGGCCATTTTGATAATTTAATGAAGCAAAAAGTATGAACGGGTCGGTCGCCAGGGGAGACGTAAATAAGAGATCAAAAGATAAAGTTCTCGAGAAATCTGTTAGATACATCTGTGGCCCCCGGATGTTTACAGCTGGTTGTGGAGGGGATTTGGTATTACTAGAAAGTAATCCAGGTCATATCCAGCCTACATGTAGCACTGAAGTCTTAATCTTTCCTCAGGATAATTTGTCTCTTGGTTGTCTGTCAGTGGCTCGTCTTATATTATCATAATAGTTTGTGTACTACTATACAGTGTTTTTTGTGTGTTATTGCCAAAGTGAAACGGAGTGTTAGCTTTGTTTTGTATTGTTTATTAATTTGAATAATAGATTCTGTAATTGATTTGAATTGCAGGAATTAATAATATATTTGAAATGGATTAGGTGCATGATTATGAGGGATTGGATTGTAATTAGGGCACGCTAGACTGCTGCTATCTTCAGTAGATAGTATGTTTGATTTGGACAATATGAATATATAGCTTGAAATAACAGCCTGGGTCATCTTCATGAAAGGCAGAATGCTGTTACACCTGTTATCCTGCAGTACCTTCAAACACCTACAATATAACCGTATCCTTATAGCGTGTTACAATGCTATCAGCAGTAGAGAGCATTTTTACCAATTGCTATCTTCAGTAGATAGCACAATATAACCATATCTCTCTGTATAGCATGATGTTACTATGCTATTGTCTATTTGCCCATCACGAGACTGAAGTAACTACATAGGCACAACATTTATGCACACGTATCTGTCTTCCGCCTTTCTATGCGTGAGTGTATACACCAGCGCTTCGAGTAGACGCACACGTTTATGGACTGCAATTAGTGAATGACGCAGTTACATCACTATCTTGTGATGGACAAATAGACTATATCAACAGTAGATATCATGATTTAAACTTGTTACCCCATGCTATCATCAGTAGATAATATGTTTAACTTGCTTTCATCTTAAGATAGCATGTTTTTATAACTTGCTACCCTCTACTGTTTTTAGTAGATAGTGTGATGTTACACTTCACCATCTTCAGTAGATAGTATGATGTCATACTTGCTATCTTCAGTAGACAGCTGGTTACATTTGATGTTTGTTATTCCTAATAGATAATCTTTTTTGTTTAAACCTGCTGAATATGTAATGTAAAGAAAGTGGGACATTACAACTTGCTATCTTCTGTAGATACATGTAGATAGTATTCAATATCTTCAGTAGATAGGATGATGTCATAACTTGCTATCTTCAATAGACAGCTGGTCCAATTTGATGTTTGTTATCCCTAATAAATTATCTTTTTGTTAAAATCTGCTGAAGATGTGATGTAAGGAAACCATGCCATTACAACTTGCTATCTTCAGTAGATAGCATGATGCTACAGCTTCCAATCTTCAGATTAGGTGATCAAGTGATGTTAACATTTTCTTAAATTTCTCTGCAGATATAATTGAAATATATTTGTCATAATTTTTCATATGGTTTTAATAAGATCCGCCTGCTGGAAAACTTGCATCATACCATAACACCATATCACCATATCACATAGTAAGATGCATCAATTTACCACCTTGCTCTTTCAATCTAAAGTAAAAAAGTCTTAAATTAATTGTTCATTTTTAAAGGTTGCAAATGTACTGTCGCCAATTGGCGCACCACAAATCAAATTAATGTTGCAGTGATTGTTAAATTATGACCAGGAATGGTTCCTATAATTGTCCGGGAATGGAATTATGCGACGCCACTTTTGTTGGTGTAGCAATAGATCAATTATTTAACCAAATTAGATTTCAAACAAGACACACAAATCCATCAATCAATAGATGACTGACTATTCCGTATCATTTAGGACTTGCTTACAAATCTTCAGTATACAAGGTCAAAGGTGAATTTCATTTTCAATTTAGAATAAGCATATTCCATCCATAGCTCATTTATCAAACTCAAAAGTATTGCTATAAAGTATTAGATTACTCTAAGCTTTTAAATCACCACTCCCCAAGGAGACTACACCACCAGTGACTGGCTGTCCTACTTAGGTGTTTATAGAATAATCCTTTGCTCCTACTAGATTTTGTGGAAAGCCATAGCCCATCTTGGCAGGTTTATATTGAAGTTTGGATCAACATCACATGTCTAAAAAAATGTAAAGGTCATGAAGGCATTACCTAAAAGCAAACACACTTACATCTATGTAAGTCCATATTGCAAGAGAGTTTAGGGAGTGAGCCAGCGAGGGTAAATGCCTCAGCCTCATGTCGCATTTAGGTTATGTAATAATGTACATGCTACTGTAAAACCACTTAATTTCATGAGGGATTTAATTTCGTGAGGGATTTAATTTCGTAAATTTCGCAAGGGATGTGGATTGGTGAAATTAAATACCCACAAAACTGACAATTTTGCATTGAAAGTAACAATAACATTTCCAGATTTGCGAAATTAAATGCCCGTTAAAACAGCAGCAATTTTATAAATTCGCAAAAAAAGTATCCATGAAATATAAGTGTTTGACAGTATTTTCATATACAGACATCACCATGGATCACACATGTAAAGGTTACACTCAGAAAATACATGATTGTTGGGAAGTTAGAGGTGAGATACATTTGTAGCAACCCCTGCATTTTCCCAATTGATCAACAACTTTACAAAATTATTGATCCAATTTGTTGGCATTTAATGAGATTGTGTAGGTAATATTTAGTTTAATTTAATTATTATTAACTATTGGTTATCGATATCAGGTTAATATATATGACATTCATTTTTACCCATAGATAATATTAGAACACTTTTTTGTTTTGAAATCATGGAAAATTCATATATCTTTTTGTATTTTGTCCTGTTTTGAAGTGCCAAAATCCAAATTTGTAAACTATTAGCTTGTGACTTGAAAATGAGGAATGTTATGTTGAAATAGACTTTGTGCTAACAAGGTTTCACGGTTACCAATTATTTGGTAAGACCAGGCTACTAGATTTACAATACATTCTCGATATAGCCAATGTGCCAATTTGACTGTACCTCTTTTAGAAATGTGCATGTACAGAGTGCACGGTATACATTATGCCCTTGAACCTGTTCATTCTGCCAAGCATAATATTTTTGCGGCTCCAAATATTTGCAATTTCAGAAATATAAAACCCAATATTTCAGTAAGACATTTTTGCAAATTGATATGCTTCGAATAATGCTTCGAATAATGCCCTACATAGTAAAATAATAAACACAAATTGTCAAGCATGAACATTTTGGGGAATCCAATCAAAACAATTGAATGCACATGAACATTTATACTTCACTGTACATGTGATACTCAAATGAGCAAATTGCTAAAAGGTTCTGTACATAGACCAGGATATCATCAGAGCTACAGTCTGTTCTGTAACAAATCACCAGGTCCTCTTGATATTGTGCTATTGTGCAATAAGCACATCCCTTAGAAATGAAAAAAACACACCCAACAACACCCACCTCCTAGGGGGGGGGGCATTCTGAAAATAATTCTTCTCTAATAGGGAGAAGGTTTCCTAGCATGATCTGAAATAGTGATCCTTCTGAAGACCTTTGAGTCTGAGTAACATAGGATGTGCCCAACTTATTCCTGTGGCATGCACTGTAGTTGTGAGATTGAGCGTGCGATTCAAGAGCTTCATTATCAAGCTATATATTATTGTTAGAACATGCATTCAGAATGGAAAAAGTTGAGGGGATTTTCGCCATTCGGCTTTGTGCCGGCCATGGACAGCAGAAGCTACCCAAGTTTCCCCCTGTTCAATATGGCACACTTGCAGATTATATACATGCAATACAGTGCTCCTGTAATCTGGAAAAACCTAGTAAGTCTGTTGAACGCAAATGTGAGAAAACAAAATGAAGACTGTTCCCATATTTTTTCCAGACTAGGTTTTTCCATTCTAGGTTCTTCCAGACGAAAAACTTTCGGACAGGGAAGAGTTTCACACACTTTAACTTGATACACTGAAGTGGAAATATGGGTCTAACTCAATTTTTCTCCAAATTTGACTTACTAGGTTTCTCCAGATTAAAGAGGAGTGGTCCCCTTGATGCTGTAGAAAGATTCAGTGTGTGTGCAGAATTTTCTTTTTTTGCACTGATCAGACTGTAGCTAACAACCACTTAGAATATGACCAACTTTCATTTTGAAGAGCCCTCGTGCATGCATTTAATATGGTGGCCCATCATGTCCGCCCATTAGCGTCGTTGTCTGTTTGATATTGGAGAAGTGTTTTCTTATAATAGTAAAATCTTTCTTGAGCAATTTGGTGTTTTTTGATGGATCTATCATTAATGTAATGATAATTGACCCAAATGGTAAAAAGATAGATTTGTCATTCACTCAATGAAATATGGGTTCCAAGTAGTACCTAAAATCTTGAATTGCCCTGTATGCAAGACCTTTAACCCTAACACGACCAGATACCACAATATACCACGGGGACCCATCTCCCAGCGCATGCGTGACAGGTTTTCCAAGCCTATATAGTGAGCGCAATATACTGTGGAACGTGAAGCTGATAGATGGGCTTGCCTATGCGGGCCGGCGCTTGATGTGCGGAGGTTCCCTGGATCAAATCCTGGTGGGGGAGCAGCAAATCCTTATTTTTGTTAAAAAACAGGCTGGTCAGGTTAGGGCTAAGAACCAAAATGAGATGTAGAACCTTATAAAGTTGTCAAAGCTTACACTGAGGGTTCTTCATTAAGAACAACCAAGAACTCTGTTCCTTAAGAAATAAGAATTTGCAATGTATGCATGTACTCACAAACAGCCTTGCCCTCTTATTACCCATAATTCACAGCTGTTTTTATGAATTTAGTAAAATGTTAACACAATTTGTCAGAAAATTCTTATTATATTTGGTGAAACTTTTTTTCTCTTCAAACCATGTCATTTCAATATGAATGAATATATTTCTATCCAACAAACAGACAAGTTCAGGATTCCTACAGGCAGACGATGAATATTTCTGAATAGCATGTCTATTATATTATATTGTTGGTACAAATAATTGAACACTGTATACAATACATCCTCTGCCGGATGTTTCTATGTGTCAAAGCTAGGCAAGTGATGCATGTGCGTGCACTGATGAGAAGAAGGCCTAAGCATCAGTAGACAAAGATAAACTTGAGGATAATGCTGTATAGGAACTACACACACTAGCGTTAATAGCAATTAGACTTTTTCAAACTGAATGTATAACAATTAAACCTGAAGCATGATGGGAAGTCAAGGATAAATTGGTACCTCTAGTCTTCAGCATCATGTGAAATGCGGTGTTTATCTGGCTTTATAATGACCATCATATCACCATGATGAATTGTTGCCATGCTGATTGTGCACAAGAGGTTTGTATAATCAGTTATAACATTTATTGTCTTAATCAGTTTTAAGAATTTATTGTTGTAATCAGTAATAATAATTTATTGTTTTAATCAGTTATTTACAGTTACTGTACAAGTGGTTAATTTTTGCATGATTAACTGTTCACGTTTTGACCTGGTTTGCGTGTTTTTAAATTTGCGATTTGTAGCTTCATCACACAGACCTGTACGCAAAGGAAATATATTCATGTGTTATTTTTTTGTTGTAGCTAATTCGAGCAAAAAAGCGCAAACATTTATGTATTGCAAAAAAATGTTTTAATTTACAGTGCTTACGTGTGTCGTAAGTGTTAATTATAGTTGTGAAGAGTGGGGTGGTTATTTTCATGGGATCTTATTCCCAAGCAATTTTTATACAGGATTTGGAAAGTTTTATGGTGTGTGGTAGGCTCAATCTGCATTACAAGAGAAAAGAATGGTGTTTGGTCATCACGACTGATAAGACTGACTAAGACAGCTACCAATTTCTAAAGCAGAATGTTCCACTGATCATGTTTCATCAACATTATTTTAGAATTATGATGAAGTAGACAATACCAACTTAAGGAAGCTCATATTAATCATCCTGTAAAGTTAAATCATACTAGAAAGCTTCACCCAATTTGCAGGATTTGCAGTGTGTGTTTCATTGTACATCAGCTGCTGTACCTTTTCATTATGTCAAATTATTTCAATTCAAAATATGAGATGCTTAGTATTTATGTCAAGGTACTCATAAAGTAACCGGATCCATAACCATTACAAGCTTGGTAAAAATTAGGAACTATCACAGACAGATATTGACACACTTTTATCTAAGGTAGATGACATCCACAGTATTGAATCATCCCTAGCTTGAGTAATCCAAGTGTGAGGCAACCATTGACTTATTTCCATTTTTAGAAAGCACTTAAATCATGTGCCCCATCATCCCTCGTCCTTTTAAAACCAAATCAATAATGCAAGGTGTATTTTTGCAGTATCACAATGTTGGTTGATGGAACAACACCTAGATTCATATTTTTTATTGTGAAATTGTATACAACCAAAGAAGATCATGTTCCAATTGTGTGGCCGAGATTTTATTCCAGTTGCTTGACCAATGCAGGATGGACACTCTTAGAATACATTGTGAAAGTGTTGACCAGTTGATAAAAATAAAACTTGGATCACTTTCTTGCTATAGGCCTAGTTGTCATTGGAAATAACACATAATTCATGTAAGTGGTGAAGCCACTGGGAGCTGGGTTGGGGGAAGGGTATATCCAGCCATCTTTCGGTTTGTCAGGATCTTTTTAGCAAATCATCAATATTGACCGGTGAGAAAAATGGGTGATCCAGTAATTTTGGGGTGAAATATCATATTTTGTGTGTGCTTTGAATGCCTTTTTGAGAGAGCAGACTGTTAACCATCAAAGTGTTTGGAGGAAATTTTGGATAAGAAATGTGTATGTCAATTTTGTGTTAAGAGTGCATTATTTTAAAGATTTTGACCCACTTCTAAATCCAACATTACTGATTGATGTTTTATTATTCCATCATTTTTCCATAAAACGTGATTGAATACTTCTAAAATAGATAATGTCCTTGTTGCTTGACCATTGCAGAACTCTTATATCCTCGTGGTTAAGTATTTTTAAGAGTGTTTCACAACCATATTGCTTGACCATTACTTCATATACCTGATACCTGTAAGAGGAGATAATTGGGACCATCTTATCTTCTACGAATCTCACCTCACACACGGTCTAATATTATCCAGCTAGCCGTCCTAGCCACATGGGCATTAGTACAGGGCTGTCAACTCTCCCGCATTAGGCGGGAGTCTCCCGCATAGACACTCTTTCTCCCGCACTCCCGCATAGCATATATAAACTCCCGCCTCAAAAATAAGTCAAATAAAAAAGGGAAAGAAAAGAAAAGGGAAAGAAAAGAAAAGGGAAAAAAAAGAAAAAGGAAAGGAAAGAAAAGAAAAGGGAAAGAAGAGAGGAAAGGAAAACAGATGTCTATCGGTATATTGAAAAGGCCTAGTTGCACCCACTTGGGATATCAGTGGCGTGTCCAAATGGGGGAGGGGGGGGGGGGGGGTGGCTGATATAATCCAGCTTGGAGGGGCATGCACCCCTTAGAAATTGACAGATATTCATTGCATGGGTTTATATATTTAATTCTATCAAATTTCAAGGCTTCAGTCGAAGGAATCGAAACCATATTCTTTACAAATATTATGAATGAGTATGTATGCAAGAACATTTATATTCGTGTGCTATGCGTGCATATGTCCAGAAATATCATTCTAAAAGCCCATTTCAAACCAAAATACACATTAATTATAGCCAGAACTGAGTATATAGGAAAAAAATTCGCGCGCTTCACGCTCATGTTTTCCGGAAACAGGTAACCCGGAACTAAATTCATTCGGGTGGGGTTGGGATTATACTTCTCCGGAGGAAATTAAGAGGTTTTTAGTAAAATTCTTTCGTCAAGCGGGGAAATCAAAAACCCAATTCGTCGAAAATAGTATGAAAAATCACGGTCGGAAAATAAATAAATAACGAACCTAAAGAGAGGGGTCATATATATAGCTTTTGGGGGAACCATTTTCATATTTCGTTCTAAAAACGCTTAGAAAAACCCAAAAGAACCGTTCAAATACGCAAAAATTTCTGCTCGCTACGCTCGCATCATATGACTTAACAGTTTCAGTTTAAATCAATCGGGATCATTTTTCGCAATTCATTTTGGGGGTCAGGGTTCTGACCAAATAATATGTCTGATTGAGTCGTGGGCCAAAAAGGTTAGGAACCAATGATCTATACTACTTTTAAGTAGTATAGATCTACTTTTAAGTAGTATAGATAGTATTTAAAAATCAAGAAAAGATCATCAGTAAATATGCACAACTTCCTTTTTCTCGCATAGCCTATAATGAAATAGCTGTCTAACTTAGATAAAAAGCCAATATTGATTGGAAATGATGGCATTTCAATAGAAAATCGGTCAAAAGTACACACCAAATTGCCCAAATGGGTTCGAGAATTGATTTTTATCTTCAAAATTATGAGGGCGGCACATCCCCCCTCAGACTCCCCCCTGTCCGCGTTAGTTACCGCGGAGGGCGGTGCTTTGCACCTCTTTGGTTACTCACAATAGTTACTCACTATTTCAGTTTTTTAACCTTGATTTTTTGGACCGTGCGATTTTTTTTTGACTCTCCCTCCCAGCGAATCCCAAAAGTTGACAGCCCTGCATTAGTATTCCGGTTGACAGTTTAGAATATCTCATCACACTTATCCACGGGTGTTGATGTGCACCATGGGTAAAAGGAATAGGTCATGCTTACCAGGTGTGAGTCGGCTAATAATTAATGATGTTGGTTTATTTACCTATCCCATAGTGCATTTCTCTTCATTGTATTTGAAACTTATTTCCTTTGATTTTATGTCTTGATTTGATAATTTGTCTTGGCAGTAAGTATTATTGATCTATTGATACATAAATTACTGGAATGATTGTTTACCTTAATGTTCCTATCCTCCCCCTATTCTCATTGGTTATGCTATAGTTAGTGACTGGTTTATACATAATTTAAGGCCATGGTTAAAGAATCTTTATACTTCAAGAAATTATGAAAAATAAACAAGTTATTGGAATGTTCTCTGCATACATTTTACTCCAGTGAAAATATACATAGACAGTAGAGAGAGAACACCATCCATCTATGAATTTTAAGTTATGTATTTGTGACTATATAAACAATAACTTCACTATTCAGTATTCATCTTCACCGGTACATAGAGGTGGTGGAATGCATTATGCCTTAAGGAGATGTGTTGAGAAGCGTGCGATGTAGTCTATCAACTTTATTTTCGCTAGAACTATTTTTTCAAACACTGACATGAATAAAAAGGTCAAAGATGAAAAGGAGAAAAATGTTGGCATATAATTACCGCTTCCCACGCGGCAGTGCAGACGACATTCCAAAAGTTCACAAAATGTTTCAAAAAATTCAGAATTATTGAATTTTATTACCATATTTCAAATCAACATGAGAAATGCATTAAAATAACTACAAACATGCCTAGTATTGAATCAGTAATCCTTGAGATAGAACTTGAAAGTTAGGAAAGGTTTCTGAAAAATTTGTTTGTATAAAGTAAAACCAATAGCCATGTGATAAAATTGGTTGTAGATACATTGTTACATTTCCCATTAAATGAATTAGAATCTATAAAAATTTAATCTAAAATAAGTGAAATAACAAGTGTTATTAACTGTAAGCCTGTGAACCAAGAATGTTATGTTGAAGAAACTTATGCATATTTTATGAGTAACATTGAAAATGTCAAGTTTTATGTTTTTAAATGTGCTATTGGGAAGTGGATGTTTTAAATAGGGCAGAAGTGTAATACTTAGTTTTAGTGTCCATTACCATGGCTGAGCAAAAATAAAAACATCAACAATTGCTCAAGCAAATAGGTTTACAACCAAACCAATATAATGCACTTATCAATTGCAAGCCTGGCCCCAGGGGACCCAGGACATGGCGGGGACCATTCGGGGACTGTACGCTAATGTACAAAAATTGGTGCCCAGGAGTGTCCAGAAACGTACAAACTGTGCGTGAAGCGAGGACGTACGCTAGGGTACACAAATGTACACCCCGGGCAGAACTACATACATGAGCTAGAAATGCGATGCGCTTGACGGAATAAGCTTAATAACACACAGGGAACACATAGAAATGCATTCCGATATGGTTGCAGAAACAAATTAAGCGACCTGCGGACTGTAGCCGGAGAGAACATTTTGTCCTGGCTAATGGTGGCCGGGACTGTACACATGTACCGGGAATGTCACATTTGCAATTTGGGCCGGGCTTGTAATTGATAAGTGTGTAATTGGCATAAAATGAGATTGATGATGTCATAACATGAAAGACCATTGGAATTACAAAAAAAAATTCAACAGAGCGTGAAAAATTCAGTGTGTAAAAATAACCCCTTTTTACCAAAGTATGTTAACCAAATGTCAGCAAGGTCAGACTTACCACCATCTCTTCGACTGACATATTATGGAACATTGTCCTAGTACTTGAGAATCCATCATGTGGTACGATATAGAGACATGTCGTCTACTGAAGATAGCTGGTTGTGTTATGGCAATGTCAATCCCTATGTTATGACACAGTCAATCCCTATGTTATGCCAAGCATATTGGTTTGGTTTGTAAAGCTGTAGTTGCATCACAAAACATAAGTCAAATTTATGTGTGTATGTGGGTTAGTTCCTCTATCAAATTCTCCCATTTAATTAATAATTGATTCATCTTATAAACTGTGAAGCGTAATATATTAGCTGCATTATTTTGTTTTTATTTATTTAGCACTTATGATAGATGTTGCTATTTGCAGTTTTTGGATATCTTTACATTGAACCCTGTGCATAAAAAAAGGTTTAGGATGCTTTTTATTTCACGTATATATTTTTCACTTCCAACAGCGCATGAATAAAATCCTGCTAAATTTGTTCTCTATTATATACAGTTTATTTTGATCTAGGGTAGTACAACTGGGGCAAACATTGATCATATGTGATTCCATGATCTTTTCATAAACATATCAATTAGAACAAATGTTGTTGCCAGTGCCATGCCATAAGATCCATACTACAAAGGGATAAACATGCCGCAACACATTTCTAGGTGATCAGGTGATCTACAAATTGATTAAAATAAGCTCCATTTGTGACAGAAATGACCCAGATTTTAGTATGATGTCGAATCCATGATCTTTTTCATACACACATCAATCAGTAAATAGTGTTGTTGCCTGTGCTGCATCTTACATCCCATACGAAACGATGATAAACATGCCTTAACCCTAACAGTTTTGTGTATCAGACAGGTAAACACCTGTATAGCCTGAAACCCCATTTGTAAAATGCCAGTAAAGGTCTGTACATCAGCAAATCCCACTTGGCCATTGCAAGGGTTGAGGTATTAACCGTTACCTTGGCACTGAGCTATTACTTGTGGCTAAACTCCCCAACCCCATAAAACCATGTTAAGTACTGGACACATTTTACTATCAGGCAATTGAACTGGAGGGGGGAGGGGTGAGATGCTTTATTTTAAAATAAATCAGGAGGTGGTAATTTCTTTTATGTTGGTAAGGGATCAGGCATTATTATTATTATTATTTTTATTGGATTTGTTATTCAGTGTGTCTAAGGGATCGGTCATTAGAACATTGTATTATAATATTGTTATCAGCCTACATTTGTATTTAAGGAAAGGGCTGTTTGTTTTATTTATACATGTACCATGATTACCAGGCTAATGTTTATGTTGGTAAGGGATCAGGCATTATTTTGTATTTATTTGTATCATTTGGGTTATGTTATTTAGTATCAGCATATGGGATGGGCCGTTTCACTCTTATTGTAATTACCAGGCTAGTTTATTTTATAGATAATATCAAGATGGTTATACTAAACTGTCATTATTTTGGGAGGTGATATTAAAAGGGGGTGAGGGCTTAGTAAATAAAAAGCCTCACATAGCATAGCAGATAGACATAGATTTTTACACTTTGATATGGCGGGGGAGGGGGACGTACACTTATTGTGAAGTTTGAATTTTTAAAATAATTGTATTATTTATTGTTTGTAGATTCTTTTCTTCTTCCTTGGCTAACATATTCTTACAAATTAAGTTAAACCCCTCCCCCATGATACATGTCATATAAAAAATAAAATTACTAGTCCTAGTTTGTGCCGGTACCCAGCCAGTTCTACTGAAATAATAATATATGCTAAAGTACACTCCAAAAAAAATATGCCATTTTGTTATCGGCCATCCTTTAAGTGTTTCGTCAATTTGGCTATCTCTCTACACTTGAATATACAATCAATGGTGTCAAATTTAACATAAATAAATAAAAAAATACTGAGTTGTGGATAGCGAGCATATTCAGGGGAAGAAACACAGCTGACCCCAGGCAGTGCCATGAACTTATGTTTAGCTACTCAATACTCCATCCAATGACTCCCACGGTTGTGTTTAGTGTTATGGTTAGTGTTAGTGTTTAGAGCCAGTGCCGCCTTGGTGAGGCTGGTTGGTTGAAGGAATGCTACCGAACCACATAGCATCACAATCGACCATCATTGCGCTGACACTAATATATAGCCGAAGGTTTGTATATATATACACCCGATTTCTTGAATATACAATCAATGGTGTCAAATTTAACATAAATTTAAAAAAATATTGAGTTGTGGATAGCGAGCATATTCAGGGGAAGAAACATGGCTGACCCCAGGCAGTGCCATGAACTTATATTTAGCTACTCAGTACTCCATCCACTCCTCCCACGGTTGTGTTTAGTGTTAGGGTTAGTGTTAGTGTTAGAGCCAGTGCTGCCTTGGTGAGGCTGTTTGGTTGAAGGAATGCTACCAGTACCGTACCAAATAGCATCACAATCGACCATCATTGCGCTGACACTAATATATAGCCGACGGGCTGTATATATATACACCCGATTTCTTGAAAATGCAATCAATGGTGTCAAAACACATTATTTAATGCGCTCTCAACTAAATGGGCGGGAAAGTTAATGGGTTTAAATATCATGTGCTACATGGGCGGGAAAGTCGATGGGTTTAATGTCATGTGCAAAACTAGCAGGAAAGGTTCACGGGATTCAAATTATGTAATATTCATATTGGCTCTTTACAAATAGCCATGTGTCTAATCAAACCATCCGTGCACTGACAACATTATTCAAATTTTGGTATATATAGCCACTGGAATCATTGCATACATGTACAATCAATGGTGTCAAATTATGTGCTGTAAGTACCGTACTTTTCAATAAATAGGCTGCGCACAAAATTTAGTTTAAAGTTTTTTAATAAATTATATAAAAATTAAAAATATTTTGGCTGCAATAATTGACCAATTATTAGGTTTTGTGGCACCTAATCTTATTTCTCTCTTATAAATTAGCCAGGGTATTGGGAGAGAGGTACCTGGAGTTTAAGGTCATCCATAGTAAACTTGACTTTTAGTTAACCTTACAATCATTCACAATACCAAAAACATGACCATGAAACAATATTGGAGTATACCATTCATTATTTAGGTAATAGTAATCTTATTATTCAAGAATGATAATGTGGCATGTGTTCACATCATAAAATATTACATTTTTAGAACTTTTTAACAATTAGTAGGCCATCATTCTCAGGAAAAAATTATGAATCATCAAGTGATTGTGGTATAACGTTGTATTATGGCGGGAAATATTGACCAATTACAAAGCAAAGGCATGGCACTTTACTAAGTTATATAACTTTTTTATTATTTTTTTGGCGGGAATAATTGACCAATTACGTAGTAGTAACTCAAGGGAAAGTTTCAAGTATTGTCATGTGACATGGTGTTGTTATTATGGCGGGAAACATCAACCAATTAGAAAGTATTGATATGGTGCTGTATAATATTTATATAATGTTATATAGCATGTTACTTTTGGCGGTAATAATTAGCCAATCAACTAATGGTAACCTTGGTGAAAAAAATGTAATTTATTTGAATATTCATGTAATTGGGGATCCGGATAGTATATAAGGGCTTGCAAAAAATGATTCTTCCTCTCATATAGCATTTGGTTTTTGTACGACAAAGATCATACCTATAGAAGAAAGTATGTCGACCCGAAACTTACAAGCTTTACAATCTGCACTACAACCAGCTGAAAGACAGCTATTACTACAAGGCAGAGTTTCAAGTGAGACAGGTCAGCATATTCGCAGTTCGAGAAAACAAACCGAGGAGAACATGAGTGATGAGAAGAGAAAGAAAGCAAAGAAGGACAAGAAGAAAGCAAAGAGGAAGCAGAAAGAAAGGGAAAGGAAAATGCTGCTGCAAAAGAGTCAGGAAACAAACAGCGAAAATGAAGCCGGTACTAGCGGACAACGTGTCGATGATGATAGTCACGAGCAGAATGATATTGTGATTTCTGAGGAGCAGATGGAGACTGGAGAAGATCAACAATCTAAGGATAAAGGGAAAAAGAATGACAAGAAGAAAGCGAAGAGGAAGCAGAAAGAAAGGGAAAGGAAGATGCTGCTGCAAAAGAGTCAGGAAACAAACAGCGAAAATGAAGCCGGTACTAGCGGACAACGTGTCGATGATGATAGTCACGAGCAGAATGATATTGTGATTTCTGAGGAGCAGATGGAGACTGGAGAAGATCAACAATCTAAGGATAAAGGGGAAAAGAATGACAAGAAGAAAGCGAAGAGGAAGCAGAAAGAAAGGGAAAGGAAGATGCTGCTGCAAAAGAGTCAGGAAACAAACAGCGAAAATGAAGCCGGTACTAGCGGACAACGTGTCGATGATGATAGTCACGAGCAGATTGATATTGAGGTTTCTGAGGAGCCGATGGAGACTGGCGTAAGCGAGTCTGAAGAAGATCAACAACCTAAGGATAATAAAGGGGAAAAGAGGAAGATTGGTGACAAGAAAAAGGATCAGGATGGTAAGATGGTGACTGCTAGTTCAGAAGAGAGTAGTAAGAGAAAGAAGAAGAAGAAAAGCAGGCTTGAAGTTGTACCGATGAAAGAAAATGAAAATGATTTAACGAGGGAGAAGCATAAGAAGAAAAAACGGAAGAAGAATAAGAGACAAAGGAAAGACCAGCCAGGACCATCAACGTCTCAATCAGATGATCCATTTGGATTTGTAGCAAGTGTAAGGAAAGATGATGACAGTGAAAATGGCGATAGTGAAGATGGCGATGGTGGCGGTGGCAGTGAAGGGGATGATGATGCTGGTGCTCGTGATGGCGTTGATGATGATGGCGATAGTAATGTCGGTGGTGATGGCAATGAAGGCGCTAATGATGATGATGGTGGTGGCAGTGAAGGCGTTAATAATGACAATGATGACGATGGTGCTCGTGATGGCGTTGATGATGCTGGCGATAGTAATGTCGGTGGTGATGGCAATGAAGGCGCTAATGATGGTGATGGTGGTGGCAGTGAAGGCGTTAATAATGACAATGGGGATGGAGACGATAGCGGTGATGATGCTGGTAATCGTAATGGCGGTGATGATGCTGGTGATGGCAGTGAAGGCGTTAGTGATGATGATGGTGGTGGCAGTGAAGGCGGTAATAATGCTGGTGATGGAGATGGCAGTGAAGACGATAATGATGGCGGTGTCGCTGAAGGCGATGATGACGATAGTATTGTTGACAGTAGTGACGATGAGGATACGAGGCTGAAACAGTTTAGAGCAGAATGGCGACTAACCAAGAAACTCATGAAAGTGAAAAACCGAATGAGAGGACCAAGAGGGGATAGAGATGATGATGAGGAGAGTGATGAAGAGAGTGAGGATGAAGATGAAGAGGAACAGGAACAGGAAGCTGAAGAGGAAGAGGAAGAGGAAGAGGAAGAGGAAGAGGAAGAGGAAGAGGAAGAGGAAGTGGAAGCGGAAGAGGAAGAAGGTGGACATCAGGCTGGTCGTCCTAGACGAAGACAAAAAAGACCTAAAGTCTTCAAGGATCCAAATTCCGATAACGATCCAAGTAGTCCAGAGAGTGATGTGGACTTTGACCCATCTGTCGATATAGGTTGGACACGCCGACTTCATCGAATTCCTCAAACGAAGAAGTTCAAAGGTGCAAGACCGGCAGGGCCCAATTTCCCTACCAATGGAAAGTCAAAGTTGGATTTCTTTTTTGAATTTTTTCCACTTCTTTTGATCGCGAAGATGGTAACTTGGACGAATAAGACGAACCTGCAACCCAAGACTTCGATTCCAGAGCTAAGAGCATGGCTTGGAATTATTCTCATTATGGGTGTACAGAAAGTGAACAACATCCGGGATTATTGGTCTGTGCGTGACGGTTTACGGAACATCCAGATTTTCAAAACCATGAAAAGGAAGCGATTTGAAGATCTGAGCAATTTTTTAACTTGCGCCGACCCAGATTCAAACCCAGAGAATTGGCCCACAGATACCGCAAAACAGAGAGGAGACCGATTCATCTTTATGAAACACCATCCGGTATTCCCCGTTCAGGAACTGTGGGACACTGTTGTTCTGAATTCACGCACAAAGTGGAACGCATTGAAGCATCTCGCCATTGACGAGGCCATGATTTTATACAAAGGCTGCAAAAGCATCTGCCACAAGTTTTTTATGCCCCTGAAGCCGATTCGAGCAGGATTTAAAGTGTATGCCCTCGCCGAGTCGGCCTCAGGGTTCATGCTTCATTTTGAAGTCCACAGAGATATTGGACGGCCGCAGAAGATGGTGGACATCGCATTATCTGTTGTTCGTTATCATTTGGGCAAATTCCACCACATATTTTGTGACAAGCTTTACACGTCCGTGCAGTTTGCCAAGGCACTTTACGAAAAAGCCACTTATATGACGGGAGCAGTTAAAGCCAATTCCATCGGGCTTCCAAATGATTTATCTGCGAACCCGAAGAAAAACCGGCGGTATCAAACGATCCAAACAATGAAGAAGACCAAGAGAGGGACCTTTTACACCCGTCAACGACTCCACATGACATTTGCTATTTGGAGAGATTCTTCTCTGATGACCTTATTGTCCACCGCTCATCAAGCATTTAGGGATAAGGCTCAGGATTTTGTTACTAGAAGATTTTCTATCGATGGTCAGCAAAAGGCTACAAAACATCAAGTCCCTGCTCCCCCACAAGTAATGTCATACACCAAGCACATGGGTGGAGTCGATCGAGCTGACCAGCTTCGAGCTTATTCGACATGTGCTCGCAAATCACAAAAGTGGTGGAGACAACTTTTTTATTTCCTTGTTGATGTCAGCCGTGTCAACGCGTGGATATCGTACAAACACGCTGCTATTTCACTTCAAACAGAGGCAGACAGAGCTAAACGATGGAAGCAGCCACGACATTCCATGTACATCATAGACTTAGCCACGGAGCTTATTGATGGATTTTCGGAAGGAAAAGTTCGGGTAGCAAGACAAAACATCAATGCTGCTCCTGTCCCAGCGCATAACGCTTCCAATCACCGTTGCGTCAAGATGACCCACATTAGTCGATGGTCTCGTATTTGTGTCCTTTGCTCAAAGCATGGGAGAAAATCAGCGACTGGAAAAACCAAAAAGACGAGCAGCTATGGGTGCGATGCAT
The DNA here is from genome assembly GCA_035610835.1 of Ophiura sarsii. Taxonomy (NCBI): domain Eukaryota; kingdom Metazoa; phylum Echinodermata; class Ophiuroidea; order Amphilepidida; family Ophiuridae; genus Ophiura; species Ophiura sarsii. The sequence continues at coordinate 75,894,220 of CM069442.1, read as the reverse complement.
GTAATGTCTACCTCTGCAAGGATGGTTGTTACGCGACGTTCCATGCAGCAGCAGCAGCAGCAGCGCATCCTACTTCTTAAATTCATCTAAAGATCCATCCTTCATCCTTCAAGTTCAAGGTTTCCCATTCCGGTTTTGAAGATCTGAGGCTGATTATATTTGTAGATCATCCTTCGATGTTATTCTTCATCGTTCACATGGTTTCATCACAACTTCTACTGAGGCTGATTATATTTCTAGATCATCCTTCATCCTTCACTTCTTCAGGGCGTTTCACCCGACTTGATACAGCGGGCTGATTTCAACGATGTTATTATTCATCGTTCACATGGTTTCATCACAACTTCTACTGAGGCTGATTATATTTGTAGATCATCCTTCATCCTTCACTCTTTCAGGGCGTTTCACCCGACTTGACACAGCGGGCTGATTTCAACGATGTTATTCTTCATCGTTCATATGGTTTCATCACAACTTCTACTGAGGCTGATTATATTTGTAGATCATCCTTCATCCTTCACTTCTTCAGGGCGTTTCACTCTCCAAATAGCAAATGTCATGTCATCGTTCACATGGTTTCATCACAACTTCTACTGAGGCTGATTATATTTGTAGATCATCCTTCATCCTTCACTTCTTCAGGGCGTTTCACTCTCCAAATAGCAAATGTCATGTCATCATTCACATGGTTTCATCACAACTTCTACTGAGGCTGATTATATTTGTAGACCATCCTCCATCCTTCAATCCTTCAGGGCATTTCACTCCGACTTAATAAAGCGGGCTGATTTCAACGATGTTATTCTTCATCGTTCACATGGTTTCATCACAACTTCTACTGAGGCTGTTTATATTTGTAGATCATTCTTCATCCTTCACTCCTTCAGGGTATTTCACTCCGACTTGATACAACGGGCTGATTTCAACGATGTTATTATTCATCGTTCACATGGTTTCATCACAACTTCTACTGAGGCTGATTATATTTGTAGATCATCCTTCATCCTTCACTTCTTCAGGGCGTTTCACCCGACTTGATAGCAGCGGGCTGATTTCAACGATGTTATTATTCATCGTTCACATGGTTTCATCACAACTTCTACTGAGGCTGATTATATTTGTAGATCATCCTTCATCCTTCACTCTTTCAGGGCGTTTCACCCGACTTGACACAGCGGGCTGATTTCAACGATGTTATTCTTCATCGTTCATATGGTTTCATCACAACTTCTACTGAGGCTGATTATATTTGTAGATCATCCTTCATCCTTCACTTCTTCAGGGCATTTCACTCTCCAAACAGCAAATGTCATGTCATCGTTCACATGGTTTCATCACAACTTCTACTGAGGCTGATTATATTTGTAGATCATCCTTCATCCTTCACTTCTTCAGGGCGTTTCACTCTCCAAATAGCAAATGTCATGTCAGTGTCACATGGTTTCATCACAACTTCTACTGAGGCTGATTATATTTGAAGACCATCCTCCATCCTTCAATCCTTCAGGGCATTTCACTCCGACTTAATAAAGCGGGCTGATTTCAACGATGTTATTCTTCATCGTTCACATGGTTTCATCACAACTTCTACTGAGGCTGATTATATTTGTAGATCATCCTTCACTTCTTCAGGGCGTTTCACTCTCCAAATAGCAAATGTCATGTCATCGTTCACATGGTTTCATCACAACTTCTACTGAGGCTGATTATATTTGTAGACCATCCTCCATCCTTCAATCCTTCAGGGCATTTCACTCCGACTTAATAAAGCGGGCTGATTTCAACGATGTTATTCTTCATCGTTCACATGGTTTCATCACAACTTCTACTCAGGCTGATTATATTTGTAGACCATCCTCCATCCTTCAATCCTTCAGGGCATTTCACTCCGACTTAATAAAGCGGGCTGATTTCAACGATGTTATTCTTCATCGTTCACATGGTTTCATCACAACTTCTACTGAGCACTCTTTCAGGGCGTTTCACCCGACTTGACACAGCGGGCTGATTTCAATGATGTTATTCTTCATCGTTCATATGGTTTCATCACAACTTCTACTGAGGCTGATTATATTTGTAGATCATCCTTCATCCTTCACTCTTTCAGGGCGTTTCACCCGACTTGACACAGCGGGCTGATTTCAATGATGTTATTCTTCATCGTTCATATGGTTTCATCACAACTTCTACTGAGGCTGATTATATTTGTAGATCATCCTTCATCCTTCACTTCTTCAGGGCGTTTCACTCTCCAAATAGCAAATGTCATGTCATCGTTCACATGGTTTCATCACAACTTCTACTGAGGCTGATTATATTTGAAGATCATCCTCCGTAGATCATCCTTCAAGATTTGTCATAAATTTGGCTATATCTGTCTTTGGAAGAGTCTTACCTTCTACAATTTGCTTCAAGTGAATTCATCCAGATTTTAACAAGTACATCTTTCCAGTTAAACGTGGCTAAGTCTATGATCGAGTGTCGTGGCTCATCCTTCTTCCGTCGTAATCATACTTCGCTTCCGAGTAAATTCCGGGTGGGACATCCTCCATCCTTCAAGTTTTTCTTCAATTTGGCTATCTTTGTCTCTGTCAGAGTCTGACATGTTCTACAATTCGCTTCAAGGGAATTCATCCCGATTTTAACAAGTACCAGTTTCCAGTCAAACATCCTCCATCCTTCAAGCATGGCGTTCTCTTCCGTCTTAGTCATACATCGCATTCCAAGTTAATTCTAGGTTGGACATCCTCCATCCTTCAACATTTTTCATCAATTTAGCTTTGTTTCTGTCAGAGTCTTACTTTTCCTACAATTCGCTTCAAGGGAATTCATCCTGATTCTAACAAGTACACCTTTCCAGTCAAACATCCTCCTACACTTCGAAGGAATTCATTTAGAATATAATAACACCCTGGATATATATGCTGATGGAGTTTGAATTTATCTCACTTTGGCAAAAAGGTTCACTCTTTGTGACAACATATTGCTTCCACTCGTCCTACATCCTTCGTAACCATTTTAACAACACCCTGGTTACATGTATATATGCTGATGGAGTTTGAGTTTTGCTCACTTTGGCAAAAAGGTTCACCTTTGGTGACACAAATATTGCTTCCAGTCATCCTCCATCCTTCAAGTGTTTCATCAATTTGGCTATCTCTCTACACTACGCTTCGAAGGAATTCATTTAGAATATAATAACACCTGGATATATATGCTGATGGAGTTTGAATTTATCTCACTTTGGCAAAAAGGTTCACTCTTTGTGACAACATATTGCTTCCACTCGTCCTACATCCTTCGTCATACATCGCATTCCGAATTAATTCCGGGTGGGACATCCTCCATCTTTCAAGATTTGTCATCAATTTGGCTATCTCTGTCTCTGTCAGAGTCTTACTTTTTTATCAATTTGGCTAACATATGCAGCTGAATAGGGATGGGCCACGGGGTTAACCTACCAACGCCAGGGTCAGAATTTCGAGGAGAATCTGAGAATCCATTCTCGCAAGGAGAATCCATAGATTTTTGCATCATTTGCAGGAATCCAAATGGATTCTCGCAACCTTTGACGAAATTCTGACCCTGCAACGCCACGTCCAAAGTCGTGGGACAGCTGCATTTAAAATTCAAAAAGACTATACATGATATATCTGAAAATTATATCAACAATAATTCATTCAATTCAATTTTGTGTGAAATTTTGTGTTTTGTTGTTATATTATTTTGAAATCAAAACAAATTAGGCTGGAGAAATGCAATATGCAACACAAAACACCTGGGTGTACAGGCATAAACACTGTGACTTCATATTTACTATGCCCAAACCCCCTCCAAATTCTTCCCGCCAAAAACTATTTTTACATATTACTATAACCTTACTCTGGAGTTTCATGCCCGTAAGGCAATCATACTAGTTTCAGAACTCACCCCCTCGCAAAGAAAAATTCATATGGTTATAAATTCACCACTCAAAACAAAATGACAAAATAATAAAATCGTGAAAATTAAGGCGCCTAAATTAATTGATACTTCTTGGTATGTAAATAGGAGTCCCTTATATCTGTAGCATCCATCATAGTCATCAGTAAATAAAGTATGTATACAATAGCCAACATTTTCTAATTGCAATATAAAAAGTGACCTTTCCCTAAGAACCACAAATTTAACATGCATTAGACGTCTCAACCCTTGGAAATCTCAATTCAAGTTCACATAAGGCGAGGTCTATACCCTATAAAATCCTATTTCATAAACACAGCTGTAAACACCCGTACATCATCATACACCATCTGGTCTAGTTGACATTGACCGGTCAGTTTGATACCTGAACCACACCAAATAGCAATTGGGTCACAAATGTGGTTTCAAAGGGTTGAGGGCTGTAAGGGTTAAAGAAACACATTTATAAGTGACCAGGTGATCAGCAAATTGATTGTAATAAGTTCCATTTGCAACGGAAATGACCCAATTCGTAGCATTTTATTTTGAGAGAATTGCTTGCTTTTTGGGCCTCCAGGCATGAGATAATTTGCCTATCAATTGTCTCTTTTTACAGCTGTTTACGTTATGTACGGAGAGTGACAGTATCCCTGGTACTATGGGAGGAAGATAAATGCCCAGTGAACATGTGTGTGCATGATGATAAGCTACTTATTGTGTGGATTATTAGGAGTTGAGATGAAAATAGCCAGATGTTGAGAGGTGATTTATTTACAAGAATCGATTGGGCTGAATGGTGGATTATTTTGTAAACTGGAATTGTAATTCTCAGAAAGAAGTGTTAACACTACTTACTGTAGATATTGAATTGGGACGCGTTGCTATCTGCTAAAGATAACAAGTTGTAGCATTGTACTATCTACAGAATACTGCAATTGAAACATGTCATTTACTGAAGATGATAGTTATCTGTCACATTATGCTGTCTACTGAAGATAGCAAGATGTAGCATTATGTTATCTACTGATGAAAGCAAGTTGTAGAGCATGCTACCTACTGAAGATAGCACATTTTCAAGTATGCTATCTACTGAAGATAGCATATAGAATATAACAAGTTTTGCCCCCATGCTATTCGCTGGATATAACAAATTATACCCCATTCTATCCATGCCATCTTCTGAAGATAGCAAGTTGTAAAGAATGCTATCTACTGAAGATAGCAAATTGTACAGTAAGCCGTTTTCTGAAGATAGCATGTTATATCTATAAACTATCTACTGAAGATAATAAGTTGTAAAGCATGCTATCTACTGTTGGTGATAGCAAGTTATAGCATCATTTTAAGTATCAAGTTGTTACACCATTCTATCTACAAATGTTACCTCTAAATTATAAGGTTGAGCAAAAGTCCATATTATACCATACACTAGCACTAGACCCGTGCCTCCTCAATAGCCCAAAACTGTGCTCCTCTAAACCTTGGTGGCAAAGACCCAGTCGCATCTCGCTACCAGAGCTAACCATACACCATTGCTCTCGCCTTCAGTAACTGATTATAAACTTGGGGGATTATTAAATTATCTCTCACAATATTGTTTTCCGGTTTATATTAGAGCAGGGCAAAAGCAATAGCAAATGTCCAGGCATTTATGTAGAGGAAGCTCTTTCTTAAAAAATAAAATAGTTGTACCGTGCCAACCACCACAAATGGGTTATAATGTTCAACTGTTGTAATATGTGATATGAAATGTATGGACATATAGAGGCAATTCAATCTTGCCTTCATATCCTGCACACTCTATCTAACGGAAGCCTATAGCCAATCCATGCAATGTCCTGACCATTTCCTACACATTGGTCACTTTACGTTGTGTTGGGCTCATTTTTTCCAGTTTTCAGAACTGATTGTTATGCCTTGGATTTGTCCTTTGGAAAAGATTGTCAAATAAAACCTGTGCATTGGCAATAGAAAATCAATGCAATGCAGACCTCTTCATTTTAGGATTTTTTATGACTTTATTTATTTGGTCAAAAAGTAGAGTCTCTTCAATTCTATGACATTGCATTACTTTACTTGGTCAAAATATTACCCATTCTGAACTAAGTTTATTCAAGTGTTTTGAAAAAGAAATCTTTAACAGTGAAATGTGAATAAAATATGACCACCAGAGGAACTGAAAAAATGAGATCTCAATGACAAGGTGTTCTTTTTATTGTAATGAGAATACGGAGGATCACCCCAGGTGATAGCCACTCATTTAAAGGTAGATGACCCGATCACATTTTCGTAACACAGAATTATTTCAAACATACGGAGATTTTCATATCATATGAAAGCTCGTATTTTTCTCATCATCATACTGAAATTTGACGGCCTAAATCGGTATAATTACGGAGAAATCGATGAAATAACGTCGAATTACCGCGAATGGTGGTAACCACCGATATAGTTTGTGTACTACTCAATGGGTACAGTTCACAGCATCTTGTGCGTCTAAAATAAGAACCATTAGAGCTATGCAACTCAAACTTTGGAACACAACTTTTTTAAGGATGACCTTTCATGTCGAATAGAAAACTTCAAGTTGAAAATCGGAACATCTACCTTTAACTGTCATATATTTCTCCATTCTTGTAACCTCAGTCCCTGTTCCAATTTGTTCCAAGTGGAATAAGGTGACAGATGGTTAACAAATAAAACATTCATATGGCCTGCTTTTACTTATCGGGCTTTTACGTTCAAGGGCTTAAGGAAAATGAATCTCAAAAAGCCTGTCTTCCATGTTATCTCTTGTCTGTCTGAGAATCTTGATCATCTTAGTAAAAACACATCAAATACACACAGAAGATCAAACTCATGTAAATAAAAATGATTGATGGGGGCTTTTAATATTTTAAAACATTAAAGAAGTCATCTGATACTTAAAAGCTGTCATTGTTTATGTGCGGGATATGGTGTGTGTGTGTGTTTTACAGCCATAATTACCAGGTTGCTCTATGTACCATAACTGCCATGGTGCTATAATATAAAAGTTATGAAGCTGATAATGACTCAAGAATCCAGATCATTGACTTAAGATTTAGCATCCTTAACAATCAAATAAGAGTTTCATCTATACCACACCTTTTTTCTTTGGAGTGACGTCAGTGTGTATTTAAGTTGTCTCAGCTTTTATTACTCACACTATCAAAAATGAATACCTTCACTTCTGCTAAATGCTGTGTCTATCACAGGACTATTTACTGAAGTCACTGCACTGAAGGAGTTATATAAACATTTAAATACCCTCAGCTAGTGACCTTCAATGTTCAACCATTATTACAGGAGGCTCTCGCCATTTTAGAGAGTAAGGCTGGCAATGGGGTATACAATGCCTGTAATCAATTGAATTATCGGAAAAAGTGTACTTTAGTTCCCAGATTCTGGAATGCACTAGTATCGTCCGATGCTAGAACACCCAGTATCGACCGATACTGGTACAAAGTCAGTGTTCCAGTATCGGTCGATACTGGCACATATAAAATGTCCCAGTATCGGGCGATGCTGGAACAAAATTATGTACCAGTATCGTTCGATACCGGGACAAAGCTCACTGGTATCACGTGTACCAGTATCGACCGATACTGGAACATAAAAATGTTCCAGAATCGGTCAATACTGGAACACAATTTGGTGTTCCAGTATCGACCGATACTGGAACAGTAAAGTCGTACCAGTATCGACCGATACTGGCAACATTTATGTTCCAGTATTGAACGATTCTGGTATACCAGTATCTGGGACCTAAAGTACACTTTTTCCGAATTATCAACCATTTGGACAAAATTGATGTTCAGGACCAATGATCAGTAGCACCATTTAAAAATATATTTGAATGCTAAGTATTTGATATCATATATCTAGAGTGTCAACAATGTGTAATAAGTATTTGTCAAGAATGACATTTATGATGAGTGTGCAGCACTTAAAGGTTATCAGTGGCGTAGCCAGGGGGGGCAATATTCGATTCTTGTGGGTTGAGATTGGCACTGTTGGTTGAGATTGGCACTGTCGGTTATTGAAAGCTTGATTCTTCGAGCCGGTTAGGGTCACACCACGTCATACCCCACCCTTACCCCCTGCTCTAATCGAGCCGGTTAGGGTCACACCACGTCATACCCCACCCCTACCCCCTGCTCTCAAGTTTCTGACTCGGTGGGAATTATCCAAAGTTGACTTTCTGGTTAAGTCCTTGTCGGTTCACTTTCATTTTTCACCCCACCCCCCAATATATGAAAAACCTAGCTACGCTACTGAAGATTATAATACCAAGTAATTATCCAATCCAGACTTACACAGTCTCTCAATCAAAGCATTACACATGTATTTATCAATTCAGGATGGCCAGACTCTATTAATTACGTATTAAGTCGTATTAGGTACAACCATGCGTCGTATCTGTATGCCTAATTAATCCGCTTGTGTCGGCGAAAGATCTATAATTGTCTTATTGTAACTTCAACATGTATACACTTGTTTACAAATTGAAACTCAGGTATTAAATGGGGGATTGTTGTGAACATCATGGTTGTATAGTGGTCAAGAGAGCAATTTCTAGTGATTTTGCAATTTCACAATGATATAAAAGTCATTGAATAAACAAATTGAATATCTTGACTTTTCCTCTGTGTTAAAAACAAAATTCTGAAGAAAAAAAAGATAGAAAAAGAAGAAGAAGCCAATTAATTTTATTACTTGGTCTTTGATTTATTTAATATCTTTTGACGTAGACTGTACAGGGTGAGTCAGAAAGAACAGGCACTTTTTTTTAGTGAAATCGCCACAGAAATTTCAGGCCTGAACATTTAAACCAATGATAGTGCTACAAAGACCACATATTTGGCTGTCATTCAAAAAAATGAATCTTTGAATTTTGTTTTGTTTTGAATTCGAACATTGCGTCACAATGTTACAACCATTTTTAGTAGAACCCGTAATTTTAAAGCCAATCCACGGAATGGCAATACTAAGTATTGTTGACTGGCTGATTCAGAGATGCCAATGAATCCAGTGAAAAACATAAAAACACACTTGAATTTTGGATACAAAATCTTAAAATGACTGGAAATGAATAGAACTGTGGAATTGTGAGTAATAAAGCCTGAATTCAAGAAAGAAAAGTGAAAAGCGGCATCTCAACTGATTTAGGAAGTGAACCTTATTAGACGATCATTGATGATTCGACCATTCTGTGGATTCGCTTCAAATTCGGGGCTTTACATACATGTGTGTAACATGATAAAGCAATAGTAGATATTTAGTAGGGCCTATATAATAGAAAAGCACATGGATACTATGCCTAATTGTGTTTAGTAGAACCTAGCATGCTTGATCAAACTCAAGCGTAAAAATCAGCTAAAAGCTATGTTTTATAGAAAGGAAACTGGTTTTTAATACTCGTTTGATGATAATGTTGAAGATGTGGATAATATTAGTACAACTCAAACATGACAAAAAGTACTGTGATGCATTGAGTAAGGATACATGAATTATGGACAAAACATCAAATTATTAAACGAAAAAGAAATGTTCATAAGGGGAAAAAACAGTGGTGTGCAAATGAATTCCAACCCATTTTGTTGTTGTTGCTTGTCCAAAAATGGCAAAATGTTTACTGATTTTTTAGATTTTTAACGGTCATAAAAAAGGGGAAAAAGAAGCCCGACCGGCCTGAGAGGTCTGTTTGCCCGTACAACAGGTTAGGTGTTTTTTCTGCGCCTAAAGATATCATTTTAGAAAATTCTTATAAAAACAATCTATAAACATAATATGATGGAGAAGGTGTGGATTTCAAATAAGAAATCTATCTAATTAAATTAAAATTATGAAACCAACATACACAAAACGTTGTCAACTTGTCACATCTACAAAAAGAAAACTTCTTTAAAAAATGAGAACCATATATTCAAGATGAGACACGCCTTATAAGAGTGGGATATATATAGAGTTGATTTCTAAAAATGTTTTTCCTTTCCCAGACTCAAGTATCTGCCTTTGGTCAAATCTGAAATAATGAGGTATCGTTCCCCGTACTGCATTACACTGATGACCCACATGAATAAGTACATTGTATTCAGAAAAACGTGTCTTTTTATTTGTGGCAACATTTTTGTGCGACATCACTTTTAAGTAATTTTTCTTCGCTCCATTAAGATGTGCGATTTTCTAGTTGTGTAGAATAGACCGTCGAGAAGAACTGTGTAAAAATAATTGTACCACAAAAAATAAGTGTTACTCAAGCATTTCTATTTTTAGCGTACAGTAGTACAATGGCACTATCGGTGCTGACAGGCTAAGTGGACCGTCGTCGTCCACATTCTAGATTCTATCCAGCATTTAATTGCAGAGTACTTTTGTCACAACATTATGCTTTTATATAATACTGTTCAAAATTAAGATGAAATGTCGGTGGAATTTTATCAGCGTATGCTCAGCTCTTTGTTGTGTATGCTTAGTTGACAGGCGTTGATGATAATAGGTGTTTGCAGTAGAAGGTAAGATGTAGGTAGTTACGAGACTACATCAAGTAGAGATCATGGGAAAGTAGTCTTTTGTACAGTTTCAGTTTAAAAAATTGACTGACATTTCCTAAAATTAACCATTAAATGAATCAATTTGTTTGGGATCGTACTTCAAATCGAGATCATATCGTTACGATTAACTGCATTCAGTATGTACAGGGTGTCCCAAAAATGTAATTAGGGAGCCAGATAAGGGGTCAAGTTGGGTATCAACATAATTCTACTAGTTTTCTTCTCTATCTAAATACATTGTTTTTTTGGTGCTGCAAATTATTTTAAGAGAGATATCAACACTTTTGGGACTCATTTTATAATGTAGACTATGTATAGGTAGTTTTTTTAGTTCAGGCAGGGGAGGGGGGGGGGGACTTTTGTGAAACGAGAACCACACTGATTGATCACATGAGTACATACGCCATCACATAAAGTCATTCAACTGATAATTAGGTTCGTTCACCCAATAAGTTCGGACGTTGCATTCATATTTCAAAATAGATCAGAGTATACTCAGATGTGTCATTTTCACCGACTGACACATGTTAGATGAAATGTTATACAATACTAGCTTAATATTTAAGCACATGTAATAATGGTGAGTCTGGCTGGCTTCTACCATCTGTCAACCGCTGTCAGAGTGTCACTTTGTTAATTTACTAAATCGGATAGGTCGGTGTCCCTTGATAAACATTTTTGACCGCTGATAAACTCGAAGTGAACATTTTAATAACATAGTGAGGTCAGACACAAAGTCATGTTTAACATTCAGTAGCAGTTTATCCGAAGTTTATAGACAGCATGGCATTAGGGGTAAAATGTTTATTCAATGAATCAATCTTGAATTGCGGTCTACTGAAGATAACCTAGTGCTGGTTAAGGGCATCAGAAACCATTACATTGAATTTAAATATGTAAAAGCTGTTGAAATAGTTATACATCCTGAAACAAAATTTAAACAATGTCTTTGCACATAAGGTCTTATGTGCACCCAATTAAAAGGGATTTCCATAATTAGACTATTTCAATGATCAATAGCGCTTTAAAGTGGCAAGTTTCCATCCATTAGTGGGGAAACATTTACAGTTAACGCAAAATATATAAGAGGAAAAACTGTAGGTTCAGAACCAGTTTGTAAGTATCAGTTAGTTGTTAATCGCCTATATACTGTGTTAGCTCAAGTTGGGAGATGGCATCCAGCACATAATCTAGTGATCCCTGCACTTTCTGCACCACAGCCAGCATTCTTCTGTGATTTCATGAATGTAAACTTTGTCAGTTGTCACATTTGAACAATTAGGCATGCAATATAATGATATCTGGACTTGAATGCTCTCTGATACACACACCCAACTCAAGTTGACATGAAGTTTATAGAACAGACTGAAATGACACATTGGCGTGTCAGTTGCTGGAAAGATGTACAGCGAACTTAGTTGTGTTAGATCTATTACTGGCCTCCTTAATCCTATCATTGAGTGCTATATGGTGCGGCAGTATAGGACTTTATTTTTATGCATTCATCACCTCTGTGTGCACTCGACCTAGAAAATCTTGAGAGATGCAACATTAAGCGGCGGATTGGTTTGACAAAAGGAGCCAGCTTTTAAACTTGATATCAATATTGTTTGGGATAATACTACATGTAGTGATGGAATTTGCACTGATGAAGTCTGGAGGGCAGAAAGGGACTTTATTTACAGTTGTTCACAACAGCAAGAACTTATTTACTTGCGTTTCCTGTTTTCATTATATACAAGTGTGCAAAAAATATTGACTAAGGCGAAAATAAATATCCCCTGTTCTACAGGCCCATATTTTGAAAGAAAACCGGGGGGGGGGGGGGGGGAGGGGGGAGGTTCATGTACAAATGAATACAGACCCCAATATTGGAAATTTTCAGATTTTTTTCCCCTTTCGGTATTCCATTAAAGTGGCAACATTTTAACAGATTTTTATGATTGTTAATTTCATTTGGAAAATAAAGTATCATAAATATGACCGACCTACCGTACCCGAGAGGTCCAAAAATCGATACACCTATATGACGCAGCAAAGTGTCTACCGCAGAGTGGTACGACCAGGTCCGACTCAGAAATGAGGTGTGCCAACATGGAATAAATAGGATAGTTCCACTGAGAATCCTATGATTTACACACTTGTACGTCAGTCAGTCTTTTTTCTTCACAACAACTATCCCATAGCGGAGTACTTTTGACACTTATAAGGCGTGAATATGTGGCATGCATCAGTGAGATTTTCAGTTTTATTTCTCAACTGCTTGACATTGCCCATGGTAATAAACTCTCAAATAATTGATGAGGTTTTTGATTTTTTATGTCATATTCACAAATAGTGGGAAATACACTGGAAATTGGTTGATTTGATAGAAATTTGGTGAGATATAGTTGTGAACAAAAAGAGCAATTGTCACTTTCTTCTCTAATTAAAATTATTGTTCACACATGCTACAACTTAGTAGAATATCAAGCATTTCTAGTTGTATAACACTTAATGCGCTGTCTTATTAAAATTATCGCACTTTGCTATTTAATTAAAATTACAAGCTTTATGACAGCTAAGTAGAACAAGCGATTTCTTTGACCTATTTTTTCATTCCGCTATATTCCAAATAAGGAGCATATTCTAATTTATTCTGATTTGGAAGATTTTAAATCTATTCCTTGGACGCCGTCGTCCAATGGACACAATTCTACAATACTTCCGCATGTATTTAGGTTGTTGAACTTCAGACAGTATGTCCAAACCTATGACTCCATTGACTGCATAATGTAATCGCAGACGAAGTGTAATCATAGGCATCTATTCCGGTTGCTATGAGAGATTATCCTAAGGAATGATGGATTGTCATTTCTACTAGATTCATGCAGCATATGCACATGTCTTTTTAAGATCACCTTTATACATTGCATTTCCAAAATGCATTGATTGTCAATAATTATTGATACATCGAAAGTTTTTTCTTCCGACATATTAACACATAAAAGTGAGTTGGTTGAAGGCGACATGTTTGCTATCTACTGAAGATAGCATTCACAATCTGTGTTTGAATAACATGTTTGCTTTCCACTGAAAACATTTCTGCATTGTGTTGAAGACAACTTTTTTTTCTTTCTTCTTTTCTGCTGCTAATAGTATAAGATTATATTTTTGTTATCTACCGAAGATACATGTATGAAAAACAATATGGAGTCATGATATAGCTAGATAATTTTAAAAAGGCAACATCCCTTTATCTTGTATATTAATAAACAAATGGCTGTTGACTCAGGGGGCTCAGGGCTGTCTGTGTTGGCCATATATCCGATAGCAGTGTAAGTTATTTAAAAAACATAAATAAAAGAGAAACTAAATTAACAGCAACATGCTAGCAATCAGCCAACCGAGTGTATTATTTGTCTGTAAACATATTCTACCTATCCCCAGTGTGTCTGCGGCAAGTTGTCCAGGTCTGTGATACTTTGTAAGCTCTGTTACCCAACCGGGGGTGTAGAATGCAAGGTATCAATGTCTTTGTGTGCATGGTTTGCATACCATAGGAGGAGGATTTGCTAGACGTCCTCAAAGGAAGTTGTAATGTTTGATTACCAATTTTGTGTTTGTTTTTGGACCACAGTTCATATATGACTTGTGCTCCCTGTCCATCTCTTCACCAATGTTGGATGCGTAAAATAACCTCTTGCCTGCTTTTTACACCTTTCCTACACACCAAGCAACACAATCAAATGTTGATATAGATTACTTAAATTTAGGTAACCTCGATCTCAGGCGATGCAAAATTATCTGTATCTTAGGCACATTGTTTCTAGACTGGACGATGGAACCATTGGGGCACAGACTGAGGGAGCAAAGAGCCTGGAGCATTGCTGTGGGCAAATTGAAGGGAACAAATGAAAGAGGAGACTAGGAGAAAGAGAGATATTGGAAAACCTAGAAGTATTACAGTGGGGATGGACAGAAGAACAGGGGGAGGGGTTAAATGGGGGGACAAAAAAGTCGCAACAAAAGTGATTGAATATCCTGGATTTTACTGTGACGTATGTAAAATGAAAAATGAAAAAGTATAGAAGATTCTTATGAAGTATTATTAACTTGAGTTTATGAAGTGCTTTTTAAAATGACCAGGGCTCAAATGAATTAGAATATTTACATAGGAAAGGGTACATGCAAATGGCGTACTGTAATGTGGCTTTTAAGATTGATCAATTTATTTGAGGATTTATTAAGTTAAAAATTATGTGCGTAAGGAAAACAATACAGTTGACCAAATAACTTGATAATAATAGGACAATTCCATCACTGTCATTTTAACTCTAAATTACTCAATTATTTCATCATAAAACCATTGGAGTTAAAAATCAAATTCAGATTAAGTCGTAATAAGTGATTTTTATATGTTACCCAAGTATAACGCAAATACAACAGTTACGGTAATTCGGCTTGTATGCATATGTTGCAAGATGTGTTTTTGTGTCAGATGTCTGGTTGAAAAAATTATTGCCTGATTGACAAAGTTACTACTTTCAACCACTTTCAACTGAGACATCACATTTTCCAAAGATAAAAAAAATGCTTAAAGATTCAAGTTCAATGACAGCTAAATTAAATTAAGTTGCTGATAATGTACCACCAATTATTTTTAAAAAATAGATAAAGTTAGATAAAAGATGAATCCCACATTGACTGTTAGCTGTCCATTGTGATGAGGATGGGGAAATTAGGTGATTTTCTTTTCATAATTAGCTAATTTCCCTTTTGAGATGGCATGATGTGAAGGCACATATAATGTAACATGTTGTGTATAATCTTGTCTGAAAACTTGTATATAAGAATGTACACTGTACAGGGTGTGTCTGAAAACTTGGAACTTGTTTTGATCACGGCTGATTTAATATGGCAAACATTTAAATGAGAGCTCCATCAAAATGAAAAAGTTGCGAATGTATCAATTTTCAGACAAGATTTTACAGTACATGCTAATGTGCCTTATCTTGTTATAATACACTCTGATCTTGAAGTCATTGACATACATACTAGTGTCCTAGGTGTTGTACTCAAATAATTGATTCATACTTATATCTGATTCTCACCCATTCAAAACTGATTTGACCTTGTTATACTTTGATTTTTACCCTAATGATTGTGTTTCCACCGTTAACATGGTGCCTATACATTTCCAGTTTTAGAATTGCTGTCTGAATTGAATATTTCACTTAAAGGTAGATGTTCTGATTGCGGGCCCAATTTTCAACATGATGTTTTCTATTTTATATGGAAGGTCATCCTTAAAATTGTCACATTCCAAAGTTTTAAGTTGAATAACTGCAATAGTTCTTACACTAGAATTACAAGGTCACAATAATTTTGCCCATTGAGTAGTACACAAACTGGCTGGTGGTTAACCACCTTTGGCAGTAATTCACCATATTTTCGCCTATTATTCCTAAATGGATCATTTCTGGCGCCTAAGATTTGACTGACATAATGAGAAAAATATGGGGATTCTTCTGATATCAAAATATCTTGATGTAAAAAAAATCATAGCCCAAAAAAGTAATTGGAACATATACCTTTAACAAAATAACTAGAATTTAGCAGATCCTGTAAAACAGCCCCTATAAGCTATTATGATTATCAATGATATTTATGGAAGTACATGTATCATTTGGTTCATTTTTCCTCCCAAGGGTATTGCTATTAATATCTCTCCTACTTTATGAAATTAAAAGCTGTTACAGCTTAGGCTAATTATAATAGTACCTATTAACTGTACAGTTAATGATGTTTATTTCATAGGTTATAAATATACACCTAACACAAGAAGTTTACTGAAGATAGCATTTACATTTATTTTGTAGGTAACATGTTTTCTATCTACTGAAGATAGCATTTACATTTTATTATGTAGGTAACATGTTTGCTATATACCGAAATAGCATTTACCGTCTATTTTGTAGGTAACGTATTTGCTATCTACTGAAGATAGCATTAACATTCTATTTTGTAGGTAACATGTTTGCTATCTACTAAAGATAGCATTTACATTCTATTTTGTAGGTAACATGTTTGCTATCTACTGAAGACAGCATTTACATTCTATTTTGTAGGTAACATATTTGCTATCTACTGAAGATAGCATTTACATTATATTTTGTAGGTAACATGTTTGCTATCTACTAAAGATAGCATTTACAGTCTATTTGGTAGGTAACATGTTTGCTATCTACTAAAGATAGCATTTACAGTCTATTTGGTAGGTAACATGTTTGCTATCTACTGAAGATAGCATTTACATTCTATTTGGTAGGTAACATGTTTGCTATCTACTGAAGATAGCATTTACATTCTATTTTGTAGGTAACATGTTTGCTATCTACTGAAGATAGCATTTACAGTCTATTTGGGAGGTAACATGTTGCTATCTAGTGAAGATAGCATTTACATTCTAGTTTGTAGGTAACATGTTTGCTATCTAATGTAGATAGCATTTACATTCTATTTTGTAGGTAACATACTTGCTGTCTACTGAAGGTAGTAGCATCGATTGGTTGGTGATGAAAGCATAGCAGTTGTCTCCAATATGTCTGCTCCCTAACAGTAGGCTATCATCAAGTTACCTATGTCCTGGATACATCCTGTACCATGACTATAGCAGTCTACTATACAAGTGTTGTGCTAGACAAGCAAGTTGTTCCTAAAAACATCCCCCTGTAAATCGATTGTGCCAAGATAGACAGACGTGAGTGTGCTTCACTTACAGAAATCTACGGTTCAGATTTCATTCAAAGGATCAAGTTCAGGGTTAAGATCTGGGCAAACACTCTGCCCTTCCCTTGGCAGGAAAACTCAACAAGAGAAAGCCATTCCTGTGTCAATATTTGTACAGAAAAAAATATTTTCAAATTTGTTTAAATATTGTGCTTTGTATGCGGAAAAATTGAAAAATTGAGCACAAATACATACATTCAGGTGAGACAGGTAATGCGTGGTAAAGCAAGATAATGTTTTACCAAAATTGTCAACCAAGCTTGGGTTAGGAACACTTTAAATAAAAATAAATACTTGTTGATTTCAAACAAGAAACACAACAAGCGTATTTGATACGAGAAACAGTACAAGCTTGTATTCATGCCACCCTGGGCATAATCTTGTGACCTGTATATATCTTTATGTTTCAGGAGCAGTATTTGTGATCATAAGGATATCTTTTAAAGGACAAGTTGTCTGCAAACTCTCTTTTGGCAAGGAGGAAAACACACTTAGTGTAATTACGATAGCCAGAATACATTTGAAATGGATGGCACTGTAAAATAAAAGCAACATAGATAACAAGTTCATCATCTAAATTGATCTGTGACCTGTGGGTTTTAAAACATTGAAATATTTAGTGGTCATCCACCTTGTATTGTATGAGTCAAATAAGGGAATATTACTAATGGTTGCTTGCTTGCTTGCTTGAGGAAAAACCTATTTTAACAAATCTTTAGATGATTACTATTCCTAGGGCAAATCAAATGGATGATGATTTATCATGAGTGAAAGAATTGGTTAAGGCAATGGCATCTGTTTGCTAAGGCATTAGAATCACAAACTTGATAATAGCCAACAATCACTAGATTACACCCTGATGTTATATTCTACTTCAGTTGGCATTGAGATAATGGTGTATAGTTCTCAAAAGAAGTAACTTACCAAGTAATAAATATGCGCATAGCGCATAATTCCAAAACTATAGCTCCTACGTAAAAATCTCAAATCTTAAGTTTGAAAAGAAATTGATACTCCTTATTTTGAGATATATCATGTGAAGATTGATTGAATATTAACAAAGATATGTGTCAAAGTCTGGTTTTAATTTTAGCATGATTTGGTTCTTCTACATGTGGGCCTCGGTATAGCAATATTGCAGATTATTGATTAGCTACCTGGTAGCAACAACTTACTGGTCAATAGGTTGGGGCGGACCTACGTCATGCCGGTGAAAAAAATTAAAAGCCGGTGAAAACAAAAAACAAAAACAACTTGCGCAGATCTATCAATTAAGGCAACCGCACATTGCGCCTACTGCGGATCAAGTGCGTAACGCTCAGCGTTGAGTGCGTGCATGGAATTTTTTGCTTTTGAAACACTTGTTGCCAAGCAAATTTGCTAAAAATAACTCAAAGTGCCCGTATGTCCGCGCCGTCCTATAGTAAGATAAGGAACGGGGATGCTTCAATTGATCAATGCACTTTGTCTCACCCTTTGTGGTGTAGCGTTCTCAAATGGTTAACCGATCTTTGTGAACATTATCTCAAATTGGAAGAATAATTCATTTATAATTTTGTAATTATATATTTGTAAGTTGGAACTATATTTTTAGAGTTATAAGCATAATTATTTGTCACCTGGTAGGTTTCTTTTTTGAGGCATGTTAAGAATTTAAAAATTCATTCTGGTCATGGTCATTACATCAAGGAGGTTTCCATATTCAGTTTACACACAGCTGATTTGTTTGTTACATGCCTACCATAGTTGTAACACATCATGTTTTGTCCAAATGGATGAGACGGTTTGGCTTGTGTCCAGAGAGAACATTCAAGTCCATTAACAGCTTTTAGGAAGCGTTGTATACATCTGACTGAGCCTAATGTGTTTTGTACATCATACAAATACAACGATGATACACTTGACTTATTCATTTCAAGATTGATAGTGACCTGTGTATGCATTGAGCAGCAATTGGGTGTACACATGTTGTTGACATGATAGTTGTTGTGGTTTAAAAATACCCCCACCCTAGAATTTACATATTATGGCTGATTTTTCTAATAAATATACCCATCATATTTATTATATTTGAGTCTTTTAGAGCCCAATTATCAATTTAAACACCTTACTGTGCTATTCTGGGAGACAAAACATCTTGAAAATATATTACACATGCACGTATATCTATCTACATGTACACAAATACACAGACTTAATAACAACAACAACAAACAGACATTTGTGCCCCTTCCACACATCCTCCATTTTGATTTCTACAAGACATCATATCCTTATTTTGGTTTTGTTCTCTGTGCCATATATGGGTAGAGTAATCAGCAAACACCTGTTTATGTGTGTTATATGATACAGAGGATGACACAATGCTACGTAATCCACCACAAGATCCCCCCTGTATTGCAGTACATGCAGTGCATTACACACTGCGTACAGGCAGCTTTTCTTAATCATCCTCTACTTGTCTACCATTGAGTCTATGCACATATTGTAATCACTGTATATAATGTGCTTGTTTTCCTAATTTCAATCATTCTAATGACACAGTTTTTGTTCACATGGCATGCGAGTGCGTCTTATAACAATCATGCATATGGCACACATGAGGCTCAAACCCCTGAGCACTACCTGTCTATCTAACCTGGTTTCCGGTTGGTTAATCACAAGGTGTACTCATTTGAATAGCCAATTAAAATGCAGCTTGTAAAATATTTTACTCCCATCTTTATCAGGGACACAATTATTGTAACAATGTTTCTGATTGGTGCAATAAATGATGTATCTAACTTTCGGACCAATCGGCAGGTAGTTCTCAGGGGGTTAACATTGTAAATCAATCCGGTTATGGGCAGTGAAATTACCAACCATTCGGCTTATAGCACGTTAACACTCGCATATAGACTTGATTTATATACAGTAGAAACAAACATTTTTGCGATTACATTTTGACGACATATTCATCACATAAGTCGATCACGTCTTAAATAAAGAGCACACCGCTCCTTCTCTCCGTCTGTCTATGTTTTTATTAGCATCCTTTCATGATAGTACCGAGCTCAAATTAAGACACTTGGTAGTATTTTCATTACCATGATACGGCTGACAACATTAGCCTTTTGCATACCGATATACTCTGATCATTAATACTTTCACTAAATATAATATTCAACAAGTTGCAATGCTCATAAAGTCATAACGGTATTCTAAACCAAGACTGCACTCAAATACATACATGTCTTGTCTGGGTTCAGTATCATTTAAGATAACAATACAAATGATGTGTTTAGATCTCTCGTGAACATGCGTGTTGAATTTTGACATACCATGTTCAGTAAAGAGTTGGATATGACCCTAATTTGCTTATGCTTTGCCGCAGGATATGCCCCGAGTTATACTATAAAAAAGGAAATTTTCACGCGCAGGGGTTAAAATACTTTTTGGGCTATGAGGGCTATTTTGAGAGTCCAAAATTATCTCGAAGGGCTATTTTGTGAAAACTGGGGGCTAATTGCCCTTAGCCCCTGCGTATTTTGATCCCTGTTCACGCTACATTAATTTGACCTTTGTGCAATTGAAGCATCTACTCACCCTATAAATATTTTTGTTGTTTATGTTTTAATTAATGCGAAGTACATTCAAATTGCAAATTTATATAACAGAAGAAAATTGTTCAAAATCAGCTAAATCGATAAAAAAAAGTTAAATGAAAATTACTGCTTGCACAAAAGCAATATACCCTATAGCTGTCATAGTATGTCCACTATAGAACTACTCTATACCCTAGTCCACTGCTATTGTGAACCTAATGTACTTATCCAAAGGTCATGCACAACCTTTTAGTGAATAAAGTATAAATATAGACACATGTACATTATTACCGGTTTGGTATTGAGTGCTTGATAGTGACTCACATAGACGGCGTACATCACCATGACTCCATCATCGGGTTATAGTCAGGCTGGCTATAGTGTGGGAAGATGTCATACAGTGACACACCAAGGCTCATTTTAGTCACGGATAGCCGCGAGTATAGTCTCACCTTTGCAAAGTGCTATCGGGGAGAGTGGAGTGAGAGAAGGAGAGAAAGAGAGATGAGATGAAGGAATAGTAAAGAAAAAAAGAGAGTAATAAAGGCTCGGTTTTGAACACCTTGCAGTCTTGCATGTCCATAATTGATGTGGCTTTAGAAATACGGGACACCTTTTGGACACTAGCTGTCTATTTAACGATGTGGCCTTGGAATAACCAATGAGACAAGATGGTTTTTGTATACGACAGCCTTTACCTGTTTGGTACATGTATATACTGCAACTTTTTAAACCACATTGGATAACGATTCTTAGGATATGATGATATATAGACAGCATATTTTTTTCTCAATTTGAATGACTTTGTAAATTGATTGTTAATTAAAATCCATGGATTGAAATTTGAAAATAACAAATGGCATACTTTTGCATCCAATTATTACGGAGAGACGTAATTTGATACACCAGCTCATGTAATATTTATGGGAGAAATATGTGTGTTATCGTAACAAAATGCAAATTTACAAGAACTACTTTGCTTCTGTCATACATCATTATGCATTGTTGATAGACTCAATTAGAGTTATTCAAATTTTGTCTACACATCATCGCCATCATCGGCAGTCAGTCAACAAGCAGGCGATCGGTTGCTCGCTCGTCACGGATTAGTGGATATTGTACTTTTTGCCAGTAGACATACGTTGTTCTTTCTATTCTTGGGATTCCGGATATTATGAGTGGTCGAAGTGGATAATAATATCGCTTGTATTGGATGTGTTAATTATGTGTATAACACCAAGGCAGTGGAGCTACTGCGGGTTTCCCGATCATAATACACCAACATATTAAGCGTCGGTTGTGATCCCAACTGATATGGATTATAGCAAGGATTCAAACCCATGATCTGGATAATATAAGTGTGGGTTTTGTAATCGTCTGAGCGTACCGGATTTTCTGAGTAACCAGGAGCAAACCAGATATTAATAATAAGCAAGGATAGATGAAGCCAGTGTAGTATTCAAACTCATGATCTGGATTATAAGTGTGGGTTTTCAAGCAATCTGAACTCACCGGATTTTCTGAGTAACCAGAATCGAACCAGATATTAATGATAAGCAAGGATAGATGAAGCCAGTGTAGAACTCATACCCATGATCTGGATTATTAATGTTGGTTTCATGCAATCTGAACTCACCAGATTTTCTGAGTAATCAGGATCAGACCAGAAAGTAGTGAATATAAGTCAATCATGTATCCATACGACACAATCGCCACAAAGACGCAAAGGTACACAAGATTTTAAGATAGGTAGCAAGGGCCTATACAGGATTATACTTTTATTACTAATCTCTTTTGTTTTTATTGTAGTGCTCTGACGTAAACTGGGAATTTGGCAGCATATCCGCTGCTTTGTCGTACAATGTGCATTGTGTAATGGCAGATTGATAACTCTTGTTCAATACACATCTATTATAAGTATATTCCATGATCTGAGACCATCCTAGTAGAAGTAGGCTATCTTTTCTATCACCTATATCTAAACTTTTGAACACAGATCAACCCTAATCATTTCCCTAATGTTAACCCAAATGCATTAGGATTAGGAATATAGTTATGATTAAGGTCAGAGTGAATGTATTTTCTGGGCCACAAATTGTGAATAGAGTTTGTATTTTTGCATCTTCTCACCTTTATTGTGTAAAGTTTATATTGGATTTTTCACCTGTGTTTCACCTTTGTACCTGTATTGAGTTACCCTACCCAGGTGAATTTTTACTTACATCTGATAGAATTCCCATACAGCAGCTATATTGCATAAACCTTGTTTTTGTTGAATGTCTGTGACAGATAAAAGAGCTGCCATTTGTAAAATTGTCAATTGGAACTGTCAGTTGTTTTGACTAATATTTGTCATAGTAAATGAATGTTTCAGATGACATTTTCTGTCATTTGTAAAACTTTCAGTAGAAATTATTCCTGACAAATAGATTCTTTTATAGCAGCCATCTTGAAATTAATATGCTCCCGGTGAGATTTTTACAGATCATAGAAATTGCACTATTTGATCCTCCATTTCGTTTTATCTTAAGAAAAAAAATCATCACTATTTTACTAAACGTTGACTTTATTGTTAATTCTGTTAGCACTATAGTGCAATAATGTATAATATATAACATTTTTTGTAAAACAATTTTTATCTTCCTGCACAGTGAGATACATTAGCTTCAAGGTTGTAAAATAATTTGCGCTGGATTTTGCTTGAATTACTGTTGGTGATCTATAATTGAAAACAAATTGAAAAGATATGCAATTTTGTGGAATTATATGAATGTATGATCCCCATCGGGAATCAATTTGAAATTTCAAAGCAAAGTCAACAAGGCACCACTGGGAATCCAAATCCAAATATTATAATATCATTTTGATACCTTGCATGAATTCAACATAAAATTGAAAAGCCAAATAAAAGCCAGTACACAATGCATCGATGGAGAGCATTATGTACTTAAAATATTTATAATTTACATAGATAAGTTTTTTTTAGAGTGGATGAATTTGTTGAAATGTATGATTTAACATCCTTTTTAAGACACTGAATATCTTCTTAATATTTATTGTATCTAAAAAATTCAAATCAATTTCAAATGTTAATCTTAAATTTAATTTGGTTATTTTTATAATTCGCGTACAAAATCTGTCAGTATTATTATTTAGAACCTACCGGATTCTTTGATGGTATTTATTTTCACTGTAACCTAACCAGTGTGAAATTATACCTGCCCACAGTCTCAATTCTTGCACAATGTCTTTTATTACTACTGCAACCCAAACTGCAACCTACTCTGAACTTAACACATCCCTCTGAGAGATGTGTTGTAGAAATAAAAAGTACAAAACCCATTAACATGGCTAGTTACTATCTTCCCCATTGGCTTGTGTATGACCCTTTAGGATGAGGCCATGCCTTTTTGCTGATTGGAATATTCTTCTATCATAGTGGTGGATTTTTAGATAAAATACTTATTTATTTAACAATGCAAAGTCTAAGAAACAAAGCAAATTATATTTCTTGTGAATATGCAAATGATAATATAAACTGCCTTCAAGGATGTAGTTGAAATGTCTCGTTAATAGAATCAATCAACACTTCAGTCAAGAGATTAGAAAAAACTAAAAAAATCAATAAGTCCAAGAAACAAAAGGTAATATATTTCATGAAATGCAAATGAGTGAATGAATCGCCTTTTGAAATATCTCCTTGATTGGAAATATAAACACTTCAGTTGGTTAGTGAACAAAGGACATTAAAAGTCCTTGAAACAAAAGTGGTTTTGCTAAGGTCGGGAGTGGAATTGAAATAATAATAAAATGTTCAAAACAGTACAGGGTATTTAATGTACATCCTTGATGTGAAATATTCATGAGTTAGATTTTTTAAAGTGCAACAATTTCATTACAGAAAAAATATCTGTATCAATCGTAAATCCTTGAAGATTTTGTGCTAGTTAAATGGTGTGAGGTGCGAGTCTTCGTGAAATGAAATCAATTTAGGTTTATGAATACATTGGTCTCTTGGCCAAGCTGTTAATATAGAGCAGGTAAAGTGCAGCGCCGCATAAGATGACAAAGAAAGCCTGTTCTACAAAAGGACTCTTAGTTTTCTTTTAAAAAGAAAGACAAATTTAAAAAGAAAAGAAAACTCAAAATAACATTTGAAGGAAAAAAGAAAAAGAAACAAGTCACTTTTTGGGACCCCCCCCCCCCCTACAGAACATATTATGGAATTGTTTGGGCACATATAGAACAGTTTCATTTGTCACTTAAGCTTTTATAACTCCTCCCCACCAACCCTATGCATTTTGTATAATTCCTGTTGCACTAGTTCATGTTTTATGCGCAACTTATGAATTTTTTAAAAAGGTCCGTCTTGAAACTATCGTATGGTTGAAAGATGATCCAACATTGATGTTTTAATTTGTCACAGAATTTGTCGATATGGTGAGTGGAGTATTGTCTCTATTTAAGAACTGGCGCGCAATCAAATTTAACCCCCTGAGAACTACCTGCCTATCTAACAGTGCTTATGATTGGTTCTTTACAAGATATATTCATTTGAATAACCAATTAAAATACTGCTACTATTATATTTCACTCCAATCTTTATCAGTGCTACAATTACTCTAACAATGTCTCTGATTGGTGCAAAAAATGGTGTCTCCATCTTTTTGACCAACCAGGAGGAAGTTCTCAGGGGTTAAAGCATTTTCAAGTCATTTTTTGTCCAACCAATACCAACTGACCCATATCATTTCTCGACGTCTTGCCATCACTTTCTTTTTCTTGCAATGCAATCTTGATCTTTGTTGCGTGTATTATTAATGACGATATTCTGGTAGCCGTGTTTAATGAATTTATAAATACTAAATGAGAATTTTATTAAGAAATTTACCACACCATAATTGGTTTGCGATTGTATAATTTACATGTAAATGGCAAATACAAATATTGATGCTCATAACAATTACTGGGGTCACACATGTCTCTTAGAATATTTGAAAAAGATAAATTGCAATATTTTTAATTGGAATAGTCAAAATGTCTACCATATTTGCTCTCGTTCGTGGTAAATCAACATGATGAAATTTATGATTAAGCACAGGAATAAATTTATGTAATAGGGTCACACTTAACATTCTGTGAAAAGATCATCTCTGCATAATTTCTATAAATTCCAATTTTTTCCCTCCTGATTCAGTATTTATCAGCTCCATGAAAATATGGTATGGAATATTTTTGCAGACATTAGATTGCCAGTTGCCCGGGGCATTATCAAAAATTAGTACTGAGGCAATATTTGGAGCTTCCAGTGGCTTATGTAGTATATTCATGGATTTGTGATTCATACATCCTGTAATTAGACAATTCTTTTGTTTGCGGCATATTTGTGTGTGTATATATTTGCATTTTGTTTTGCAATTTAAATCACAAATCCCCTTGACTGTTGAATGGCAAGGCACAAATCTAGATATAAGTGTATAGTTTGAATTGTGTCTCGTTCTGCCTTCATGGAAGCTGTCACAGAAGTAGTCTAGAGCAAAAACTTCATTCAGTGATTATAAGCTTTATTCCATAGAATCCCTCAGTGAAGTATTTACCGGAGACTAACTCTGTGCTATAATCCACCTTATTTCAAGTCAAGCACCATTTGTAATGGATGTGCATTGTATTCTGAAGTTGCATCCAAATGATTATGATGGATTTCGCACACCACTGAATAATGTCATTGTTTTGATTGGAGTAAAATTTAAGAAATCCAGGGACACAGTTCTAAGGGACTTGTGATCGTATTTGGATTTTATCCAACAATTTGTTGACATTTTATAAAACATGAAACTTATGATTCATGTTATATATCGTATGCTGGGCATTTGGTGTTTGTTTTGCGTGGGTCCCTATTCTTTTTTGATTAATTTGCACTGTTGTAAGGCCTGTCAGACAAAACTGATTCAGTAGGTGGCGGTGTTACTGTATGTGGACAATTTGCACTCGTGCCAAAGACATGGTGTTCTCTGTTTTTGTGGATTTGACAATTTATAATAGAAGAGCATCTGTGACTTTGTATGGATACACATAGATCTGTGTGGTTATTGCATATTTAGCACTCCTACAATCTTTTTATTAGTATAGAGGTCTGCTTGTTTTGTCCTAATTGACCGACTTCTATGCACAAAAACACCAAGTGGATGATGTATATTTTGTACCATGCTCTGTATAAGTAGCTATGTCTGCTCATTTCATACTAACCAAACTATAGTCCGTAGAGAGTGAGTGTGTGTGGTTTGATAGCCTGGCAACACAAGTGTACTGTTACCAATTCAGAATAGACTGCTGTGAAATATCGAGCCTTATCTATCACACTGTGTAGTCATTAAGGGATCGGTTTTGTTGATGATATGTTCTGGCCATCTAGCAGTGCAATATTTGACAGAAATACTCCCAGGGTATACTTGCAATGGGGAAAATATGCATAGAGGAAGCAATGTTGATATGTAGGCCATGTATGGTGTTATAGTGAACTTTTGGATTGACACAACCTATATGTACTCATATATTACAAATGATTAGTTCATCAAGTTGACGTATTTCTACAGGCCATGTGAATATATTTACTCTTACACAGTGGATAGGTTCTTAGTTTATTATAGTGATATTTTAGCTTGATTGGTGTGGTAGAGAGTAATGGGGGAGAGGGCATGTGGTGTATTGAAGGCTACATGTTCCTTGTCTCTACGGGGATTGTATTTATGATCTTTGTGGAAGATAATATACTTGCTATCTACTGAAGATAGCATTAATGATTTGTTTTGAAGATAAGTTAATATTGTGTGAAGATAAAATGTATGTCTTATATTAAGGATAACATGTTTGCTATCTACTGAAGACAACATTCATAAGCTCTTAATTGAAGAAAACTTATTTTACTAGCCACTAACATTTTGATCTCTATTGGCCATATCATGTAATCCATATTATGAAGATGATATGTGTGCTATCTGCCAAAGATAATATTAATGCTATATTTTGAAGTTAACATTTTCGCTATCTTCTGAAGATAACATTAATGCTTTGTATTGAAGACAACATTTATGCTTTGTATTGAAGACAACATTTTTGCTCTGTACTGAATAAAGCATGTACACTTTAACATCGAGGATGTGTTTATTACCTACTGAAGATAACAGTTATGTTATTTATTGAAGACATCATGTTTACTTTTTATTTTTAGAAGACAGCCAGCATGTAATCTTTACACAGAACACATATAATATAATGTGTGGTATCTTCAGTAAGCAGCTACACACAGTTGTCATCATAGAATGCACATAAATAAAAGTGTGTGCTATCTTCAGTAGATAGCAAACATGATATGTTCAATGAGATTGTCGTTTGATTTAGGTTGTATGTCGTATTTGACTAATACCGTTTCTTCTTTTATTTTAATTTTCATTACAGACCGTATGCCAATTGCACCATGGCGTCACAGGATGATAACCAATTTGATGATGCAATGGAGGAAGCTGAGAGTGACCTTGTGAACCCTAAAAGCATCCTCACGCAAGAGGGCCCTCCAAATCACACCAATTTTATAAACGACATAGATGCTGCTATGCCAACCACTCGGACCAATGGCAAGTTACATGAATCAGAAAATGCGGAATCGGACGGCGGTGGCGAGATGGGTGAGGAGGTTAATGGCATCGACGGCAAAAGCGGAGACGGTGATGAATATTATACGGAGAATAGACGGAGTGACGAGGACGATTATCAAGGCGAGTATAGTGAGCAGACAGCTAATGGGTATGCCGATGCCGACCAACGTTACAGTCACGAGGAGGTCACAGAAAGTGACCGTGTGTATCAAGATGATGATGATGCCATACAGCTGGCCAACACAGAGCAATATCAGGAAGAACTGCAGCAGCAGCAGCAGCAGCAGCAGCAGCATCCCCGGGGAATAATGGTAGATTCCAACCAAGATGCAGAGGAAGATTATGAGCAGAGGGAATACGATACCGGGGCGACAGGTGTTGTGGATGAGGGAATCGAGACTGGTGGAGGTATAGTGGAAAATAGCAGCAACAGCCCTCCGGAACAGGAATATTACCGTGAGGACGACGAAGCGCAGCAGGGCTACCCAAGCAATCCTTTGGAATATACGGAGAGTGACTTGCCAGACTCCCAGGGCATTTCAAGCGCAGAGAGCAACGAAGTCTCTGGTGGAGCCGATATTGAGTATAACCCGGCAGCGCAAGAGGAGTATGAGGATTCTGAACAGGATGAGCCTGACCAGTGGATGGAATGTGACAGTGTAGAACTTACAACCACTGGTGGTAATGGAGTGAGTAGTCCTACAACTCACATTGAAGACTCACAGTATACTCTCAGCGGGGCAGACATCGGCCAGAATGACTCAGTTGAGGCCGATCAAGAAGAGCCCCCTCTAGCTACCCATAGCAATGAAGCAGAGGGAGTGTATGATATTGAGCCAAATACAGTTAATCAAGCGAATCTAAAGGAAAGTGATGAGGATATGTATAATATAAAGGATAAATGTATTGAGGAGGACAAATTTGTTGATGAGGACAAGTTTGTTGACGAGGACAAATTTGTTGATGATGATGAAGACAAATTTATTGATGAGGACAAATTTGTTGACGAGGACAAATTTGTTGATGAGGACAAATTTGTTGACGAGGACAAATTTGTTGATGAGGACAAATTTGTTGATGAGGACAAATTTGTTGATGAGGACAAGTTTGTTGATGATGACACATTTGTTGATGAGGACAAATTTGTTGACGAGGATAAGTTTGTTGATGAGGACAAATTTGTTGACGAGGATAAATTCATTGATTTGGATGATATAAACGATGTCGATGATCCTGACATTCCAACCTCGAAGGACACATTCAAACCGGTACATCCGGATCTCAATAGTTTTAAGCCAATTTCTATTCC
This sequence comes from Ophiura sarsii, assembly GCA_035610835.1. Classification (NCBI taxonomy): domain Eukaryota; kingdom Metazoa; phylum Echinodermata; class Ophiuroidea; order Amphilepidida; family Ophiuridae; genus Ophiura; species Ophiura sarsii. Next base: position 75,864,387 of record CM069442.1, on the reverse strand, counting down.
AAAGGTTCAGCCCAAGGCCAAATCAATCCCTGAAAGAACTCATTCCCAAGTAAAGGACACAGCGGTCAGACAGGCTCCTAATTCTTTACCCGTTATGCCAACTGCCATACGGAGGGGAGATAACCAACCCAATAATTCAGGTGTTCCTATGCAGAAACCCTCTCCCGCTAGTCCAGTAAAAAGAAAACCTATTCGCCAGGCTCCAGGTGCTGCCGCACGCACTCCAGTACAGCAAGCCGAAAGTCCGCAGCCACCCAGAAGCCTCCAGCAATATTCTGGTAGTACTCCTCATGGAGAACGAAGAGTACTATCCCATAATCCACCAGCCGCACAGCAGAATATAGATAAGAGTCCAATGGGAAGGGATAAGGCTGAACGGTGGCAGCAAGATTCAGAGCATGGCAGCATGGGATTGGGAACAAAGACGGCTAAGTCAGATACCCCGCCACGTATGAAACCTGCACCAGGCAGTGCAAAACCGGTAGAGTTATTGAAGTCCAGATTACAGAGTGAAAGACAGGCCATGATGGAATTGGAGAGAACCCTAGATGTTACTGCACAACAAAATGCACAGCAACAAGCTAGGAGGACACAAACCACATCACGACGGCCTGCTAGTGGGGGGTCCGACCAGAAAGCAAGTCCTGTCAGTGATAGGCGAAACGATGATAACGCATCAAGACGGCCTGCCAGCGGTATGTCAGACCAGAAGACCAATCCCGTCAGCGCTAGACACAACGATGAATATGCGTCGGTTTCGTCGCTTAGACGAGGGCAGGATAGTCAGCGCCAAACCTCTGCATTATCTCCTACAACAGGCAGCAAAACACAAGCAATATATCAGTCCCATAACCAGCAAGCCAGTAACAGATCCCCGAGACCACCACAACAACAAAGACCACCCGCTGTTGGTAGGGGAGGATCAACAAAGCCATCCACGTCTCCCGCAAGGAGGATCACAGCTCATACCACACGTCAGGAACAGGCACGTAACAACTCCAACGCTAATCATCTACCTAACAACAGGCTAGACCACTCCAAATCCAACTCAGTACCAAGTGCCTTAAAACAAGGCAATTCTGCCGTCAACGCATATCCGTACGATGCCCAAGAGACCCAATCCAACACCTCTGGTGAAGTCGTCTTTGATGACTGTGCAGAATGCGGAGCTTATCTCGAAGATAAAACCACCTGCCCTGAAACAGCCCTACACGCAGAGAAAGGAAAATATGGCAACCATCGTCAAGCTACAGCAGCCGAGCTTGATATTCAAAGACGTCGTCGTAATAGTTACGAGATGGCAAATCGTATGTCCTCCAGCGAAGAAGAAGAGGATGATATCAACGGCTTATTTGGTGCCCCGGGGATCCTATCACATCATAGGAAAGAAGATCTAAGTTCGCTAGCTGCAAATGGCAAGTATGATAATGGGGATAATAAAGGATCTTCGTCAAGCGGGGATGACAGGCCGATCATTCCGCCAACTGGGGTAGACGATAACTTACTGGCCAAGTTGGCCGAGAGAGAATTAGCTAATCTATGGAAATCCCATGAGAGACTTAAACCAAGTGAATCAACCGACAGCGGAATCAGACAAGATAGTAGTCGACAGTCTACGGCATCTGATTATTCCAGTCCTCCTATGACTCCTGGGGAACATAACAATGGCAGCAACGGCAGATCGGAACCTAGGAAAGTTCTACCCAATATCAGCCCAATGGAATATGACGTGGTTGGACTAAGACTAGCCGGTCATTCAGCAACCATTAATGAAAGCACTATGAATCTGAGTGGAAATCCTCCCCAACCTGAGGAAGATCAGTTTTCTGACGCAGAAGAAAACGATGCCCCAGGTGCTGGTTCCGGTTCAAATCCCAACGGACATTCGGATCAATACGTGGACGGTAACTCTACCTATTCCGGTTCCTCTCTGGACTACGGAACGGAAACCCCAGATTCTGGGACATACGCTGGCCGCAACATACCTAGGAGCGTGAACCCAGAAGTGCCCCCTGGTAATATGAAAGAGACGATGAAAGAATTACAAGATGCTCTGTCAACTAGTAAGAGCGCACTCATGAAAACACCGTCATTTTATGTCCAAGAGGCACCACCCGAGCCAATCTGGATTTTACAACCCCATACTGTGAAGAAGATGGCTGAAGATGCAAGGAGAGCTAGGATAACAGAAGAGAGAAAGAAAAGGTGGGTGCTGGTTTAATATAGACTCCATAATTAAAGAAAATCCACATTCATTATAGTTTAATCAGTTCCAAATTGGCGAGAAATCTTCGGTTTTTATCTCTCTGCGCTCAAAAGTAATCCAGGCGTACACGCTTGATTATGACCATACACATGCTGTTTTGGACGCATGGATGCATCACGCACACGATACACAGGGCGCCATTGCCTTCATTTGGGCCCGCTCCCCGCATCCTTCTAAATTAATTCCCTACTGTTAGGAGGCTTCGCCAATTGGGAACTGATTAAACTAGAGAATTTATTAATTAAATTAATAGAATTTTGGAGAAATCTTTCAGCTACATTCTGATATCCCATTTGCTGCAAAAGATTATTAATTGTGGGAGATTGATAAGATTTATTATAAAAATTGTGCAGTTTTAAATGTCTCAAATGGTAAGATCACCGTCAATGCAGTGCTAGCACATGAAAGTATCGATTAGAGCACTGTTTCTGTATTACGGGGAATATTCTTGTATTTTTCCGTTGCCGTAAAATACCCAGAATCCATTGCTTGCGGTTACGCGTTATGTTCAGGGGGGGGGGGCTATTTGATTCAAATATCAGCAGCATGCATAACCTTATTATTTGTGACATTTGAGACTGCATGATTCTTTGCCAAAATGTTGTAAATCTTAGACGACTTACAGTCTTTGATTAATGAGGCATCCAATTATAAAAAATTCTTCAATGGTCTATATCAGTTATAGATTTAATTCCTGGATGGTCAGTGAATTTTTCACCGGATGTCATTTATGTTGTGTGGAGAAAACATAATTAATGTGCGTATATCAGTTATGTTATCATAAGGGCCGTATTCTCGTACAAAACACATTTTTCAATTAAAACCGTGCCTAACTATACTTGTGTCTAAATTAAATGCGAGTTTATCTTTTATGTGTTTAAAAAAATCCTATTTTAAACTCAAATCTCATCCTCAAATCTCGTCCCCAGAGTGGTGGTGCCTTCACTGTATTCAGGTATTCAATTTATGGTGGTCCAAATGGGTGGGTTACAATGTATCGACCAAATTTCTCAAAGGCATGTGTAATTATAAGACTACACGATCTGCACGTCAGCTTGCACCGGGCACGGTTGAATAATCATTCAAGGCGTACAAATGGGGCACAAGTTTAGTTAAATGCGCTTTAAACTACCCTTATACCCATGTTTAAAGTTAGACACTTTGCAGTGAGTTAGACACATGTTTAAGTTAAATCAATTTGTTTAAGAATTGCGTTTAGTTAAACGATGTGTTTAAAGTCAAAGTTAAACGTGTGTTTAGCTTATAAGCATGTTTGAATACGTACAAGAATACGGCCCAAGAAGATCAGGTTCAAAGTTTTGACCTCTCTAATGGGTATGGACATTCTTTATTTTTTAGTTTGAAGTAGCAGAGCATCCAGAAAAACTCATGATAATTTTTTTGAGCTTCTTATCATCCCTAAAATGATTGATAATATTACAAACATATAGAGATAGTAAAAAAATAAAATTGTTGATAACTGAACTGCTGCTAATGCCATACTGTATTGACATTAAAACAACAAACCTTTCTTTTGTATTGGCAAGATCAAAAATTGGATTCTGACATTTTAGTGCCTAGATGTATTTTAATTATTATTATGTGATGTTTTTATGTGGAACATGAAGCTTTGCAAAGGTATCAGATTTGTTGAGACACTCTGTCACAATTCACCATTCAGTGGGAATGTTTACTAATTTATTGCACGTTCTAAAAATGGACACTACCAATATATAATTTATTTATAATAAAGGTCAGCAAAAACAGGTGATCCTGATCAATGAATTATGTTTCAAAGTCACAACATCAAAATAAATTCTCTGAAATAAGACTGTTTTTATGCAATGTCTTCGTGTAGAATAGACAAACATCACGTTTGAAAAATTAGGTTACACGCCTTAAAGATGAATTTTCCATAAAGCTCAGTGACCCATATGTCAACCCCTATTATGACTGACTGGCCCCAAGTAAATTTATGCGAGTGATATGCATTACCTAATGTGGCTGTGCATAAATTGCCTTTGAATTTTTGCAATGTGATCTCGCCAGAACTCTAGCTCCAAAACCATTGCTATCAGATCTCACGTCTCATCAGTTGGGCCATCAATACCATTATCATTCTACTTGACAGCATTTCAGTCGATCTTTTTAATAAAATATTGCCCAGAATTCATTGCAAAACAAAAAGTTGGACCATTTTCATGCCATCAACATCTTACACATGGCATTGGTACTGGTGTGCATTATGGGAAGATCGCAATTATAGTGCACTTCTGAAGATTTGTGTAAGAAACTGTTTGTCAAATCTTGTGTGGTGTAAGATTCATTTTGCAGACTATGATTCAGAAAATATTTCTGGTGAAGACACTTACATCAAGGCTTACTCTGAAAATTGTGTACAAATTCACCAACAATTCCCAATTTTGGTGGGAAAAAACCCCTCACAAAAATGCCTGACCGACCGGCTCTACCTGAGAGGTCCGTTTGTCTGTAGAACAGATTTGTGTGTGTGTGGTCTAATGGCACAATTTGAATTGTAACTGTTTTAACAGTAAAGTACTATTTAGAAAAATCACATTTTTTACAATAATTGTCTGCAAGAACTAAAAGCATTCTTGCTGTAGGTCCAAATTTATTTAGTTTGACCTTTGTCTATTTTTAACACTTTTCCAAAGCTAATGTAATACATTATCCATGGCAAGCTGCTTCCTGGTGATACCCAGGGCACAAATGTCCATACACTGGTAGATATAACTTTACTTCACTCTGTCCTGAGTGATGAGACTTATATATTACCACCTGTAGGAGAATAATCAAGTTGATCCACACTTCAAAATTTTAAATAATGAATTCTTAGAGAGAGCAATAGTCGGCGTCAGAATACTTCAGCACTTTTTAAAACCGCCAATGCGCGCGTCTAGTTAATGAGCGTGTGGGGGTGGACATTCATGACCCGTAGATACAATCGCGGCCAATCGGATTACAGGGGCCGCGACGCGTCGAACTGCTCAAAGACGTACTGTTGTGACGCTGTTCTACAACGCACTTCCGTGTTTACGCTGTACGCAGTTGTCACAGAAAAAAGTGCCGAGGTATTCTGACGATGATTATAGTCCAGAAAGTGTTATGTGCATGCCAGGTTGTTGGTCTGATTGCAATCTCGTGTTTGTTACTCTTGATCCATACAGCCTCAGTCCAACCCATGGGATGATGATAGCCATTTATTAATTTGTGACAATTTTTTGATAGAACGTCTTCACTTACAGATTGAGGGAGATAATTTTTATATTTACTTGATTGCTAGGTCTACTCCATGCGACTTTGTAGACAAACATGTATATCCAGATAAAGAAAGTTTAGGAAGAGTATGGTGACGAAAGAAAGAAACCCTGTTCTACGGGCGAATGTGGACCTCTTAGGTTGCGTCGGTCGGTCAAGCTTTTCCCCTTTATTGTTCCTCCTTAAAATGACACAAACAATTACACAAATCTGTTAAAGTGTTGCTTTTTTTTGACAAAAGAATTTGGGTCGGTATTCATTTGCATGTGAAAATGTGTCCCCACAATTAAATAAGGGTCAGTCGGGGCAGGGATTGGCTAATGCAGACATGATTTTCATTGCAGTAACTCCTAATTTCTTAAACAGCCACAAGCATAATTTCAGTGTAAACATAGATTAGAAATTCATGCGTGGGGCTAGGGAGGGGAAAACAATAATGCTTGCATTAATGTATTTGAAAACTAGCATGGTATACTGGATTAACATAACTTGTGTTGTCAGCCTCCTCTCTAGAATTTTAAACCTCACAACAAATTTATAGAAATAAATGCTATCAAGTTTGCACATACTTTGGATAGGAATATTTTGTAGCATTGTCAAGGGAACGTGTAACATCTATTATAGTGTTGCTAAAGATTTGTGTCTAAGTACCCAAGTCATGATAAACAATAGCCTGATTTCTGTTATTGTTGGATTTAGTGAGACAAGAAATGACAAGAAAGTGGCCTAACTTGCTAATGTTATTTCTACGGCCATTATACTAATTACTATACTTCTAGTATGCATACACATGCCAGGCAAATGAAGAAAAACAGTTAGGGTGTACTGAAAGATAGCCCATAAACCTTCCTTTGTACAATGCGTATTCTAGACCCAGCTGACGTGAAGATTAGACTATCACGGCCCACTTGCATATTTATATGACAACGTCAAAGTGTTAATCAGGGCAATCTTAAAGTAATTTCACTGCAACACACACTAATGTCACAGCATCAAGGAAGGCAAAGCACTTTTAATCTTCATAAGTAGCTCATAGCATGTTGGGAATTGATAGTGCTAAGATTAATAACATATATTTATATACACATTAATGCAAGATACTTAGACACCAGTATTTCAAATCAATAGAGACAACAAACACAAGAGCAACAATTTTTGCAGCACTCTATCTTCACAAACCTGAAGAACCTTGTTCAAAAGGTTTCATCCGTGGTGCGAAATGTTTTCAAAGTCAGACAAATTTCGTTGATTTCCCTTTGGACGTGGACATATTATGCAAAGATTTTTTGCAAACGCCAACGCCAACCGCTCGGGAAATTCAAAAATATCTTCTGCAAGTGTAAAAACTAATGTTCTAAAATAGGTGAGCTAATAAATGAACATGGTATATGTGTTATTGCTCCCATAGGCACTAGCTAAATTATCGGCAATATCCTCATTTGTAACCTGTGACGTCACATAAACCCACTTCACAAAATGACTGTTTCTGAGTTCCTCAACTTGTGTATAGCAAAATGGATATTGCTAAATAATATAATAGGGTCATATGTGGTTATGCAGTGACCACAAAAGCAAAGAAAGAATAATCCCAAGAAAGAGGTATTGAAGACTACCAAGCAATTTATATTTTAGGCCTTACAGATCTCGGGTAAACTTATGACTCAATTTGTTTTTTAAACCCTTACGGCCCTGAACCCCATGAAATCCTATTGAAAACTATGGTGGCAGCATGTGTTCCCTCAGCATGTGTTCCCTCAGCATGTGTTCCCTCAGTCTATCTCTCCGCGCAATAACAGCGGGTGATGAATGCGGACGGAATTGGATATGGGCCTGAGACCCCCTGACCGAGTAGACTAAGAAAACCGACTCCTGTGCTGGTGGACCTGGGCTCGAGTCCGGTTTTGCGTGCTAAATTTTGGGCATTTCCACCCCCGGAGAGTTGTATCCACACTTCCATCCCAAAAGTGTGAGGGTTAAAGAAAAGTTAACCATGAAGATGGCCACATTCTATACAACATTTGAAATTGGTCATAACCCCTTTAAGTGAAAGCTGAACCCTCAATTTAACACAACCTAGATGAAATTTGATGCAATCTGTGCAATGTGCGATGCATGAACCATCATCATAATTAGTTCAGAATTATTCATTATATCAGTGCTACTTGTTCGCTATGAGTAATGCTAAGAAAACTTGACTTTTGAATTAATAAACCTCTTCATAACCACAACTGACCTCCTCATCCTCAAGTAATCAGTTCAATTAAACTACATTCCCATATACGCAGATGTTGCTTCTCTATACGTCTGGGTATTATATACTCATACCAAATGACTATTATGGTCAGTTTGTCCCTTCACTTATCAATGTGAACTGCTGGACTTTGTAGGCAAAGATGAGACATTGGCGATCACAGTCGCAGTGACAAATGCTGATGGTGTATCATATTTCATGATCACACAGACACGTTGTCATGACAACACAAGTGTCGCTTTCAAATTAGGAGAGCAGCAATAAAAGCATATAGATATGGGACGATCGAGGATGTGTATCTGCATACAATACACAGCCAATTTATTACTATACGCTTGCATACATGTACTTGCGGGACTGTGTGCAAATTTGAGGTTGGTCCCAACAGGACTCAAGTGTGCTTCCATTGAAATGGCTGGCTTAATAAACAGACTAAAAAAACCAATACAATTTTGAAATTAGCAGGAAATTATCTGATGGCGAACCCCTTATAAAATGCTTTACCTGTTACATGAATACTTATCATAAAAACATAACATACATTGTACATATTTCAGTTTCCAAATATGATCTTAGATATTTTGGATCACGGTAAGCTGCTGCCCTGTAGAAGACCTACATATTTCAGCTCAATGTTTTTCAATGAGTAACTCCACCAGAACTGGGAAAATGCATGTGTATTATTGTAGGCTTCTCTCGCCAACATAATCTGTTAATCAGAGAAATAACACTGATTTCCCCAAAGGATTATTGAATCAACCATGTTTGCAAGCCAATATTTTGTGGGCGCAGACATTTCCTGAAAATTGTCAGTACTTGGTTACTATAAAAAGTGATCAATAATATCTGCTTCATAGGTTACATATGAAAATGAAGTTGTCCCAAGGTGTATTTGGATTCATAAAATAAGCCAATGATCCTACAAATAAACAATAAAGATAAGGACTATAGAGATTTCTGTGCCTATACAAAATTGCCCCATCATTGTGCACACCTTAAGCATATTGATAAATGTTGTTGGAAAAAACTCTAAATCCCCATCACAATATCAATGTTTTGAGGTCTTGTGACAATCATACTCCAGCAGTGGTGTAGAGGACGCCTATACAATTTTCTTTTGTCTAACGTATTAGTCAGAATGTAATTGCTTAGATGTCTGATACAGCACCTGTTAGCCTGTAAAAGGATGAGGGCAATTCCTTATTCGGTTTATATACATGTAGCCGTATCATCATCCATCCATGGCTAGCTGTGTTACGAGTAAAGCTTAAAGTATAGAGAAGCGCCCTCATTTATTACTCATAGCCTGAATCTGAAAGCCCAAATGTTGAGTTGTTTGCAACAAAGTAACAAAGATCTAGCCAAATTTGTATCATTGCACTATTGCAGCTGACATCATATTTGTTCTTAATTAGATCATTATTAGTAGGCGGTCCATTTAACACAGTCATTCAAACTTCATGGAGACTTGAGATCCATCAAATTCATCTTCAAGGATTTATTTGAATTTTTATTTAAATGTTGGTAAAATTTTAAAACATTGTGAGAGAAATTATGCTAAGAACAAAATAAGATCTGTCTCACATAGCCCGTGCGCATAAGTATGTAGAGTCACTTTTACCGCATAACCCTACGGGATGAGCCCAATTTGTTTTTATGTGGTGTTTTTTTAGTTGTCCGGGGAAAATAATCACATATACAGGCTGAATCAAAAAAAATTGTGCACAATTTGAAATGGCCATTTGACCTTAATGCATGCATTGAACCATGGAATTGTTGTTGTCTGTATAAAGCGTTGTTAATCTAGTTTATCCTCCCCAAAAATGAAAATAATCGATTGGAAAATAAGCAAATTGTGGCAAGTTTCGTAAACTGACCGCGTTTTTCGCCATTCCAATGGGATTTACATACAGTAGAATTGGTCTTGCTAAAATGGTCATTATCATCACATTAATTGTCAAAATGTTCCTGAAAAATCATTCTTTCACTCTGGGATAAGTAATTTATAGTCTGATACTGAGTTGTCAAATGAAAAGGCAAATTTGAATACAAGCATCACCTGTTACACATCAAAAAGGCCCAAGAAGGCAAGAAGTGGAGGCAATTGACAAGCCACAGCGCTACAGGGGAATGGTCTGTTCGCAACTTGTTGGACAGGGCACACCCATGTCTTCGGCAAAATGGTGGCCATGTCGAAGGAAGGCTTCATTAAAAAAACCCACTTATCAACAAACAACTAAATGATTTCTATTTTAAATTGCAAGGAAGCTAACATTTCAGTGTCTTAAAAAACACCTTTAGCAGAAGACCGTAACTCATACCGTATTGTTAACCTACAGGCAAATGTGATTGACTTTTTGGTGCAATTATCAAGAAACAAAGTGTCTTCAGAACATTTTATTTGTGCAATATTTTTAGTTTGTGAAGTATTATTTATTTCTACGAAGTTTTACCACCTTTTGATCATTTAATATACCAGGAACCTGTAATAAATTACAGGCACAACAAGCTTGTAGACTCTCACTCCATATCATCATGCTCCAGTAATATTCATGTCAACTCCCATTGTAATGGCGAAAATGCGGACAGTTCACAAAACTTGTCACAGTTTGCTTTTTTTTTAGTCGATTACCTTCATTTTTGGGGAGGATAAACTAGATTAACAAAGCTTCATATAAACAACAATAATTCCATGGTTCAATGCACGCATCAAGGTCAAATGGCCGTTTCAAATCGTGCACAATTTTTTTGATTCACCCTGTATATAGCGCAACTATTTTCCCAAATGTATGTGAGAATGTGAGACAGATTTCCTTTTTTTGGCCTTAGGTGTTTCTCTATATATATGCTTCAAGTGAAAATAAAAGAGTTTGGTAAAATCACTGAATGTACCTTTAATATGAGTGAGTATCTCTCTAATGTTTTTAGACATGAGTAAATCTCAATATCTGATGTATTAAAGTACAAAATCCAAAACAAGTTACCATTGTTGTTGTGTGATGGTGCCTGAACTATTCTCTCTAGACTCAATTCAAAATGCCTATTCAATTTAGTTATGAATGCGGATATGGATATAGTTTTGTGAAAGAAAGATTTTGCTATAGCTGTCGCAGCATTATTTAACACAATTTCTTGATTTTTTGGGTTGCATGTACCCATTTGTGGTACAATTTTGTGGCACTTGCAGACAACATGCCAATTATTTGTCTGATTTTGTAGGTTGTTAGGACTTGTTACGTTTGCTGCAATAACCAATAGCGCAATTATACTCGACTGGATAGGAACCATGTCAGCTCAAGTCCTGAATGCAACATACACTCTAGACTACTAGATATACAAATCTTGCTTAAACACTGTTGGCATGCTTTATTGTGTTGTGGACTTGTTATAGTGTACCATCATTTACATGAATGTTGGAGTTGGCAGTCGCCTTGTCATATCGTCCATGAGCCAAACATGGCCATTGTAATGTCTAGATTCCTAATGGATGAAAGCTAAAACATACATTTATTTTTTGCTTTTAATTAACTGTTTCATTTTGGCTATTCTCAATACCTTTTTTCTCAATTCTCCAGGCAAGATGAGCTACGTCAGATCCGACAGCAACAAAGAACCGAGATGATGCAGAGCACCGATCCCCAATGCTATCAGCGTGATGAAGACGATGATGAGGAGGGTCTGGAGAATAGACAACTGATGTCAGATCGTGATGGCGGGGGACCAGGGTCGCCAGCGTATGTAAATCGACAAGGTTCACAGAATCCAGATACTATGAGGGTAAGTGTAGGATATAAAATCACTGTTCTGTCAAAACCTTGTATCTCCATCTGGCCCTTCAGCATGTATAAAGTAATACTTTGTATGTATAACCTTTGGGCAGTCTGTCCTAAACATGCTTAAGGGCCATAAACACATATATCAATCAAAACCTTGTATGTGCTCTTGCCCTGAACATGTATATAGCAACACTTCCTATGCGTAACCGTTGGGCAGTTTTACTTTATGCATACTGATAGGGCCGGCCAAAGCGTTGGACAGAACAGCGACGATATGAGCAGCAAAAGAAATATATGTCTTCTTTACAAGGACACAGATTAACATTCTCTGCATAAAGATGAACACTATTTGTACACAGACAGTACACTTCAATAATTGTACTAAGCTCATGTGAATAATCAAATTGTTGCTTAGTATCAAGGGTATTGGAGCAAACTTTCTCAAAAACATTGTTCATTTTCAGGGTATTGGCGCAATCCTTTCGAAAATATTGTTCATTTTCATGCAGAGAATGTTTTTCATTGCAAAGAAGCAATAAGTTTCTTTTTCTAGCTTAGTTTTATACTAAATGGGGACCAACAAAGTTACTATACCTTTTCAAAAGTTATATCTCGTACGAAATAGTCACTTTACACATAAAAATGTGGATTAAATAGTGGAAGAATTGTTTGTTTGCACCAAAATACCAATTTTACCACTCTACCGCACTTTTGTTAAATTGTTTAAAGCTCTTCAGAAATGTGCTTGAGAATGACGAAAAAGAATGAGCAGTTCAGATGCATTCCAAATGTATTGATATGGTATTATAGTACTTAAGCAACATAGACAGCTGAAATCATAGGTTTGGTGCCAAAACAGTTCCATAATTGTTTTCCATCCAAATGTTTTTCATTTTTACATGGACATTATTACATTTTACCAGAGATATAACTTTGTAAGAAAGTACAGTTACTTTTGGGACACCCTGTAGAATAACGATGACTCTAGTGTGAGGTTACCGTTGCGTTTGAAAGAGAAGGAGGAAATTAATTGCGTTGAAAATGACCAATTCAACAAAGAAAAAAGACATTGGATGAGTTTTGGATCTCCAACTGTAATGAGGTACTTCAATGTTCTTTTTCAGCGCATATAATTCTGCAGATTAATATATATTTTTAGAAAACAAATTGTATGGTTTGCTTTTATAGTACATTCCACTGGCTAGGGACTTGGGGATATGTACTGTTTAGTCTATGAACAAGATTAAATGAGATTGAAGTGGGTGTTTTTGTCTCGCCTGATGTAATCAGAAAGAGACTATGTTATCACTATTTCTGTCCGGCGTCCGGCGTCCGCCGTCAGCCGTGTGCTAAGAAATACCTTTGTGACGCGATATCTGGAGATCCGTAAGGCCTATCGTGATGGGACTTGGTGGAGGGAAGGGGGGTGGTGCGTTCTGTTGCTGATTGATTTTTCAAGGTCATCGGGGGTCATACAAGGTCATCGGGGTCAAATATGCTTAAAACTTTTGAGACGCGTTGTGACGCGATATCTAGAGATCCGTAAGGCCTATCTTGATGGGACTTGATGTCAGGGAAGGGGGTGGGGTGTTCTTTTGCTGATTAGATTTTCAAGGTCATTGGAGGTCATTCAAGGTCATCGGGGTCAAATATGGGGTCAAATAAGATCCGTAAGGCCGATCTTGATGGGATTTGGTGGAGGGAAGGGGGTGGTGTGTTCTTTTTGCTGATTAAATTTTCAAGGTCATCGGGGGTCATTCAAGGTCATCGGGGGTCAAATATGGGGTCAAATAGATCAGTAAGGCCTATCTTGATGGGATTTGGTGGAAGGAAGGGGGGTGGTGTGTTCTTTTTGCTGATTAAATTTTCAAGGTCACCAGAGGTCATTCAAGGTCATCGGGGGTCAAATAAGATCCATAAGGCCTATCTTGATTGGATTTGGTGGAGGGAAGGGGGATGGTGTGTTCTTTTTGTTCTTAATTTTTCGGGGTCATCAGGGGTCAAATATGGGGTCAAATAGATCAGTAAGGCCTATCTTGATGGGATTTGGTGGAGGGAAGGGGGGGGGGGTGTGTTCTTTTTGTTGATTAATTTTTCGGGGTCATCGGGGGTCAAATAGATCAGTAAGGCCTATCTGGATGGGATTTGGTGGACGGAAGAGGGATGGTGTGTTCTTTTTGTTGATTAATTTTTCGGGGTCATTGGGGGTCAAATATGGGGTCAAATAGATCAGTAAGGCCTATCTTGATGGGATTTGGTGGAGGGAAGGGGGGTGGTGTGTTCTTTTTGTTGATTAATTTTTCGGGGTCATTGGGGGTCAAATATGGGGTCAAATAGATCAGTAAGGCCTATCTTGATGGGATTTGGTGGAGGGAAGGGGGGTGGTGTGTTCTTTTTGTTGATTAATTTTTCGGGGTCATCGGGGGTCAAATATGGGGTCAAATAGATCAGTAAGGCCTATCTTGATGGGATTTAGTGGAGGGAAGGGGGGTGGTGTGTTCTTTTTGTTGATTAATTTTTCGGGGTCATCGGGGGTCAAATATGGGGTCAAATAGATCAGTAAGGCCTATCTTGATGGGATTTGGTGGACGGAAGAGGGATGGTGTGTTCTTTTTGTTGATTAATTTTTCGGGGTCATCGGGGGTCAAATAGATCAGTAAGGCCTATCTTGATGGGATTTGGTGGAGGGAAGGGGGGTGGTGTGTTCTTTTGGTTGATTAATTTTTCGGGGTCATCGGGGGTCAAATATGGGGTCAAATAGATCAGTAAGGCCTATCTTGATGGGATTTGGTGGAGGGAAGGGGGGTGGTGTGTTCTTTTTGTTGATTAATTTTTTGGGGTCATCGGGGGTCAAATATGGGGTCAAATAGATCAGTAAGGCCTATCTTGATTGGATTTGGTGGAGGGAAGGGGGGTGGTGTATTCTTTTTGCTGATTAAATTTTCAAGGTCATCGGAGGTCATTCAAGGTCATCTGGGGTCAAATAAGATCCGTAAGGCCTATCTTGATTGGATTTGGTGGACGGAAGAGGGATGGTGTGTTCTTTTTGTTGATTAATTTTTCGAGGTCATCAGAGGTCATCTGGGGTCAAATAAGATCCGTAAGGCCTATCTTGATGTGATTTGGTGGAGGGAAGGGGGTTGGTGTGTTCTTTTTGCTGATTAAATTTTCAAGGTCATCAGAGGTCATCTGGGGTCAAATAAGATCTGTAAGGCCTATCTTGATGTGATTTGGTGTAGGGAAGGGGGTTGGTGTGTTCTTTTTGTTGATTAAATTTTTCAAGGTATTACATCCCTTGCATTAACTACAATGCATACCTCTGTGACAGTGCTACATTGTATCATATGTTTCATCATCATTTCTTTCAAGTCACTTTTGATGAACAGGCGAGACGCGCCGTTCGAGAACCGCCTTGTTTAATAAGCGGTAAACCCAAATTCTCAAGTGACTTTAAAGCAAGTTTTGGTGCAGAGAATTATGGTTTTTTGTAGCAACATAAAATGTAACAATTTTTTCCTTCGAAATGAGCCACCCACACACACCCTTTGTGATTAAAAGTAACAGTACGTCCCTTTCTTTTACACTACTCAAAGATTTTTTTGTAAAGGGAGTAATGGGACATCACTATGTGTTCTTACTGCTTGATGAATTCAAAAATGTCAAAGTTAAGATTTCATGTTCCATAATAAATCCTTTTGTGGGCAAGGATAGCCAACCATTCTTGTCCATGCCATTCATGAATACATAAGACGTACAATACAGCCATAGAACTCTTAATTAGTGATTCACTTTGTAATATTGAGAAAACTTTGTAATGTTGAGAAAACTTTGTAATGTTGAGAAAACAAAAATTCCAAACCAAGATACCAATAAAGAGCTATATAAACATATTTATCACAACTTCTCCCATAATGTACGCAAGAAATTTAAATTAAACTTATTTTGGCTGATATTTCTCTTACTATCCATTTCGCCGCCCCATACAGGAATAGCTCCATTTATGCTCAATAACATTTCCAAACATTTATCGAATCTGAATACATTTTTTATCGAGAAGCCATGTTTATATTTCAAATCGCTTCACAATAAAGAGCAAATATCCAGGTGTTGAGTCTAATTGATGATGAGATATAAAATTGATATACTGAAAAACATAATTTGCAACCTTCCTGATGAATGAATAGCGTATCTTGACTCAATAGTTGCCTGTAAGTATTATCTTGTAAAAATGGAAACGGTTTTCTTTGAGAGACAACTGCATCCTTTTACCAAAATACCAACAAAAGGAGCTTTTTGAATGCTTCAAAATGACACCGTTGTGGTTAAGATTGGTTACTGCTTTCTGATTTTCTGGAAAAAAATAACTGTAAAATTGTCTTGTTTTCTTTATTTTTCCATGCCTAATTCCATCAGTATCTCAAAATACATATTACCGACAACTGCACCCTTTTGCCACGACAGTACACATACAGGGTGAGTCAAAAAAAGTGCACTCACAAAGTAAAATAATTATTAAAAATATTTGTTATCAGAATATGAAGCCAACAATGTATGCGGCAATTATTCACTATCATCAGCAACAACAAAACATGGTACCGTTAACCATGTAAGACTATTTTGGTAAAGTTACTACATTTTGCAACTGAACACAATATTGAATATTTACTCAATAATGCTTGATATTAATGAACAAGGGGATTCATGTATGGTGACAATAGCTAACTAATAAAGACAAATCAAACATTCTCAGTTATTTTTTCAAACATTAAATGCAAAATAATGACAAAACAATGTCATTATTACACAAATTTAGCAACAACAACAACAAACAATGTTGGCTTTTATGATAGTCGGACTCAGCTCGGACTAGAGTGTGGACCGTTTTCTATAGTGGAATTCGATAGATCTCATAAGAGAAATTCTTGCAAATCTTGTTCGGTTTATAAAATGTTCACTTTTACGCAAATGAGCATAAAATATGTTTACCACAACTAATTTCAACCAACTCAAATTCTTTAGAAAGCTAATGAGATAACCTGTCTGCCTTAATAACAAATCTGTGAAATAGTTGCACAGATTTTAAGATATAAAATCCCAAAGTTGAGTACACCTTTTTTTTTAACTCGCCCTGTATACTATTTTTCTTCCTCTGGATAGTGACTTAACTTTACGCACACATTATATGTATCGTCCATCTTTCTATGTGTGTGTGATTATGTCAATGCCTCGAGTAGGCGCGCACGTTTATGTGCTGCAATTTGTAAATAATGCATTTACGTCACTGATTATGATAGATTTATATAATATTGAATGGCACAAGCTATAAAAATATTGCACGAGTCGGAGAAGAGTACAATATTTTTATAGCGAGTGCAATATATTCTTGTATCACCTGAAAAATAAGACTTTCAATATTAATATTATTATTTATATAACAGACTATTTTGACATAAACTAAATAAGTTAGCCCGAACTGACCTTTTCTGCACATACTCACGCGCACATCTTCTGCGCCGCACAAAAAAAATATTGGACAGCAATATTTTTTGAATATTGGACGCACAATATTCAATAGGCACTTTTATTGTACCGTTTGGAAGGACCATATAAATAATGATTATAAATAGACTATCCTCATCAATGTTACGCATAGTGAATCTTGAACTATGTGATACAATATAAACACACACAAAAAGAGCAAGTCCACACGCAGTAGAGATATCATTATTTTGAATCTGATGATCTCACGAAGATATTATTGATATTGACAGAGTGGCTACATTTTGATACCTCATTTCATTTGGAACCTATGTGTTGCACATCACAGTTGAGATAATAGAATTCAACAATTACAAGATTTTTGGCCTCGGAAAACGATGCCACCTACCATCCGGTCGCATATCGTATAAGTACTACTATCTGTAGCAGCGATCGGATGTGAAAGTGAAGGACAAAATGTAAGCAGTGAGTGAACGTATTGGTTCTGACAAGTATAATTGCTTTCATTGGGGATTTCTGCAGGATCTGATATACCTATTTGCTGACCGGCAGTATCGTAATTTAGGCTGCATATAGTCCCATTACTCATTTGTACTGAATGAGTGTGTGTACTAAGCATGTGCTGCCTGTGCATGTGCTGAAAATTGAGTCTATTTGAAACGAAGTAAAATTATGATATCCATAATCCATTCTTTTCCAGCACACATGCATGAGTCAGTTGATAGTGTCATCAGAGACTCCAGGACTATGCATACTATGCAAGTGTATGTGATATCAGATCAGACTGTACAATGATATCCAGAATACATGATACAACACATGATTTACACACACACGTATTTCTGTATTAGTGAATTGTGTATTGATTAATGAGACTATAATATTTTATCCAGAAAACATGATTCAACACATGATTTACACACACATGTATTAGTAAATTGTGTATTGATTAATGAGACTATAATATTTTTATGGCAACCTTGTTTTGATTTTATAGAAACACAAAGATAGTGAAGGTTTCCAAGAGGATGCGATGTCGTTGGAGGTAATCTCATCAGTCACTAAACAAACCTAAACATCTACGAAATCAAACATTTCATCTGCGACATATTTCATGATTTCGGTGTATCCTTGGTGTAATTCAGTCACGAGTTAGACTGGTATTAAGACTCTATTACTGAATTAAGCTGTCTAATCCTTTAATCCTTTAACACAGCTTAACACAGATTTCGTGCTAGGCTAAATCAGTGCAGAATTGCATTAAGGATAAACCATGATTTCCAGCTATCTAAAACCAAAGATTCACCCAAACGCGAGCATTAAGCTTCTATGAACCTTTCAGATATATAGCTAAAGATTCACCCTAAAATAAAGTCATAGCAATCTAGAATGTTGTATTCCTATGAAACTTTCTAATATATCAAGCCAAAGATTCACTCTAAAACTAAATCAATTCAATCTTGAGCATTGTGCATTTGTTACATTTCATAGCAATTCAGAGCATTACTCTCCTATAAACCTTTCAGTTATTTAAAACTAAAGATTAGCCCAAACAAGCGGATTGTGCACCTATTCCCGTATATTGTGCTCTTATGAACATGTTACACATAAAAAACAAAGATTCACCCCAATGAAGTCATACTAATCTAGAGCATCGTGCTTCCATGAACCCGAATGTCTTAAATAAAGTATCGCCCTAGAACCTGGATGGTTTGAAGTATCGCCCGAGACTAAATCAAACATTACAGCTGTTGATAAGAAAAGCAATATCTTCCATGTAAAGGTTGATAGGATCATTTAGGGATCGATTCATGCTTTCAGTGTGGTTTATCATTATGAACAATGATGCAATTTGCAATATTATCATGGCCTACTTCACAAGGGCATTCATAAGGGCATTGCCCGAATGAAAGTTACAATGCAGTTACGTTCAATGCAAGGTGTTTATCAGTATGAACCATGCTGAAACATGTTGGAAATTACATTTAAACAACAAAATGCAGTGTGAAACTTCATTTCACTCATGTACTCATGTATAAATATACACATTTAGTAAACCTTCACCAACAGATGTATCAAATCATTTGATCATTTGCAAACATTGAGCATCAACATTTTATCGCTAATACCAGCCAACAACAACAATTCCTTTGCTTTCAGTTTGACACTGTACCTATCATTCGTTTAAGAAATTCACACATTATTTCAAGCAAGACATACAAGCAGCAAATTGTCAAGTACATGGAAAACAGTGGTTCATCATAATAT
Source organism: Ophiura sarsii (assembly GCA_035610835.1). Lineage (NCBI taxonomy): Eukaryota > Metazoa > Echinodermata > Ophiuroidea > Amphilepidida > Ophiuridae > Ophiura > Ophiura sarsii. The sequence continues at coordinate 75,845,048 of CM069442.1, read as the reverse complement.
CGACAGCATTTTTCACTGTATATAAAGGCATAGTTGAAGTTGCTGAATCTGATGTCAAAGAGAAATATTGATCCAAGTATTATATGCTGTAAAGCTAGCTCGTATCCGCCATAAAGTGTCTAATGGACAAACAAAATGAAAAATCGCAAGCTTGAATGTATGCAATCATTGACAACTTTATTCTTATTGTGGGGTGAACAAAACAAAATCAGACCACACAATCAGTCAACCAAATATCTTCGGGGTGATATTCTGACATTAAGTTTGTGATGTGGACTCATACATTTGCATAACACCGTAAAAAACTTCCATGTCAATTGTACAAATATTTTATCAACTCAACTCCAGACAATTCCAACCTTATTGCATCATCACCTGATCGAGTTTCCTCTCATCGATGGTTTAAAATGATAATTATCTAGCTACGTCATATTGTGTCATTGTATATGGGTTAGTGAGTCGCCTGTTTTGAAAAAGAAGTAGGGCATAAGTTCATATCATGTATAAATATCACTATGCAATAACCCTAATATTTGTTTTGGGGAATTCTTTAATCGTGCGGATATCCAGGGATGTGTACTTATTGCACATCAAAAATTGACATTTATTAACCCTAACCAGTAAAGCTAGTTTTTCGTGCGTATCGGGGGGAGGGGGAAAAAAGTGCTATTTTTTTTACCCGAAAAATCACCCAGCACCCCCCGGGATTCGATCGCGGGACCATCCACACCCAAGTCTGTCCCTCTACCAACTGAGCTAACTCCCTAGCGGCTATGCGGCCACAAACTCCGTGGCCACATATGCCTGTGGTAGGTGACGTCATCGCGGCAATGCAGCAGCACGTGCCTGGAGATAGTTTCTGGCAGTGAGATTTAGTGAGATTCAGTGCAGTTAGGGTTAATGTGTAAGTTGAATGTGTGTACGGCGGTGCTGGCCACAGGCACCCTAAAACCTATTATATACCGATTTCCTCAGGTATATGAAAGATCTCAAAAGTTGATCATCTATTTTGTCAAGATGTTATTTTAACCCTACCCCCCCCCCCCCCCCCCCCCACAAATGCTAAAAAATATTACATCTAAGCCTATCTCCAAGAGCATGTGTGGACAGTTTTCGATGACGTAATCACCCGAGCATATATAGTGAGCGCGGTATACTGCATGAATGAGTAGCTGAGGGTCGTGGCTTAGTGGGTGGGACAACGTCAGGAGGGTCCCCTGGATTAATTCCCGGCCACCGGGTGGTGTTTTCTGTTCCAAAATTGTGATCCCGGTTAAAAACCCGGTTAGGGTTAATGTTAGCAACATGAAGAAGCTGGATCAAAACTAATAACCGATTGTATCCATTTAAACTTGCAAATCATATAACCAGGGATTGCTTGTACTACAGACCTATCTTTTTAGGGTTTCTGAATGTGTGGAACCTGGAAAGGGAGGCAGACCATTGGTTATTAAAAAACCATTTTGTGTTGATTTGGTTTTGTCCCCAATACCAGGACCCATATCATTTAGGAAGGAGACCATTGGTTATTAGCAAGAACATGTCTTGTCCCCAATACCAGGACCCATATCTTTTAGATTTCTAGCCAGTAAGTGAGAGAAGGTCTCATCCTGAAGACATTTTATACTTCGTCAATACAACATGTTTGTATGATGTCACTTTGTAATGACATCCATTTGATTTGTTTATTAATCCATTTGTTGTTATAATATTGTCTATTGTAAACAATGTGGGTTGGTAAACTGTTTTATATTATATAATCCATTTAATTGTTATATTCCAATGTCTGATAGGTCACTAACGCCTGCCAGTGCACATGTGTAAGAAATTGTAGCCAGGAGTTGGTTGACCCATTGGAATAGCACATACCCTACATATAAAGCACTTCACAAAAGATATATTTTGGCTTAAGAAGTAGGACATAAATCAATACAACATACTTCTATGATGATGCTTTGTATTTATAACTGTCGAGATACTGTAAATAACTTAATTTCGTGAGGGATTTAATTTCGCGAGGGATGTGGATTGGCGAAATTAAATACCAAAAAAACTGACAATTTTGTATTGAAAGTAACAGTAACATTTCCAGATTCTCGAAAATAAATGCCCGCTAAAATAGCAGTAATTTTAAATTAGTGAAGTAAAGTATCTGCAAAATGTAAGTGCTTTACTCTACCCCATCGTGCAATAGGTAACCAACTCCCTGAATTCTAGTTAAAGGAGGTGTCCCGCAAGCATAAAAGTGTGCATTATATGTTAGAAAAGTAACAATCGAGCCCAACTTTTGTAATTATTTAGACCAAAACACCACACTTATGACAAAAACAAATAAAAACCGCAATCTCTCAACATGCACTTTTTAAAATTCGCGGCGATCGAAAGTCCCAGTGTCGATGATGTCATAGTTATACAATGCACATGCGCAAATTTTAGCACCGATACCCATGACGTCATCGACACCGGGACTTTCGATCGCCGCGAATTTTTAAAATTGCATGTTGAGTGATGGCAGTTATTATTCTTTTTTGCGACCAGTATGGTGTTTTGTTCTATATAATTAGGTAATTACGGCTCGATAATTATTTTTCTAACAAATAATGCTCAATGTTGTGCTTGCGGGACACTTCCTTTAAGAAGACCCATTAGAGCATACACTCCCCCTTTGGACATATTTTATGCTGAATAAAATCTAGGATGTAAAGTCAATACTACATATTTCTATGATATCACTTTGTAATAACAACCATCGTTATACCTCAATGTCCAATAGGTCAGTAAAGCCTGCAAGGACCTATGTCTAAGGAATTCTACATGTAGCCATTAATTGACCCATTGGAGCATACTGTATGCAGGTATTCCTTCTGGACATATTTTATACTTAATAAAACTAGGACGTACAGTCAATACAACATATTCCTATGATATCATAGTGTAATTACAACTGTCCCTATACCCCAATGTCCAATAGGTCAGTAACACCTGCCCGTTCTGCCTGATATGTACAAGGCTGCATATTCATGGGTGTCTCTCACCTGTGTCCTAGTTAATTTAAGACTGAGGGTATTACTGGTCACACAGCATGTATTAGGTTATAAGACACATAATCACAAGGTGTTAATAGCACTAGAACGCGCTTTTAGCAATTGATGACATTTGTACGGTAAAGCTCTTGGGATATTCTTAGACTTCATGTAGGTTCGATTTGATTATCACCCATACGGGCTCTGGATAACTGAGATATCACCTACTGTACACAAGGTCTCCCCAAGACTAACTTTATGCTTCTCAAAATGTAGGACATTAGCTAATACAACAGATTCCTATGATATTGCTTGGTAATTACTACCATTGAGATACCCCAATGTCCGATAGGTCACTACCCCTGCCAGGACTTTTAAGAAATACTAATTGACCCATCCAAGCATACAGCACATGTATCCCCTTTAGACATTATCATACTTCTTAAGAACTAGGACATAAGACAATACAACATATTCCTATGATATCAAAGTGTAATTACAACTGTCCCTATACCCCAATGTCCAATAGGTCAGTAACACCTGCCTGTTCTGCCTGATATGAACAGTACTACATACTTATTTGTGTCTCTCACCTGTGTCCTAGTTAATTTAAGACTGAGGGTATTACTGGTCACACAGCGTGTATAAGGTTATAAGACACATAATCACAAGGTGTTAATAGCGCTAGAACACGCTTTTGGCAATTGATGACATTTGTAAGGTAAAGCTCTTGGGATATTCTTAGACTTTATGTGGGTTCAATTTGATTATCACCCATATGGGCTCTGGATAACTGAGATATTATCTACTGTACACAAGGTCTCCCCAAGACTAACTTTATGCTTCTCAAAATGTAGGACATAAGCTAATGCTAATACAACATATCCCTATGATATTGCTTGGTAATTACTACCATTGTGATAACCCAATGACCGATAGGTCACTACCCCTGTCAGGGCTTATGTTAAGAAATAAAGAATTGACCCATCCAAGCATACAGCACATGTATCCCCTTTAGACATTATCATATTTCTTAAGAACTAGGACATAAGTCAATACAACATATTAATCATATGATATCATAGTGTAATTACAACTGCCCCTATTATACCCCAATGTCCAATAGGTCATTAACACCTGCCCGTTCTGCCTGATATGTACAAGGCTGCATATTCACCTGTGTCCTAGTTAATTTGAGACTGAGGGTATTACTGGCCATGCAGCTTGTATTAGGTTATAAGACACATAATCACAAGGTGTTAATAGCGCTAGAACGCGCTTTTGGCAATTGATGACATTTGTAAGGTAAAGCTCTTGGGATATTCTTAGACTTAATGTGGGTTTAATTTGATCACCCATGTGGGCTCTTAATAACTGAGATAGCACCTATTGTACACAACGTCTCTAGTTTATGCTTCTCAAAATATAGGACATAAGCTAATACAACATATTCCTATGCTATTGCTTGGTAATTACTACCATTGAGATAACCCAATGTCCGATAGGTCACTACCCCTGCCAGGACTTTTGTTAAGAAATCAGAATTGACCCATCCAAGCATACAGTACACATGTATTCCCTTTAGACATTATCATACTACTTAAGAACTAGGACATAAGTCAATACAACATATTCCTATGATATCACTTTGTAATTACAACCATCGGTACACCTCAATGTCCAATAGGTTAGTAACGCCTGCAAGGACCTATGTCCAAGGAATTCTACATGTAGCCATGAATTGACCCATCGGAGCATACAGTACGCAGGTATTCCCTCTGGACATATTTTATACTTAATAAAACTAGGATGTACAGTCAATACAACATATTCCTATGATATCATAGTTGATATCAAAGTGTAATTACAACTGTCCCTATACCCCAATGTCCAATAGGTCAGTAACACCTGCCCGTCCTGCCTGATAGTTGCAATGCTGCGTACTGGTGGGTGTCTCTCACCTGTGTCCTAGTTAACTTGAGACTGAGGGTATTACTGGTCATGCAGCATATATTAGGTTATAAGATACATAATCACAAGGTGTTAATAGCGCTAGAACGCAATTAACGCAATTGATGACATTCGTAAGGTAAAGCTCTTGGGATATTCTTAGACTTCATGAAGGTCCGATTTGATTATCACCCATATGGGCTCTGGATAACTGAGATATCCCCTACTGTACCGAAGACTAACTTTATGCTTCTCAAAATATAGGACATAAGCTAATACAACATATTCCTATGATATTGCTTGGTAATTACTACCATTGAGATACCCCAATGTCCGATAGGTCACTACCCCTGCCAGGACTTTTAAGAAATAATAATTGACCCATCCAAGCATACAGTACACATGTATCCCCTTTAGACATTATCATACTTCTTAAGAACTAGGACATAAGTCAATACAACATATTCCTATGATATCATAGTGTAATTACAACTGTCCCTATACCCCAATGTCCAATAGGTCAGTAACACCTGCCCGTTCTGCCTGATATGTGCAATACTGCATACTCATGGGTGTCTCTCACCTGTGTCCTAGTTAACTTGAGACTGAGGGTATTACTGGTCACGCAGCTTGTATTAAGTTATAAGACACATAATCACAAGGTGTTAATAGCACTAGAGAATGCGCTTTTAGCAATTGATGACATTTGTAAGGTAAAGCTCTTGGGATATTCTTAGACTTCATGTAGGTTCGATTTGATTATCACCCATAAGGTAAAGCTCTTGGGATGTTCTTAGACTTCATGTAGATTCGATTTGATTATCACCCATATGGGCTCTGGATAACTGAGATATCCCCTACTGTACCCAAGACTAACTTCATGCTTCTCAAAATGTAGGACATAAGCTAATACAACATATTCCTATAATATTGCTTGGTAATTACTACCATTGAGATACCCCAATGCCCAATAGGTCACTACCCATGTAAGAACTTATGTTAAGAAATAATAATTGACCCATCCAAGCATATAGTACATGTGTATCCCCTTTAGACATTATCATATTTCTTAAGAACTAGGACATAAAGTCAATACAACATTCCTATGATATCATAGTGTAATTACAACTGTCCCTATACCCCAATGTCCAATAGGTCAGTAACACCTGCCCGTCCTGCCTGATAGTTGCAATGCTGCGTACTGGTGGGTGTCTCTCACCTGTGTCCTAGTTAACTTGAGACTGAGGGTATTACTGGTCATGCAGCGTGTATTAGGTTATAAGACACATAATCACAAGGTGTTAATAGCACTAGAGAATGCGCTTTTGGCAATTGATGACATTTGTAAGGTGAAGATCTTGGGATATTCTTAGACTTCATGTAGGTTCGATTTGATCACCCATGTGGGCTCTGAATAATTGAGATAGCACCTATTGTACACAACGTCTCTAGTTTATGCTTCTCAAAATATAGGACATAAGCTAATACAACATATTCCTATGCTATTGCTTGGTAATTACTACCATTGAGATAACCCAATGTCCGATAGGTCACTACCCCTGCCAGGACTTTTGTTAAGAAATCAGAATTGACCCATCCCAGCATACAGTACACATGTATCCCCTTTAGACATTATCATACTTCTTAAGAACTCGGACATAAGTCAATGCAACATATTCCTATGATATCAAAGTGTAATTACAACTGTCCCTATACCCCTATGTCCAATAGGTCAGTAACACCTGCCTGTTCTGCCTGATAGTTGCAATGCTGCATACTTGTGTGTGTCTCTCACCTGTGTCCTAGTTAATTTAAGACTGAGGGTATTACTGGTCACACAGCATGTATTAGGTTATAAGACACATAATCACAAGGTGTTAATAGCACTAGAATGCGCTTTTGGCAATTGATGACATTTGTAAGGTAAAGCTCTTGGAATATTCTTAGACTTAATGTGGGTTTAATTTGATCACCCATGTGGGCTCTGGATAACTGAGATAGCACCTATTGTACACAACGTCTCTAGTTTATGCTTCTCAAAATATAGGACATAAGCTAATACAACATATTCCTATGCTATTGCTTGGTAATTACTACCATTGAGATAACCCAATGTCCGATAGGTTACTACCCCTGCCAGGACTTATAAGAAATAAGAATTGACCCATCCCAGCATACAGTACACATGTATCCCCTTTAGACATTATCATATTTGTTAAGAACTAGGACATAAGTCAATACAACATATTCCTATGATAATATTAAAGTGTAATTACAACTGTCCCTATACCCCAATGTCCAATAGGTCAGTAACACCTGCCCGTTCTGCCTGATATGTACAAGGCTGCATATTCATGGGTGTCTTTCACCTGTGTCCTAGTTAATTTGAGACTGAGGGTATTACTGGTCATGCAGCTTGTATTAGGTTATAAGACACATAATCACAAGGTGTTAATAGCACTAGAACGCGCTTTTGGCAATTGCTGACATTTGTACGGTAAAGCTCTTGGGATATTTTTAGACTTAATGTGGGCATTACAACAACTTTGTGCACAACTCGGACATTTATTAATTAGGTGTGACGTATTGCCACTACCAAGCGTCATTAGCATATCAATACAGACCGACCATTCAAAGTTAGCGTACCGTGAAAGGGCCACACAGAAATCACGCGCTGACCTGTACACTCGTGCATGACCTCAATTAACTTGCATAGGACTTCCGCATTCAAGCCAGGCGTTCATGGTTTTCGACCAAACTGCTTTCGATCATGTAGGAAACATCATGAATATTAGAAATGACTAAGGGTCAAGGAAACATTTGGTCGATGACCTTTAGATGATATTGTGCCTTATGGTCGTTGTAACAAATAAAATTAGGTTGATTTTATGAATGGGGGACTGGCGCGGAGATACACTATGATCTAGCACGGGGAATTCTCGGTTGTCGGAAGTTGATCGAAGCGGGTGTTATGAATGGGAAATCAACCGATTTTTGAGTCCGTGGTATGAAAAGAACTGCCAAAGATGTGTAAATTAACGGTAGTGCAAAGTTAGTATTTATGATAAAAGTATGTATGGTTGCAAAGAAGAGATGTTAAGCTTTGTAAATATATAGGTTGATTACAGCAAAGGTATAACGTGAATGAGTTGTGAGTTCACAAACGCTGGCATACGTACAAAGCCCCTATACCACGTTAGTGTGATGATGTGCGTGTATGCTCGTATACGTGCAGGATGTCCTCAACTTATTGTAATGGTTCAATTTGATTATCACTTTTTTAAGAACTATGACATAAGTCAATACAACATATTCCTATGATATCAAAGTGTAATTACAACTGTCCCTAAACCCCAATGTCCAATAGGTCAGTAACACCTGTCTCTAGTTTATGCTTCTCAAAATGTAGGACATAAGCTAATACAACATATTCTTATAATATTGCCTGGTAATTACTACCATTGAGATACCCCAATGTCCAATAGGTCACTACCCATGTCAGGACTTTTGTTAAGAAATCAGAATTGACCCATCCAAGCATACAGTACACATGTATCCCCTTGAGACATTATCATACATCTTAAGAACTAGGACATAATTCAATACAACGTATTCCTTTGATATCATAGTGTAATTACAACTGTCCCTATACCCCAATGTCCAATAGGTCAGTAACACCTGCCAGTTCTGCCTGATAGTTGCAATGCTGCGTACTCGAGTGTGTCTCTCACCTGTGTCCTAGTTAATTTGAGACTGAGGGTATTACTGGTCACGCAGCTTGTATTAGGTTATAAGATACATAATCACAAGGTGTTAATAGCACTAGAACGCGCTTTTGGCAATTGATGACATTTGTAAGGTAAAGCTCTTGGGATATTCTTAGACTTAATGTGGGTTTAATTTGATCACCCATGTGGGCTCTGAATAACTGAGATAGCACCTATTGTACACAAAGTCTCTAGATTATGCTTCTCAAAATATAGGACATAAGCTAATACAACATATTCCTATGCTATTGCTTGGTAATTACTACCATTGAGATAACCCAATGTCCGATAGGTCACTACCCCTGCCAGGACTTTTGTTAAGAAATCAGAATTGACCCATCCCAGCATACAGTACACATGTATCCCCTTTAGACATTATCATACTTCTTAAGAACTCGGACATAAGTCAATGCAACATATTCCTATGATATCAAAGTGTAATTACAACTGTCCCTATACCCCTATGTCCAATAGGTCAGTAACACCTGCCTGTTCTGCCTGATAGTTTCAATGCTGCATACTTGTGTGTGTCTCTCACCTGTGTCCTAGTTAATTTGAGACTGAGGGTATTACTGGTCATGCAGCGTGTATTAGGTTATAAGACACATAATCACAAGGTGTTAATAGCACTAGAGAATGCGCTTTTGGCAATTGATGACATTTGTAAGGTAAAGCTCTTGGGATTTTCTTAGACTTCATGTAGGTTCGATTTGATTATCACCCACATGGGCTCTGGATAACTGAGATATCCCCTACTGTACCCAAGACAAACTTTATGCTTCTCAAAATGTAGGACATAAGCTAATTAATACAACATATTCCTATGCTATTGCTTGGTAATTACTACCATTGAGATAACCCAATGTCCGATAGGTCACTACCCCTGCCAGGACTTTTGTTAAGAAATCAGAATTGACCCATCCCAGCATACAGTACACATGTATCCCCTTTAGACATTATCATATTTCTTAAGAACTAGGACATAAGCCAATACAACATATTCCTATGATATCATAGTGTAATTACAACTGTCCCTATACCCCAATGTCCAATAGGTCAGTAACACCTGCCCGTCCTGCCTGATAGTTGCAATGCTGCATACTTGTGTGTGTCTCTCACCTGTGTCCTAGTTAATTTAAGACTGAGGGTATTACTGGTCACACAGCATGTATTAGGTTATAAGACACATAATCACAAGGTGTTAATAGCACTAGAGAATGCGCTTTTGGCAATTGATGACATTTGTAAGGTAAAGATCTTGGAATTTTCTTAGACTTCATAGGTTCGATTTGATTATCACCCATATGGGCTCTGGATAACTGAGATATCCCCTCCTGTACCCAAGACTAACTTTATGCTTCTCAAAATGTAGGACATAAGCTAATACAACATATTCCTATAATATTGCTTGAAATTACTACCATTGAGATACCCCAATGTCCAATAGGTCACTACCCATGTAAGAACTTATGTTTAGAAATAATAATTGACCCATCCAAGCATACAGTACACATGTATTCCCTTTAGACATTATCATATTTCTTAAGAACTAGGACATAAGTCAATACAACATTCCTTTGATATCAAAGTGTAATTACAACTGTCCCTATACCCCTATGTCCAATAGGTCAGTAACACCTGGCAGTTCTGCCTGATAGTTGCAATGCTGCATACTCATGGGTGTCTCTCACCTGTGTCCTAGTAATTTGAGACTGAGGGTATTACTGGTCATGCAGCATGTATTAGGTTATAAGACACATAATCACAAGGTGTTAATAGCGCTAGAACGCAATTAACGCAATTGATGACATTTGTAAGGTAAAGATCTTGGAACATTTTTAACTCTTAGTTTTATTTTTTATCCTGGCTCAAATTTGATTATCACTCATATGACCTCTGAATAATTGATCATAAATACTTGACTTGAAATTTCAAATTATGAAGACTAATTGTATTTGTTATATTTAAAAAAAAATGCGATTTTGAAGACAATATGATGACAACACACAAAGACAAAGCATCATAGCATATGCAGCACTTCTTCCTCTACTGAAAGCTTTGGTTCTTGATTCTGAAGTCTATTTTTGTGTGTAGAAATTTATAACATTTATATCTTTATTAGGGACCGTTCATAAATACTTTGGTGGGGGGGGGGGCTGGATAATTTCATTTTTGGTATATCAACACTTTTTTGACCCCCCCCCCTCTCACCATGCCACAAACTGTTTTGACCCTCCCCCCCCTGTATTACTGCCTGCACCTGAAACTTTCTTCCCCCCCCCCCCCCCCCCCCCCCGTTCATTGTTATCAGAGTTCAGAGAACATAGATATGTTATCTTTTATGGGATTTTTTACAGAATTTGACCGTGTATCATATTCTATCTTGATGGACGCATCACATCTAGGAGGGCAGGTTATAGAATCTAGAGTGAACCAGAACTCCCACTGCGGGTATCTTTGGTTAAGTGCCATGGTCTTTAATCTCCTGAATAACTTCACATATGCACGGATCTCTCTCTGTTCATGAAACCAATTAGGATGCTCCCTCCAATTATATATCCTGGCTTTGAATACAATGGGCGTGCAATTGTTGTCTGCTATTGATATGAATTTGGCCTTCATTATTTTTTAGCTGGGGGCTAGTACATGAACATAGGTCTGTGGACATATTCACGCGTAGCGCGCCAACAAAATTAGCTATTTTTACGTTGATTTATGAACGATCCGTAAATAATGTGCATACAGGTAAAGCAGGGGTTTGGGGGCAAAGCCCCCAGAAAATTTTGGAAACTAATAAGTGTTTAAACTTTTTTGACACCCCCCCCCCCCCCTCTGTTGGGGTTATCAAAAACTTTTTTGACCCCCCCTTTGCAGAGTATCACAACTTTTAAGGCCCCCCTATAATTATCGCAGCCCCCCCCCACCAAAGTATTTATGAATGCTCCCTTACCTAGAATCAGTTAGCACCCATTTTTAGAATGTTTTTTATAAAATGTGATACTAATATAAATGCCAATACATCTGTTTTGAAGACCCAAGCAGTTTCCGAATCTCATTAGAATATCCCAGGATGACTTGCCAACTATGGCACTCTAGACAGATTGTGAGTATAATCATTTTGGAAATGAGATGAAATACAATTTGCTTTAAATAACAAGATAACTCTGGATGTAAGATATTTACCGAACAAGAACGAAGTTTACCGAATATGCCATTTTTCTGATCTCCTATATCTTCCAGCATATACAGAAACTGATATTGACCAAACTGGTTAAGTAATTAATTAAGATTTTCATCTTTCTAAACCAGGAATATTTACTCACGATTGACAATTTTGGGGGTTATGATCTACACACTTCTTCAGAATAACCTCTTCTGACCCGTGCTGCTTCCCGTTGAGGGCGCTGTTACGGTGATCAGAGGGTCATAGACATGACTTAGAAAATGGGCCCCGTCATCTCTGTTCATAGTGTCAGGTGCTTTCCGTCGAATCCAAATGGCTTCGCGGATGTGTCGCGATTGTGGTTGGCTCTCCTCACTGTAACAGCGCCCTCAACGGGAAGCAGCACGGGTCAGAAGAGGTTATTCTGAAGAAGTGTGTAGATCATAACACATGAAACTGTCAATCGTGAGTAAAAAGTCCTGATTTAGATAGGATGAAAATCTTAATTATTTGTATCTGCAAACCTGATGAATTTATTCAGTGGTTAAGTAATTATTTTGTAGAAATACACATTGATACATTCTAGTACATGTACATTCAGAGTTGTATGACCTAGCAATGCTATGTCGGTCGTCGGTGGGTTGTTTTTGCATGTTGGAGTGATTTATTGATGTGAACTTTTATTTCACTGCAAATAACCCAGTTTCCTTAAGGAGATGTCTTTCAAAGTGTCACATGATCCATTGGACATTATTCAACACCACTCGGAAGCCTGCAATTCAGTTCACACTAGCACGGTTACGTTAGAGTTCGCTTTTAGCCGTCATTTTTAATCTGTTAGGAACCACTAGGCACCAGTAGGTTACCGTAAATTAGTTGGCATAAAGTTCGCCGCTATTATTGTTGTGGCGTAACGTCTGCCTGTTATATCTAAAAGTAGAGTGTTATAGATAGTGAGTTTCTCTCAATACATAGAGAATAAAATATAGTTCGTAGCTGTTTTGCTGTATAGGCTGTACCATATTTGGAATCATGTATGGTTACTGCAGGCGGCCATACAAGACAACATAAATGAGGCACATCATTCTGCACAATAGCCTTTACAACTGCGTCAATTCTTGGGTGTCTCTATGAGCGTGTTTCTACAGAGAGTCATTAGCCGGTTGATCACGGGGGGTAGACGTCTAACAGCTCTGTAGAAACAGGTCCTGACGCCGTTAGCCGGCTAATCTACCACGGGCAAATTATCCTAGAAAATCAAGGATAGCGGTGGTAGGTTAGCCTGCTAATTGCCCGCCAGAGCTCTGTAGAAACAGACCGCCGCCCGATTAGCCGTCTAACCGGAAATTGCTTTGTTTGTTTATTGCCAAGATATTTGTTTGTTGTGTTGTTATATAATTAATCCGTGTCATTTCAAAATCAGCCGTTCCTCTACGCACACACCCCCACAAAGTGATTAGTCGTCTTTTACGTCGTCTGTAGAAACAGCCCAGTACTTCTACCACCGCCTTTTTAGCAGGCTAAGTTACCACCGGCAAAAGGCGGAGGCTCTGTAGAAACACACTCTATGTGAAAGCTGACCCTCTATCGAATTCATTCAGCAATGTTAATGGAAGAAACTATATGGTTAGTTCTGTTTTATTGATGAATTCCAATTTTCCAAATTGTATCTGTGTGAAGTATGTCATCTGGCAGAAAGACCCCCTATTCTGTTGTGGCGTTATAGAGGCAATCAGGCTCTTTCAGTTGAACCCAACAAGGGTGTTTTAGCATGTTTTGAGCCCAAAACAGTCAGTATTTACTGCAAGGTTATGTTTTGAACGTGGCATGTTCTCAGATTTGAAATTGATATTTCATGATGATTTCAATAGTAGTTTGATGATTATTTGAAATGGAGTCCCCCCCCCCCCCTCCCACACCCCTCCCCTCCCCCACACCCCAAAAGCCCCAAGTTGGTATTTATTTAGAGATTGTCCTAGAAGGGATTGTAATTATAACACAGACTATCTGTGTAGCCTCATGAACCAACTTCAAAGGTGTTTGTAACATGATTCTCGCCCACTTAATACAGATTAGTAATTATACTGTCAAGATGGCTACTTGCCCAAACTGTAAAGGAAATGTATAATTTTTCAAAATAAACTCAGACATGGAATGTCTAGTGTTTTTCACACAGTTTGCTATCAGTGGAGGATTTAGGCTGAAGAGTTTCAGAAGTAAGTCACTTCAAGCTTTAAATTAAGCAATGGTTAAAATGTAGGGATGCTTATCAATACAATTCTAGTGAACATAACATTTATCTATTAAAAACACAGCCTTTTCTAACAACATCACTAGAGGGATTTCTGGAGAAAATGTCATTGATATATTCATTTAGGATCTATTCAACTCATGTGCTAGATCATGGCATGCGTGCACAAGTCAAGGTAAATGTTGAATAGATACATGATTTGTTGAGGTGAAACCTTGTTTTTATCAATGTTAAAATATACTAGTAGTAGAGCCATTTGTTTGCTCCTTGCCTCAGATGGATTTTTTTGTAAAAGAACTGCTTGTTGAATATAGGGTTAAATTTACGTTTGGAGTAATGTTTGAAGCAAGGGTTCAGATTCTGGTTAGGTTCAGCTTTAGGAGGGTTAGGGTATAGTTAAAGTGTTTGGTTGAACATTCTTGTCAGGGTGAAAGTTAGTGTAATGTTTGACATGTGATAAGGTTAGTGATAGGGGTAGGTTTAAAGGATAATGACTGTGTATCAGTTGTTTAGAGGTAACTGTGCAAATATGCCATGCGTTCATGGCATTACACGAATTGTTTTGGTGATTGAACTTGATACGCATAATATACGAGGGGTGACTGATGTTTACGCGATGTTACTTAGTTCTTAGTTAGTGACCTGAGATTATTTGTATGTACCGGGTAAGAACAGCATTTGATTGGGTCGCATGTAGCACATATATTCATGAGGTTTAGAATTAGCAATGGCATATTTTGGTACAATAAGAGCAGTAAATTCAAGTCTACACACTCATCAAGATTCTCTTATTCGGATGGTCCAAATTTTTCTCAGAGAACAATTATGAGAAAAATGATGAAGCAATCATGAATCATACCTGAGGGTTAATGATGAACTGAATAAGTGATATCATGGAAGTATGTACTTCCATGAATAAACCTGTTTCTTTTTAGCAGACAGGTTCTGGTGGATTAATTGTTGCTATAGCTTTCTTGTAGAGAGAAAACATGGAATGTTATACTGCCCTCTATAGCTGGGATCCACGTATTACTTTACACAGTATTAGCTGACTGAGACCGGCTGAGGTTGTATTGTGAAGATGCACAGGGCCCTCTTACAGTACAAACAGTCAATCAAAAATTTAGCTGGACCATCTCTAAATCAGTTTGCTGCCCTCGTGCAAGCAAATTGAACTTGGTTTGTATTGTTTGGTGATATTCATGTCTATTAAAACTAAGTCTATCTCCAAGTGCCTGTGCGGACAGTTTTCAATGACGTAATCAACCGAGCCTATATAGTGAGCACAGTATAGACCATGTGACCTCCTGTTGGTCAACAATGTTAAGTGCCAGGTTCCATTCCATGCATGGGGTAACATGCATTGACTTTTGCATTGACTGCAGCTGTTATTACAGATCCCATTTTAGCCCGGTGGTTTCAGTCAACATTGACTTTGGGTACGCATGATCGTTCCAGAAATCGCAAAAAAGGGGTGTTTTTTTACCATGTCCGCGGACATTCCGCGGACATTTAATGTCCGCGATTTCCAAAAATAGGGGTGTTTTTGGAAGCTATGTCCGCGATTTCCAAAATTAGGGGTGTTTTTACGAATCTATGTCCGCGGAAGAATGTCCGCGCACATGTTTTGCGGGTGAATTGTGCCATAGAATTTCCATGTGATTTGGCATTTTCCGTTTATTTATAAATGTCCGGGTATAAATGATGTGATCCCACAACCCCTGGATGTATCTCGCGTATAAGGGAATCCCCCTTGTTACCGAGTGTGGGCCGAGTGTACCCGAATGTTACCGGAAATAGTTTCTTAACTGATATAACTGATATAGCCGCCAATCAGAAAACTTCAATGATATCTTGTGACATGGCTACGTCATAATTAATTGACTAAAAGATTCCCGATTTTTCCTCGGACAATTTCCGAAATAACGGAAAATGTTTCTTCCCACAATTCATCGGGGGATCCAATCCAGGATGTTGATGACAAATTATTGGCAAGCGCAACCGAAATTCTTTACTGGTGTTATTTTCTGTATGAAATGGTAATATACCTGGGGATTTAAATGTCAAAACTGTATTTTCTCCGCTTGCACACAATCCAGGCACAGGAGAAGCAGAGCAAGATGAGTTTAATTTTGCAGTTTGGGGGCAAACTTCAGAAATCACTTTTACACAGGTGACGTAAAGGATGCAGAATTCCACAGTCTTGCATTCGACGAGACTTGACAATTCTTGTGTTGGGGTTGTGCCTTGGCCGGGCATTTTGGATAAGTCATTTTTTCTTGGATTTGGAAGCTAAACTTTGAACAGATTAAACATATCTAGCTCTGAGTTCTAGCTCTTTGTGGGAGAGCTATGCCATATGTATCCGAGCTCTAAGACTCTATGTGGGAGAGCTATGCCATATGTACCCGAGCTCTCTGTGGGAGAGCTATGGAATGAAAGCATAATTTATTATGAGTCAAAGTATAAATAATACAATACATTACATTTAAGTAAATTAGTATTGTGTCATATCAAATTGAAATAGGACCGGGTCATTTTAAACTAAATGTGTCCTCGTTTTTGCGCAAAAAGGGGTCATTTTAGAAAGTGTCCTTGATATGATAAAAAGGGGTGTTTTTTAAAGACAAAATGTCCTCGTTTTTGCGCAAAAAGGGGGGTCATTTTAGAACGTGTCCTTGATATGGTAAAAAAGGGGTGTTTTTTGAAGACAAAATGTCCTCGTTTTCGCGCAAAAAAGGGGGTCAAATAAGCAAAATTGTCCTTGAAACACCGTTAAATAGGGGGGTATTTTGAACTCCTGGAACGATCATGCGTTACCCCTCTGAATATGAAGAGAAACCACCGGGCATTTTAGATGACTGGTTTCGCTTAGTGAATGGTTTATAATGGATACCCCTTCAAATCCGCATGCTGCTATGCAAGCTCATCGCGCGCACACCGGCAGGCAAGCTTTTGGTTGTTTGTCTGCTGTGACATTACATGTGACATCGTCTATACAGGGCGAACGAGTAGCTGAGACCCCTGGCTTGCCTATGGGGGGCCAGGTTTTTTGGTCCGGAGGCTCCTCGGTTTGATTCCCGGTTGGGTAGCGGCAATTTATTTGTTTTCTCTTCCAAAATTATGATTCCAGTTATAAAACCGGTTAGGGGTTAGGTGTTAGGGTTAAATTATGATTGCTATCAATTTTGTTTGTGATTTTCTTTAGGGAGAGGGTACTAAAAATATGATTTTGACGAGTGATAATTGTATCAGAAAATGCTTAAAGTTTGCCCTCTTTTGATTCTGAAAGACGCATTAAACGATGATCGTGTCCATCTATTACTTTTTACATTGAAACATATCATTTACAAAACATTTCATTCTTATTCAAATCTGAGTTCATTCATTAGTTGTAAAGCCAATTTTGGAAATTCAAAGTTATACCATTGAAGGAAATTAGACATGACTTTATGTATGCCTATGTGACAAGTGTTAAGTTTTCCATCTTCATTGTTCTTAGTAATTTTTTGTATGCAAGCCACTACTTCTACCAATCTCTATCCAATACCCCGAAACAAAAAACCAAGCCAAACCAACAAACAGTGTTAAAGAGTAAGACAAAACCCACTAAGATCACAAGAATACCAAAGCAATCCCAGGAGGATGCGGGTGGGCAAGATAAAACACGAATCCAACACTCGGGAGCGGCATAATGTGACGTCATAATTGCTGGCTCCCAATTTTAAATTCGATTTATTCCGTCAAAATAAGCTGTCGGGTTCCAAGGTGTCGGCAATAACTATTTCTCTTTCATCTTTCCGCTACCGAATGTGAGGTTCATAAAACCATGATAAAACACAAGCAACATGGATGCCAGCTAACAAAAATATAGGCTGTCACATAATAAACTATAGAGGGTGCTGTCATATAATAAACTATAGAGGGTGCTGACACCTAATTGCCTCAGAAGTGCTTGCAGGGGGATATGACATGAGATATAGACTAGATTGGATTGGGGGGGGGGGGGGGGGGAGGGGTATTATCAATGCTTATCCAATTACCTCAGTTAGCTAATACTTGCTAACCATACCTTCAGTACAACAACATATACGCTAACAACCATACCTTTGGTACAACAACATATACATCAAGCTGATAAATTCAAATGTCAAATGACTTTGAATATGACTTTTGTTAAGGCTGGGCCGAGAGGCTACTGCATTAATGTATTTTGTAATGCCTCGTTTTATTATATCAAAATGGTTTGCCATTATCATGATGTTGAGCATTTATTACGATGTGTTGGGGATATTTGTTCCGCATCATATATCTGAGTTTGAATTATACCGACCTTGAAGCCATGGATAAACTAATAATAGATGTTGCCATGTAAATAATGACAAAAAAGATTGCAGAAAAATGAAACATACGTGACACAATAAAGGTGGAGATGGAGATAGCAAATTGGACTTGATATTGGTTTTAATATTGCATCAAATATATATTGCTAATATTAGGCCACAAAAATCCTGTTCTATGGGCCAGACCAACCTATTTGTTCCCGAATTATAAAAAACACTGTTTTTTTAATGAATCATTTCGAGAATATTTTGAAATTCTTGATTTTTTTTGTAGTGATTTGATTTCTTTTTAAATTCTCCCAAATTTCTAAAATGTTTAAAAACCAACAACACCCGACCCACCAACCGATATGTCAGAGTTTATTTTAGAAGTCAACACAGCGACATGGGCTTCATCTTTGATTTAGTGGGTACTTATGTCAGCTTGTTACAATTTTGAGCGTGATAATTGAAATACGCTCTAACATCACTGCACAGATTTTGAAAGCAGATGATTTTGAAAACAATGGACAAAGATGTTATTTGTGCAGATGGAAATATGACATGATTGTGGAGAAAAAGGTGGTCGTCCGGATTTTGAATTTATGGCATAACACACATCATTTTATTAATAGTTAAAAGCAAGAATTAAAAACTCGTGGCCATATGACCCATTTTTAATGGTCATAGCATTGTTATGATTGACCATGGAAGTACTTAAATAGACTCATGGACTGACCATAGTAAATGAGCACCTGAGTGGATTTTGTTAACCCACACATTACAGAATTATTTTAAGATAAAAGGAAAGAGGACTTTTGCAAGTGGTGAAGAGTTAATTTCAGTCAATAATGAAGTGATGGTTGACAAATACAACAGTGCGAGCTCCCTTGTCTTGCCACAAGGTCTTAGTTCAATTACCACCACAGGTCATGATGTTAACATGGATTTTCAAGCTCTTGCTAGATCTCATAGGTTTTTGCTGTTAATTTGATCTTTATTGATTCATTAATTCATATATGCAATTATTCATGTTTCATTATTCAAAGCATTTGCTATTTACTATTTCTTAGAAGAATCAGGAATCATCAGTTTCCACCTGTTCACTCTCTCCACCAATTTAGCTTTGAGCTGGAAATCTTATGTAAGCCTCCCTCTCTCTACCGATTCAGCCCTCAGCTATAAAATGTGGGTCACATTTTGCCAGAATGTAGTATGAATATGGATCTGTTTAAAGTGTGATTTTTCAGCGACATCTTTGTCTCACACCAAGCAACTTGATCCGTTGAATTGGGTGGGATTGTGATTTTGTGCTTCAGATTATCATCAACATCCCCAAAAAGAATAATTAACATAGTTTTGATATTGTATTAAAGAGTAGAGAGAGATGAAAATGAAGATGACTTTCAGGCTTTCATTTGCTGTAATTTTGAGTTAAAACCTTTATTATTTTAGTCATACTGCATTGTTATCAAAAGGCCACATTCGCTGACCATGGTTATCTGACATTTTGCTTGTCAATTCATCTCAAACAAGTGATAGATAAAGCTCAGCAATTTATATTTAGATATAATATTTATATTTAGATATATCCTTGACATTATAATTGTTTGTTCAGAATCAAATCAGCAAATTTTTGAGGATCTTTATAATGCAACCATCTACTGTTTTGACTAATCCATAGTTAATGAATTTGATCTATTTAAAAATATATATATTTCTAACAAATTTCAAATAATTTTGGATTAAAAAAAAGAAATTGTTTATTTTAAAAAACATTTTCCCTTCAAAATTTATGATTTTTATGGACATTTCAGGACAAATTGAAAGTAATGCCCGACCGACTAAAATTTGAAAAACAATTCGATTTTTGTTGAATGTTTTTAAACTTTGTTAAAAATTCACCCAAATGTTAACAATTTTTGTGTGGAAAAAACCTCCAAAAACAAAACAAATAAACAACTCCCGACCAATATCATACCTGAGAGGTCCATTTGCCTGTAGAACACTTTTTTTGCCACCTTTATCAACATGTTAAAGGGGCATTGAGAAATACCTATGGGAGTGCGCCCTCAATTATCCTGGAAATCAGTTTTTTTGCATCAAAGTAATACTTAGGCATATACTAACTACCATCTGAAACAGTTTACCAACATTCACCGTTTATCATATAAAATGTCATGATGTTCTTAGTTTCGATCTGAATTCGGAAGTTATAATATCGTATTACTCGCGGACTTTCGCGGCAAATCTCAACCCTGAAGTGCCGTTATTTGCTTATTTGGCATGAAGGCGATGTCGGAATTGTATGACATTTATGATTTGGGCTATGTTGATGATTATCTTTACGTTATTTGCTCATTTAGTATATCGATACATCTCTCAATGCCCCTTTAAATATAATCTCACCTGATGGATTTCTAAAATGTGCTTCATTATGCATACAAGGTATTCTGCTTGTTTAAACCGTGGCTGAGCTAGTTTTGAATAAGTCCTAATTTAGTTAGCCTCGCCTATTTAGTACAGATTCAACTATAGAACTTGTCGGTTACAAAGGTTGACATATATTTTGTTTGTCAAATGTCCATCTGAGGGGAGTAAACAGAAATATTGTCAAGCATATTCAATTAGAACACAGCCGTATATATGCGAAATAGAACAGAATTTTGTAAATTGATTTTTTTTCTTTCTCTGTTGCAAGTACTTTTTATTAACCTTTCTTGTTATTTTACTGGGTCAGTATTTCTTGACCAGTGCTTCTTGTCGAACAATGTATTATAGGAAATGTGAGAAAATAGTCAAACGATTTGCTTGATTTTAAAAGAGACAATATTTGAAATCAATTTCTTTTTTCTACATAGAAAGAAACAAAATGGTGACCGTAAAGATAAGCTATGATATTGTGCCTGATCTGTTCCATTATTTTCATTTCAATTTGTGTTTGAAATAAAGATGAATACTGATACATCTGATTGTGTATTGTTTTGTACATCTGTAAAAATGTTTGCCTTTTGTGTGGTGAAATCATTGTAGATTGCAGTAAAATACTCACTGATTTTTAAGTCACAGCATGGAGTAAGGTATACATTCTTGTACAAATATTCAACACTTCCAGAATAGAGTTTCAAGTTATATGACATGACATTGCAAGCCCATGCGATGTATTTTGTAGACGCGAGAAATCATCTATCCATCATCATGACATATCCCACAATGCAACAGGTTCATCTGGTAGTTTCCCCTCTCGCCTTATCGCTCGGAAGGTAATGTCAACCACCGTCAACCCCAACCACCACCCGATTGAGGGAAAGGACATGGATATCTATTGGACAATTTGGATCAGTCTGCGTTGATCATTTAAAATCCCCGCAGAGGGATGGGTGTGGAAACCCCACTTGGAGGGGATCATCCCTTCAATCATCACTGGATTTATAGACTGAATGACTTTCACTCTAAACTGTTTATTCATATGAACCAAGGAGAATTGTGTTATATAATAAACCTGCCCAGTGGGCAGAAAATACCAGAGATATATTCTCCGTTCCTGATTTCGATGGCGTATACAAATAGCATCAATTATCTGGGCGGATATCTGTGACATCCCATAAATGTCGGAAGTGAATTATAAAATCGTAGATCAGACAACTATCCATTCTGTTTCCACAGATGATGTTAGGAAAATAAACATTGCCATGATGATGAAGCAGTTTACAGCTTAGTAAGGAGCAATAAGATGAAGATGGGGTACATTTTGTGGTTTACCCTGTGTCACTATCCTTCCGTTTTTTATAAACCAAAAGTGAACACAAAAGCCCATCAATGTAATACACTCCTTCCTCTTGTTGCGCATTCATCATAACAACAAACCGACACCCATGATCATTTACCCTCATAAGTGGAGTCATTAGAATTATACACAATCCGCTTTCACACACTCCCAGCTATTCATATCTCTCATTATAACAGGGGGAAACATTTCAGAGTTCAAATGATTTTGTGTCTCTATTGGCATTTTCCGGTTGAAACCTCATTTAGAATTTGAGTTCAGTTGTACAACTATGTTGAAAAATCATTGTAAATCGCACTGTACAACACCACTTGACTTTCCTGTTGGAAGGAGGCATACATACGTGGGGTGTATACTGATAGTATACTGTAAAAGTGGTACATTTTACACAATTTATTTTTCGCGCTTTGCCGATTCTAAACCATTTTGCGTGTTTTTAAATTCGCAATTTGTAGCGTCATCACATAGACCTATATGCAAAAGAAATATATTTGCACGTTATTATTTTGCGGTTGCTCATTCGAGCAACCAATATATACAATGTGTGACATTGTATTAAGTTTTTTCAAACATGTCCACTAGATGTAAAGCATGAAATATGAAATTTGATTTTGTTTCATTTTTGAGAAATGTATTTGAATGAGCACACTACAAAGCAGTCACAAAACTAACAATTTTATCTTCTTTATTTTCTGTCCATATTACAGGCGCCAGATCTACCACCAGCAACTGGGAAGATCAAAGAAGGTAGGGTGAATATGTGTAAATGTCAAAGTTCCACGACCCAACCCCGTCTATATATGTAGATCACGAGATGTTTCTTTGCTTTCCATGTTTAAACTTTCTAGGATTACAGGTACAGAAGCAGCTTGCAATTTATTTTTAGTCGCAAATACTTGAAGAGTTGGTGGCGGCCGTTTCCTTTTTGAGAGTCAGTGAGTGCCTGCCTGCTCTTCAGGTTGTAGCAGATAAAAAGTGTGTTATCTTTGAGAGCCAGTGTGGGTTGGTGATTACATAGCCAGCGAACAGGTTGGAGAATGTGAATATGCATTACAGAGATGTATTTGCTCGGTAGCATGTTGTCCTACTACTACTATGACTGATACCCATTAGTTGTGTGGTTTAAGATGCCACTAATGGGTTACCAGAATAGACAAAGTACGATTGGCCTAGATACTGCCCTGGTCAAGTACACAGATCTCTTTTTATTTGTTACCATTCTGCATCCTAAATTATACAGGCATTACAGTAACGGGAAAGCAGGGGGTTTGTGTTATTTGAAAAAGCTGGTCCATTTGTTAAACAGTCTGCTCTAATATGTGATCAGTCACATACAAAAAATGACATGTTGATGGCAAACACAGTTTGACAATACAGGCCAATATATTTGGTGAAATATATAGAAAAAATAATCTTGTGATTACAAAGTCTGATTACCTTAACATGGTATCAGTTCAAGCTTAAAATGGGCTCTTTCAAGTCATACCAAGAACTCAGATTTGACTCGAGCTTCCAACATGTCCATTTTGATGTGACAGGTCACATATGATAAAAGCAAGTGATTTATAATAAAAATGAACTTCTACAGGTCAGTGATTTGTTATCTTGGAAATAATTTATTTCTATAAAACACAAAATTTGGTTATGGTTTTCTTTCTTTCACGATGGATTTATGTTTAAAGGTTGGGAGAGAAGGCTCAATATCTCTAAACCTCTGAAATCCCACCACACATCAGCACCAAAGACTGATAATGACATTACTGACATGAGCAACTAGTCTATGATATGTGTATCAAAACTCGGCAATATTATTCTCTAAAGCCTCCAAAATGATATAATGGATAATTGTACTAAATTTATGTGCAACTTGTACAATTTATTGTGATAGTCCGTGCTATATATCACTGCCTTTCACTTTATATGTAATATAAATTTTACCTGGTTGGAGTAAAGATTTATTGATTGATTTACCTTGTAACATCGTCATACTACGTTTTCGGATCAACAGTGGAAATTAATAAATGCAAAAGTGCTCAGGCTGTTAAAATTGGTGTACTATGACTGTAAATTGAAATGGAAAAATCAGTCATCAATTTGATGGTTGGTTGTTTTTATTTTTATATGTTTTAAAATTTACTTGTGCGCCTCATATGACACTACCCCTTGATGCATTGTTAATCCAAGACTAAATCAGACTATTTTTGATCAATGTGAATTAATATGAACCTGTTAATTCTCATGGGATTTTATTTCACTAGATAATATACTAGATCTTGGCATACCATGCAGTTTGAGTCTGATTTATTTCTTTAAAGGTAAGATCCTTGTAAGAAAATACCAATCTCTTTATGGTGGTGGGCGGGATATCACATCTATTTTGGGAATGTCATTTTATTTTACTCATCTTGGCTTGCTCTGCTCCTTACTTGATTGAGAGGCAGAGCTATTGATTTTGTTTATTTATTGCGAAAATAATATTTAAAAAAAAAGGAAATTACTTCCTGAACTGTCACTGCTTCCTGTGAGTTTTATCTTCCTTCTGCAAAAAAATATTGATTTGATTTTTAATTTTGATTATATGACAAGTATTTCGTTTAGATTTTGAAAAACCTGAAACACAAATTGTCATCTGAAATAATATTGATTTTTTTTAATGCATTAAAATCAGAAACCTGTCTTCACTCTTTGGTGTGTTTATTATTTCATATTTGTTCAACAACAAAATCCTGATACTAAAATGTTAAAGATTATTTTCTCCCTTCTCGTTTGTTAAATATTGTGATAAAAGCTGGGTGTGTTTTGACCAGAAAACTCCCGACAGGCAAACGATAATTACCGAGAAGGCTCCATGCCTGCCAGTCTTTGATTTCTCATGAATACTTCCAAGGACAGAGTCATACATATAGTTATTTATTCCCAACACCAAATTAAGAAGAATGGAGTTGCCATGGCATCCATGTTAATTTTGAAAAAGGTAGTAGAAACGTGTTAGATATTTAACTGGATTAAACTAGATGGTACTACCATAGCGATTAGGTCATACAAACGGTCAATACAATTTTGCTAGCCATAAAACCAAAGAGAGAGAGAAAAAAGTGTATCATAAAAAGTTACCATTGGCAGTGACTATGTTAAAGAGCTAGTCTTTAATTTCCTTAAAAGAGGCCCAGTTGAAACTAAATGCTGTTACATCTAAGTAACCTATCCTAAGAACAACATAAATGTGGCATGAATAATTGTTCTTGAATATCATGAACGAGATCGTCAACCCGCAGCATTCTAACACCACAGCTCGTTGTTAATCCAATGCTTGATCTTGTTTTGTATAGGACTTTAGGAGAGTATCCTCCTCTGAGGCTACAATCAGGTCAAAATTGAAAATTGCCAATCTCCTATTCAATAGCTCAATATTGAATGCTTTTGGTGGCATTGCATGGAGCCTAAGATGTGTAATTTAGTGAACTTGTTTTTTTATTATCATGTTTCCCTCCAAAGAAATCACTGGTTATGCCTCATTTTGGGCTACATTTCAATGTAGCAAGTCAATGGTTAAATTTTAATTTGAGCTACATTTCACCCCAAACTTTGGCAACATGGGCTACTTTTTTGGCAACACTCACCAAATACACACATATGCTGGTTTGGATTAGTAAGGTATATGTTATGATGAGGCCTGGGACTGATGCAATATTTACAGAAGCGATATTTTGCCGACTGTTCCACAATTACTCTTGGGTAATAAAATTGGCTCATTATTTTCCCTGTTTTGTGAATAATTGATGCCTGTGTTCGCATGGATGCAGAATGGTAAATTGGGATCATCTTTGAAAGAAAACACTTTTTTTTCTTTTCATCTTTCTCTGGTACTTCTTTCTACATTATTTGAGTGATAAGCACTACAATGTCAGAGTTCACATAAGTTCTGGGAAACCTGAATGTTTGAGGCATTTCATAAAGGGTATAATAATTCGTAACATTAGTGTTACACGATCAAGGGAAATGAGTTGACAATTTCTAGTTTTGAATATTGTGAATGATGCACAAATTTAAACAACATTCAAAGCTATTTCCCTTAATCGAATCACAATTTAAATCTGTGACTTGTCCCAACAAAACCAAGAACAAGTGATATTCTTGCATGTTGTTTGCTGTCAGAATCCTTTGACATAATCTTGAATTTATTGAAATGAAGCATGTATTATTGCCAATTAAGTATAGCCCTCATTATTGGTCACATTGGCGCACTGCATGCATCATACGATAAAAGATAACTTAGCAAGTCAGTAGCAAAGTTTTCTGAAGGTGTTCAGTTGGGTGTAGATAGACTACAGGTACTGAAAACCAAATCAAAGTAAATGCCTTTGCATTCAGGTTTCCCCTGTCAGTTTCAGGCTTTTCTACCTACACCTACAGTTTTGGAGAGAGGGAAATCAGTTCCAAAATGGTGAGAAATATTTGGTTTTCATCTCTCCACGCGCAAAAGTAATCTAAGCGTACACCCACAATTATGGCCACACACAGTTTTGGTCACACGAACGTGTCACACAGTGTGCTAGTTGCGCTCGTGTCCTTCTGTGTAAAAAATGTTCATTCGCTGGTGTAAGGAGGCTTCGCCAATTTGGAACTGATCAAACTATATAGGTACCTCTGAAATGATATATCAGTTATGATGGCCTACAGCCAACCTACATAATGGGAAAGTTAATCAGCCAAATGTAGTGCCGATACACTCTTACCTTAGGTGGGAATATTTACCATGAAATAATCATTACAAATCAGATTTATGCGCAAACAAACTGCAATTTACTATTGTGGAACAGTGTGAATTACAATTTTATTATGCCACGAGACAATGCTTTGGTGACATTCTGTACCACCGCTTCAATTTGCGTAATGAGGTTTTAAAAAAATGTTTCATTTGATTACAACCTGTTTACAAGAGGTATTTGTTTCCAATTAATATGGATAGAAGATACAGGTAAACTTATGAAGATGGAACATGTATATAATACCAGATTAAAGGGGTACACCATTGACTTTAAAAACAGGGAGGCATGGAGAGGTTAGGATTATCAAGTCAATTTTGAGTTTAAATGTTTGTTTTGATATCACATGGACAGTTAAAGAATATTTTTCTTCAATGAAGATATGGACAATTTTCCAAATGTCATGCCTCCTTGTGGTCACGGTGAGTCTCTGAACAAGAAGAAGTATAGAACTTTTTTTAGAGAAAGTCCACCCTTAAACAATCTCCTCCGCCCCCTCCCTACATCATCCATCATAGCAATTGCAATAGTCTTGAGAAAAAGAGCAGAAAATACCCATCTTAGATAGCTCCCTCAACATATGCCTTTTTAGTTTAGGGAATCACAGGTCTTCATTTCTTTTCATTCTTCCTTTCTATCTTCCTTTCTGTCAATTATGTTTGACCCACTCCCAATTTTTACCCTCCACCGTCTATGCATGTATACCCATTGGATCAGCATGCTGGACTCAATTGCATTTTAGTTATGCATGAAATTAATCCCTTCCCCCCTTGCAAGAGCATACCCTCCTGTGCATTAATGTGTATTAATTAAGTTGTAATAATTTTAATATTTGCATATTTGGTTGGTACAATGACTCTTACATTGCAAATTGATAATGTTATGTATTGTTTTAACATAATTTACTAATCTATTTTTGACACAATGAATGATTTTTATAAGTTAACATATTTGTATTATTTTTAATTTCATGTGATCGTTTATGTGCAACATTTATTTCCCTCCCTGTATTTGTGCGTTTAACAATTACATGCACTTTTCCTTTCTAGGTATATGATCGAACTGTCGAACAGATAATGCGCGTAATGCTAGCTGTGACACGGTGCCATATTGTGTGAGCCCATGCCCGAACAAGTTGAGGACATAGACCTCTCCTCTTAATGGACAATTTACCCCGGAGAAGAAATTAAAAGCGCATTGAAGAGTGTTCGTTCCATGCAACTTAATTTCTAAATCAGAAGAAGGGGAAAAAGCCTTATCAGATACACACACCACTTGTTTTTGTGTTTGTATTTTCATGAGTGAATGAATAAAACAATTTAAAATTTCTTAAAAAAAATGTAGAGAAATTCCTAAAGCTGTGCATTACTGAACATTATCATATAACTTTTAATCAACGTTTCAAAATGGATTATACAGTCATTGTTCCAGAAAACTAAAACTTGTTTAAAAGCTGATTTTGCAGGACTTGTATTGGCAGGTTTTTATTAGCAATATTTTATCCAGTGAATATGACGTTTTGAGAAAAAGATATGCAAAAGCAAGCAATTATGCAAACAAATTATTCCAATATGCACTGTACAAAAAGTTATTTTTAGGCGATTTGGTGAAATGGCTACATCAGCTTACAGTTTTAGTTTTCAAGGGTTGCCAATTTGAGTGGAATTCATTGTGTTGACACTACCAATAGACAGAGTGCATCGAAGGGAAGAGAAAAAGTGTCGGTGCAGTAGAAAAACCCAGCATAACCGGACGAGAAATCAATGCAAAACAAGTTAGCGTAATGGCTGATGTCTCTTTTGACACCCGTGTTTGCAAGAAAGAAAAAAAAGGGCAAGACCGAACGGAATATCCGTATTTGGTGAAAAAGAGAATTGAATGAAGGAATCCCCGTCTACAATGCGTAGAGTGCAGTTAACCCGTGTGTGTGTTTACTTATTATTGATAATACCATTGTGTCAGAGGGCTGTTCGCCGATACAGCCATAACCAAAACAATATGGTGTTGCTCATTTCTAAGTTCTAAGTCTGAGTGTTTGTTTTGAAAAAACCATTTCAAACACGCATCCTTTTTAAATTTCGCATCATCATTTACAAAGCATTTTTTCTTTTTTCCTGGAATTATCATATGCAAATAATTTCTGTCAGAAATGTCATGTTGGATTTAACTTAAAATTATGAACCAAATCTTTCCCAATTTATCAAAATTGTGCAGGTTTTTACAAGACAATACTACAACAAAAAAACCTCATGGCCTGATGAGGATGATGATGCCATCTTTATTTAATAACTCCTCCCCCAATGATTGCATCAGGGAAATTATGCCAGTCATAACAGATGTATATCAAATATCAATGTACAAATAACAATTTTTGTGTATTTGCATAATTGGATAAAGACTGCTCCAGCAACCCTCAAAATGGCAACCCGCCATACAGTATTCCCACATTTGATACATTTTTTGGTGTGTTTGTCTTTGATTTATCACTCTACATTCATGAACAATTAAAATGAAATAATACTAATATATGCACAACAATATTTCATAGGCACTGTATTTTAATAAAGTTATTACAAATTTTTGAAATATAAATCTCTAAACTGCAAAATTTATGACAACAAACAATTGTTGCCATCTGTCTTTTTGTCTGTCAACCAATAGGATTCCATATCAGCTATTATTAAAAAACTAATAATAAAAAGATCATATCATTAGTTAGTGATATAATTTAATCACCTCAGTGTATATCCTGCTGCCATATGTTACAATTCTCACTGTTCAAGAACAAGTGGTGGTGTATTATTGACTGATATTATACGGCTGTGCTCTGCTCTGCGATATGCCACGGATATTAAACATATATGTAACTATACATACTGCCTAGACCAATGGCTGTCATCGCATGGAGTCTATACTACCACCTCTAACATAACAAATGTTGATCATTGTGTTATTTTACATTTTTCTCCCCAATTCTGTTGCCATGTAAATGCCTGCTTGCATGGATATGCGCTCTTCCTCCGCCGGTGAGTACATATGACACCGACGACAAATATGGTTTTCTTATTATTATGTTTGTTTGTTTTTCATTTCTCATTTTTTGTTCATTATGAGATGCATCATCCATGCATATGTGTGCTGTATATTCTTTCTATATTTATATTTTAATATATTTGTGTGTGCATCGTCCATACATCATCCTCGGTTTCTTTCTTCATCTATCTCTTTCTAATAACACACATTCACTGGGTTTTTGTTAACCGAGCTGGCTTGGTAGCTCTTATCAAAACGGGAGGCATACTTCACATGCCCCCGAGCAGGTTTAAATCTCGGATCAATAAGCTGACACGCTCACTGCTGCGCTCTGCTCTTTTTATTATATCCCTTCACATTTAAAATAAACCCCACTACTACACTACGTCTACTCCGTACTTATAGGCTTGCTTGCTAGCCCCGTCATCTTACCCAAACACTGCTTTACACACATAACTCGCCTAACTACCCGCCTCTCAACTGTATAGCAGTAGTAGTACATGTACAGCGGATCGGTCGGTCGGGTGAGTTAGATAGCTGCACTGAGGACAAGTGAGCAAAAGCATGTGGGGAGAGATTAAAAAACACCATGTGCACATAGAGTAGTAGAGTATTTAACCCGATACGTATTACGTTCACTACTTGGCCATCTCCGTAACCTTTTGATTTAGCCGTGTGTGTAGAGCTTTATTGGTGGTGGTTGGTGGTAGTGTTGGTCTTTGGATTATTAACACATTGGGAATATAATTCAACTACAAATTGAACTTAAGTGATTTATAACCTACCAGTGGAATATGTGATATTACGTGATATACCATTCTACATAGGCTCGTTATTGCCTGCCCTGTTGAATGCAAGCAGGGATCACCAGTGATTGTTTGGAACAATTTTTTTGCATTCAACATGATACTCTGGGATTTATATAACGTCAACATAATTCATCAACGTGGTTGGCGCAGCTAGGCGCCAAAGCTTTATGTAACTAGCACTGTTACCAGGCGATGATCAAGTTTTCAGGGCCAAACTGTCTGGTAGAGTATGACTATAAGTTCACCATTGACGGTAAGAGAATCAACCTCAGGAGAATATTACATAATGTGTGTTTATGTTATTGGGTCATCAGGGTTTCATCACCCGATAACGTGATAATGCCACCTGACTTCCTGCCCCCTCTGACGAGCAGGTACCTTGGGGGTGATGATAACATTTATCCTTCCCCTGTACTGCCCGTCTACTGAGCATCGTGATTCAATATACCATAGTATGTAGTATATGAGTAGTAGTATACCTGTGTGGTGATTTAGAGAATGAAATGTATGCCATGTTTGGTTGATAGATCGAGTCGTCGTAATTAGGCTATATTTTCTAATTTTTATTTTCTTTTGTGACGGTGTGTGTCTTGTACATGTGCCAGTGCTGTGGTATTTTTACTGCAATCATTTTCCATCAGAGCAATTATTTTCCTTTTGCCATTATTTGGCTAACGTGTGGATGTTGTGGTAGAAAAAGAGAGAATATACCTTGTTGTGTACAAAACATGTTTTGAACAGGCAGTTGTTTATATTAGTAGCATGTAGTTATCGATTGTACTAGTTAGCTCACTACAAATAACGATGTTAATTTGATTTGATTATTCTGGGGTTTTTCGCATTGCTATTTCTTGCGAAAAATATAAGAACCGAATGTCAGGCGTTATTTTAATTTACCGTTTACACCCCCAAATTATTCTCAAAAGCTGTACCTTAAGGGCCAATTGTTTGACATCTGAACGGTGTATCCTCAAGAATCATGACGTTTTTGCTAATCTGTAGCTACGCTCTCACTACCCCCATAGGGATAAGACACAGTGTCGCTATTTATACCCGATAATCCCTCAGGGGCTTGCAGAGTTCGCATAGACTTGACGTCTATGCTCGTTTCTCATGTGTGATTTTTCCCCCCTCACGGATGAATTTACCCTTTAATATCTGGGAAATCAAAAACTATAATACTAGGAGAGAAAAATTCCTTTCTACCCTCTATTTATATTTATAGGCTAAAGGAATATCATTCATTAAG
Source organism: Ophiura sarsii (assembly GCA_035610835.1). NCBI lineage: Eukaryota > Metazoa > Echinodermata > Ophiuroidea > Amphilepidida > Ophiuridae > Ophiura > Ophiura sarsii. The sequence continues at coordinate 75,812,928 of CM069442.1, read as the reverse complement.
CTCAGTTAATGAATAGAAAAAAATTGGCTTGAACTGTGATTTTTATTTAAATGTTGAAGCAGAAGAAGGAAAAAATTGCACTGAAAATGGCGTCGTGTACATTTTGAATCCTACGTCATTGACAGTATAAGTGTGTGAAAGATTCATTGCACACTGGTATGGAGGATTGGTATATTGATTAAAAGTCTGGATTACACTTGTGTGACTTTGATGAGCAGCATTAAATATTAAACCACATTCCGCACATCATTTTCCAATGACGTTCCGTATCGGGATGATGGATACGTTTGTAACCGGCAGGCCAACCTGGATCTTGATAATTTTTAAATTTTGATCAGTTTTGTGGGCTTTTTTAATACAAGAGTAGCGGTGATTTAGTGATGTGTCAGAATAACTTGGACTAAATCTATATATAAAATAAATTGATTCTTTTGTAGTTCTTAGGCTTATTTCAGGAGTACCAATAATTACACTTATTTGACATTGATGGACAAACTTATATCTCAATTAATAATCATTTGGTGATATTTTCAGGAGTTGGACTGTGTTAGAATAACTCTGAACAGATCTATATATTTAATTTTGTTAATTCTTTGTAGTTAAATGGCTTATTTCCGAAGTACCGGTAATTACCAGTGAATTTCAATTAGTACAGCAAGGCTGTATTGATAATTGCCTCATATTGTGTTGTAGCATATTCAATGGATCTGAAAAGTGCATACGTAGGCAAAGTCCCTACTATTTTAACATGTGGCCAGATTACCGATGAATTTGTTAAACTACAGAACTCGACTTCCTACTCCGTCTACCTAGATACTTACAAGTATATTGACATGCTGAATTATTGAGAAGTACTTGTGCCAATATATAAATAGAACTAAATCTAGAAGGGCACTGTGTAGTGACATGGTCAGGCTATGATTAAAGGAAGTCTATAGTTATGAACCAGAATTTGGAGAGAGAGAAAAAAATCCAACTGGAACAAGCCATTATTCAAAACAAAATTTCTCCCGTGTGTTCAGCGTGGTCATCCTTAACAAAATTGTAATTTGAGTACTTGCCTTCTTCTTCACTCAAGACACAAGAAGCAACCCTCAAAAAACTATACATAGTCTTGATCTTATGACTGATGTACCATGTCCATAACATGTGGCTTGCTTTTATTTAATGCGAAGAGAACTATATCGAATGCGCATTGATACATGGCCCAAAGATCATTAATATAAATATTGAGTTATTTGCATTTTACACGCTTGCTGCTTTTTATCCTGCCTGTTTTTTGGTAAATTTAGGCAAAGAAAAACAGGTCTGTCTCACATACCCACATGCATAAGTATGTTGGGCCACCTTTGCCACATTCATTTATTTAGTTGTCAAAAAGAAGAAGAAGAAAAAAAGTGGGCAAAAAACACAATATAAAGGAATGTCTGCATTTTGCATTATTCAAAAAGCATAGCATCTATAGCTATTTCCAAAATGTATGTCAGAAAGACTTTTTATTGCACATTTTTACCATTTATACTATAGATACCCTAACTCAAAAATGTATAGTCTGCTCGAATACGCAAACATCCGTCATGGTGAGGATTTGATGTCATTGATGGCAACAGCTGGCGGTTGATACCCATATAAGAATATCGTATAATAAGCTGCCATAGAATATTTATGCAACAAACATCAGCCTTGTGTTTCAGTGATGAAAGAGATCGTGCAAAAACAGACAAATTAGATTCACGCATAATTGTGGCTGTCTGCGAATTGTTAATTTTGAAGCAAATATTAATAGCTAATTGATTTATCTTAGAAGAGACTATGAAATTTGGGTGTCTGTAAAATAGTGGATTTTGCCGGCAGGAAAACATGGTGGATAATGAAACTAGGATGCACAGAACGGGAGTTCAAATTATGTGGAGATTTCAATGGCCTGAAGCCGACTGATATTTTATCAGATTTCTATATATTTTTATTTAAAATATGGTGCCTTCGTCTGCCTTTGATGCAACTAATTTATTTAGGGGAATGAATGTGTATTGTTAGTAGTCTCATAATTCAATTTTATTAGGAAGGCTTGGTGTCTATCTGTCACAAATAGATGTAATCATAGCTGAATATAGGAATTAGGGGAAATGATGGATATGCACAGTATGCTATATTTTCCGCCATGAAATTAAATGTATTTCTAGTATGAAACCATTGAAATATATCATGATGTTAATTCCAAAACATGATCTTTCACAAATGTCGATTTTGACTAATAACAGCAACCAATTCAGTTGCCTTAATTTTCAAAATCTTTCCGCCCACACTGCTTGTTTTTAAACTAATGAATGCACTATATGACACATGACATACTAATTGTGTTCTGTGTCGTCATACCCCGCGTTCGAAACAGTTGTTTTATCATGAATATGCACGTGTTAGCTGGTGTACTTTAGGGAAAGGGGAGTTCAAGAAAAATATATTAACTGAATTGGAAATGCTATTAATATCGGTGATTAAATCAACAACTGATAACATTTCTTTGGGATTCTAAGAAGAATTAATGATACATAATAATAATATGACAACGGATATTGAAACTTGGGAAGATAAACAGGAAGCCTGTGATTGAAGAATCTTTGATTATGTGTTATTCAAATGTCACAGTAAATGTTGTACCAATTCGGGTACTTATAGTCAGGATCAACAATTTGCATCCCTGTTTGTTATATTTTAAAGGTAGATGTTCTCATTGCTGGCCTGATTTTCAACTTGATATTTTCTATTTTACATGGAAGGTCAGCCTTAAATTTGTCACATTCCAAAGTTTTAGTTGCATTACTCCAACGGTTCTTATTTTAGAAGCACAAGGTCACAACAAATTCACCCATTGAGTAGTACACAAACTGGCTGGTGGTTAACCACCTTTGGCAGTAATTCACAACATTTTAGCTTATGATTTATAAATGGAACATTTCTGGCCCCTAAGATTTTACAGACATAATAAGAAAAATATGGGGATTCTTCTGATATGAAAAAAATATCATAGCCCCAAAAAAAGTGATAGGAACATAAACCTATAATAGGAAAATCACTATTTTCATCTGGATTTTGCCCTTCGTTATATTTACTCTTTAAATTCATTATAGATTTTACCAGAGCTCTTTAACACTTTCCACACAGCTATTAGTTTTACCATTATATACAAAACTGATTTTTCAAAAACCTTTCCCAATTTTCAAAGTCTATCTCAAGGATTACTGAACCAATACTAGGCATGTTTGTACTTATATCAATGCAATTCTCATGGTGATTCCAAATATCGGAATGAAATTAAATAATCTTGACATTTTTGAAACATTTTGTGAAATTTTGGAATGTCGTCTGCAGACGCCTGTCGCGTGGAAAGTGTTGATATACCCCACTGGTTTTGGGGACTTCTGAAAGTAAAAGAATGACATTTGTACACATAGTGAACATGCAAACATGATAGATAGCTGGTTTTCCCGCTGCCTAACCACTCTCCAAGTTACTCTTTGATTAGATCTGGCTTATTCTCCCCTATTATTGTGATGCCTTTTCATGGACTATATATAAAATTTCCTTACACAAAATGGATGTGATGTAGACATAGCAGTATAGGTAGGAGTATATTTGACAGATTCTTTTTAGACTGGGTACATAGCAGTATATATAGATAGCAGGGTATTTGACTGTAATATATTGCCCAAGTTGCGAAGCATTAATCAATGCATGCTTCTTTTCAGCAGATTCTGCCGATTGTGTTTACCAATGACAGGAAATTTGATTTGATTCCCACAGGATGTGGGATGGGATATGTGGGGAGAAGCATCAATGGGGGAGGGGGGGGGGGTAGACTATGGAAAACGGATGTATGATATAGTCAGTGTATTGGTTGTGTACTTCCTTCTAACCTAGTTGTTGTGAAAGGTGTACTGTTTTAATTTCAAATAGATCTATGTATACTTCAAAAGGATGTATTTGAGTTTATTGATAACATACTTTTTTCTAACCGAGTTATTGTAAAAGGGTGTAACTCTTTTCAAGGATGGAAGGTCACTTCAAACAAATAGCTGATGTACTGTGTGCTTCATGGGTCAATCTCGTGGCATGATCTGGCGAGCTATCAAATGGTTTCAAGCTCCCCCGTTAGCGTAATCAGTTAAGTGTCCACCTTACACGCTGGCGGCCCAGGTTTTATCCCCAGCGCAGGCAAAGAGTGATCTTTCCCCCAAACCCCACCCTTCCATTTTTCTCCCCTGATAGTTTAATTGTCAAAACACGCTTAGGGAGTTAAGGTTAGTAGATAGCAATCATTTCAAATGGCAAAGTATCGTGAGAATTTATGGTGTGAAATGTTAGCCATAAGAGCTATATCAACATTGCTATCCACCAATATTTGTGATTGCAATTATTTCAAACCATGAATGGCCTAATCTCAAAGTATGACTAAAACTTTAATCGACATTGCTATCTTCAGTAGATAGCAACCATTTCCAACCATAAATGTCATTGCCCTAATCTATAATAAAAGTTAATTATCATTGCTATCTACTGTAGATAAGAATCATTCCATACCAAAGGTTCCAGACCTTTAAGAAACGTAGCATGACAATTGCTATCTACTGAAGATAGCCATTCCCATGAAATATAATGGCTGTGGTTAAAGATCAGTTCATTAAAATACCTAAGACACATACAATTTATTTTGCTTGACAAGCATTTCAAAATAAAATAATATGAATGTCTAAGACACTTACAACAACAATGATGTGTAGCAAAACAACATGGATACCGCAACATATTCTCCAAAGGATTTGTAGTTTTGTTTTTGATTAAAGCACTTGTCAGTCAGTAGCCGCCACCTAGTCTTTAGATTTTGGGTTGATACTTTGAAGTGACAATATAAAATGACATGTAAATAAAGTTTTGCGTGTATTGAATATGGCAAAACACAGCAGTAACTGGTAAAATGTGTGAAAGTTCCTCATTTTGAGAGATGAATAAATAATGTTAGGAGGATTCCTTGCATGTAAATAAGTAATATTGAGAGAAGTGAAAGTATCAAGAGTCTTTTACATATTCTAGACAGGCATTCTCAGTTGTGAATGCTGGCACCTGTTGTCTGAGAATATGGCACATAATGTTGGTTAATCTTTTACTTATAGCTGAGAAAGAAAACAACTTCACTTTGTCGGAATTACTTTGATTACTTGAATCGTTCGAAGGCTCAAAAACATTGGTACAGATATAAATATTTTATTTTGTATGCTGTGCTGTTAACTCACATTTAGTATTGATGTTGATAAAATTGATGGTGGGATGTTGAATGTACTTCTAGTACAAAAACATACCGTTTTAATTCATCCTACAATGTAACGATACTGTTTGAGGAAGTCTAGTCTATAAAATTGCCCAATCTGTTTGGAAATATTAGGCTCTGCAAATTACAAAACAGAAGAAAAATTATGACCCTGTTTTAATGAAAATCTGTCCGTAGTGCTCAGCCCCATAAGCCTCTATTTTCACATTGTATATTCAGGGAATGATCCCTCTAGCCCTTGTACAAAAAACATGCCCCCCCCCCCCCCCCCCCCACTCCCTTCCCATTGATGGCTGTTTGATTCACCCTGTCTGTACGGCACATATCAGCGATCATTCTCTACCATCTAATTCATAGCAGCGAAATCGCCATCATTGCCAGATAAGCGTGTGATTCGATAAGTGCTAGATAAGCGTAAATCGTCTTGCTTGGTGGTTTTGAGAGTGAGATGAAGTGTTTGCGTATGGGGTCATCCTGTGCAGAGTGACTGATCTAATGGCGTATGGTCCAGTACACATCAATTGTCCTCAAGTGGAGAGGAATTTTATGAAACCGGTGTTATTGCTCGTTATTTTGTGATTATTGGTTCATGTGGGTAGTAGATTGAGGTACTTGGAGAATATTGCTCATTGTCAGATTAGTAAAACGGTCCAGACATAGGATAATTGTGGCTAAGCCCTGGTTGATTTTATAATATGTACCAATGTTTTGTCTTTAATGGCAAGATATATGATGTTTTCCAGTCAACGCAAATGTGTATGATATATTTACACATAGGATTTTGCTTCAATACCTGGTTTGCTCTCTCCCCTAGCTCCCAACCCTTTCTTACTTCGCTTTCTCCCCTTTCCACCTTGCCCTCATACCCATTTCACTCCTAACCCTCTCTTTAATTGTGTTTCAACACCTCCTCATTTGCAAACATTATCTGAACTACTTATCCCTTCCCGCCTCTCTCTCTCCTTCCCCTTACCCTCATCATCATATGGTTAGTGTACATTATGAAACAGAAAGATGCAAAACAAACTCCTTTCCTTCAATTTAAAACACTTTTCAAATAATATGTACAATTCCTCAAGGACACCATACCATCATTACGAGTTCTTGTCAGACACCTCGGTTCCGCACATCTTGTAATTGATTACATTACGATATATATTCTGCCACCAAATTTAATTCTTTCATAACACTAATATTTTCTCAACGAATAATGACGGTATGTCTGAGCTCCATTTTTAGAACCACTACTCAAATTCAAGATTCTTGAATCTAATTTTGTCTTTTTGATTGTCACGTTCAGTTGGTATCAGGTGTGTAACGGCTTGTTCTATTGTAATTTAGATACAAAGCAATATTTCTTGATTGTGTTTTTACATTCCTGAAGTTTGTTCACCTATTAAAATAACATTTATATGATTAAGACACAAGGACAAATGCAATATAGATAATAATAATAATAATACAAGGCATTTATATAGCGCTTTTTACATACATCCATCTCAAAGCGCTTTACAATTTTATTCCTAGGATAGTCAGAACCACGGTTGCAGCCTATTATGGCGCAGGGTTCTATCAGTACAATGACTGTGACTACCTTAAATGCACAAGTAACAGGCCCGGGATGATCCCCTACTCTTAACGATAAGGTCTGTGACTATTTAACGTGTTCAGGGTGAAGCGTCTGAATACACGGGACCACCGGCTTTACGTGACGTTCCGAACCACGAGACAATTGAGACTAAGTACCTTGCCCAAGGATACAAACACGTTGACCGTAGTGGGGCTCGACCTCACAAACCTATGATCGTGAGACTTGCTTCTGATCCACTGGACCACACGTGCTCTACACAGATAACACACAGGGTACAACTACTGTTAAATGGGCAAGAATTGCATTAAGAAAAATGCCCTAAATGCTTTGAAATAGAAAAAATAGCATAATTCTTGTAGATTTGTTCTGAAATCATAATTAAAGTAGTATTTCATATGCCTTTATTTAATCGTAATACGTAAATGGCAATATGATTTCCCCCAGAGAGATGTTGTATTTTTAAGAATTAAAACTACACTGTGTAATTAGAGTATTATAAAGATGTGTGAGTAAATCAAAATGTTAGAAACATTATTTGAGAATTGCCCTATTGATGGAATGAAGCAGTCTATATTTAATTCTTTTAGCCTAATGCAAGATTTTTAATTACACCAACTTCTGTTAATGTCTTTCACATAGATGAGGTTTAACGGTAGAGCCACAAGTATTAAACATTCAATGTAGGTATGCATACACTAGTTAAATGAATGAATTGTGCCCATTTATGAGATGACAAGCCCTGTATCATACTTCAAGTACCTCTCTATGTAGCAGTGAAATAGTTGTTGCCTACTTGGTTCATATCCCACCAGACTGGTCATCTACCTCTGTACAGTAATGTCAGAGCATATTCACTGTTTGGTGCAGCAAATGCATGAAGGATTCATACCTTTGATAGTGCACTTGCACTTACCAGCGTGTTAGAATCATGCATCTGTCAATAAGTTATGATCACTGGAGTATGCTCTAATGTCACTGCACCGAGATGGATGGAGTATAGTAAGGGACATAGGTCGCCCTGTCATTGAAAAATAGATGTCTTTCTTGATGTAAGATTGATGATAAGTTCAGAATTATCTTGAGGGCTACTATTTTTGCAGAACTGTGGTATTATAAATCTAGATCCCTTTCATTACTAATCCATAGATAAACTGACTCTTCACTCCCTCCATATGTTGACAAAAGATTGGACTTAGTTCTAGCAAAAGCCAATAGATGTAGAACTTGTTTCACATTTTCATCTAATGATTTAATATATTCATAACTTTGAAATTTTCATTAAAACATTCCAAAGATTCCAATTGGTTACTTTGCTTTTCTAAACTGATTCCAGAGCTGCCAACACTACCTGATTTCGCAGGAGACTCTCTGAAAATAAACCGATCTTGATACACAAATTCGACAACCTCCGTGATTGGGGGAAATATTTGATATATTATACTACATGCAATGTTTAAATTTTTCCTTATGGTGAAGAGAATCTCACTGATTGCAGGATGCAAATGTTGGCAGCTCCAAGATATTTTTTTCTGACGTTCTTAGAGGTCACTTATAAGTGGGTTTCTATTATTAGTTCTATATTTAATTATAGGACGTACATATTGTCAAATTTACATTGGTAGTTGCCGGTCTTTAGTAGATTGGTAGTTGCCGGTCTTTAGTAGAAGAAACCAGTAACTCAATGCTTATAACAAATAACTGCATCATGATTTTTGTATGCCCATGTTTATTCACACAATAATTACAAGTACACACAAATTAAAATAAGAATTTGTTTCCTTTTTTTTCTTTCTAAAAATAAAATGTATTTGTTGTTGGATCATTGTCGTGAAAGTATCAGTGAGTCGCTCCAGAATGTTTTCCAATCATCGAACGCTTCTTACTGTGCCTGTGAACAGCACTACGATGAATATTTAAAGATGCAATCTTCTTACCGATGCTATTACATTGTCTAGAAATTATCTGTGGGATGAATTAATCAGATTCTTTTGCATAGGTGAGGCCAGGCATTTTTCTGTGTAGTAATCTATGCATATTTCGGTACAGCGAAATATTCAACTGCAGAATGAAATGTACACAAGCGTGTCTTTTTACATCAATATTGTTGGTTGTGTATGATAACAATATGCAGAATTCCACATACTTGTCAACCTGTCGTTTAAGAGTGTAGTCAATTTGAAAAATAATAACCCTTTCCATTTATATTTGATATATTGACTGAAAGTTGATGAATAAGATCTCGGATCAAGATATTATCGCTGACCTTTCAGAGCAACCGTCATTCCCCATCAATTCTTTACCAATAAAGCCATCACAATAAATACTGGATGACCGGAGCTTTGCAACGTCATGTATTATTTGGTGCGATGAAATAAGTGCAGAATAACGAATCGCTCCATCGTGTTGAATAACGTCAAAATAAACCAATTGTCGTCCTTTAGTAGTTTGAACAAGCCGTTTTGTGGTTGTATCGTGTGGCAGCAAGCATGGGATTGGGCAGCTTGGCTGGAGTATATTTAGCTAAACGTGAGCGTGTGTTCCATAGGGTCCATTTAAAAGATGGACTGCTGTGTTTGCTATAGGAAATTGAAAATTGTGTGGGATGCAATTCCAGTTTGTGCTGTTGTTCTCTGCCATGCGTGTTTGTGTTCAAAGGTCTAGTGCTTATCCCAGTGCTCCAGTATGTCTAGGAAAATTATGGTTTTTCAAGCAAATGTGTTTTTTCAGTTAACCCTAACTCTACTACACCATACGGCAACTGTGCGGAAAAAGTGTTTCTATAACCCGGCGTGCAGGTTTTTTGGCTACAAAACGGACCCATGCTATATAACGAGGCGAATATACTCGCCGAGTGTCGACTGGGAGCCGTGGTGTAGTGGCTAGGATCTGGGCCCTGAAGCTGGAGGTCCGTGGTTCAAATCCAGGGGGGATCGGGGTGACCTTTCTGGTGAATTTTGGGTGTCGGAAAAAAATTCTGTTGCCGTGTGGTGAAATAGAGTTAGGGTTATACAGTATTTTTTTTCTTCTTCCAAATTTGGTAATTTTCATCATATATAACCCTAACTCTACTACACCATACGGCAACTGTGCGGAAAAAGTGTTTCTATAACCCGGCGTGCAGGTTTTTTGGCTACAAAACGGACCCATGCTATATAACGAGGCGAATATACTCGCCGAGTGTCGACTGGGAGCCGTGGTGTAGTGGCTAGGATCTGGGCCCTGAAGCTGGAGGTCCGTGGTTCAAATCCCGGGGGGATCGGGGTGACCTTTCTGGTGAATTTTGGGTGTCGGAAAAAAATTCTATTGCCGTGTGGTGAAATAGAGTTAGGGATTGTAAATTAGAGATAGGACATTAGTGTAAAACCCAAGAATTTGGAGTGAGGAGAGATCTCTAATTCAGAAGGGAAACTTTTTTTTGGAAATTTCACTAATTAATTTTTACTCTAAGAGACATTTTTTAGATTTTGATTAATTCACATAGGCCTTCGTAACATTAGCATGGTATGAAAGTCGCAAATATTATATCTGGCTCGCACTCACAACAAAACACTTTTATGAATGTTAAAACATATAGGCTTTCACCTTTCTTTATTTCTCATAATATTTTGAATGTGAATTATTCATAGCTGTCTCTGTGATTTTTTTCTCACAGGAAATCTTCAGACTAGAGTTTATATATGTGCTGTCACGGAACGCCGCTTTGGATGCTTGAATTAGCTACCTGACTGGCATAATATAGCTATCAGTTGAAATTATTCTCATCTATTACGCCTTAAACATGTCTTTTTGTATTGCACGCGAGGGCCTTTAGGGGTTTATAGGTGACATTTTCATCAATACCATATTGTTGTAATAAATTTCAGAAAGAAGGCAAAATGGATGACAAAGCAATATTGGGTTCAGGACGTGATTTGTAGTTAACAGCCAGATGTGGCATAGTGTTCAGTACTTTGCCATAGGGTGATGTACGCAGGTATTATGGATCAAGAGGATAGTAGACCCTTCATTGATGTGCAAAGTAGGCCAAGCCTTGTAGAGTAAGCGCAGGTGAATTCATAGAGATGTAGTTTTGTAAATATTGGAGACTACTCTGTGTCTAGCTAAGTGACACTTGGGGTTGGGCTGTGTGCGAGCTGTGTCGGTTGTATCAACGATAGTATTCCGGACATTGAGAGCTTTGCACGATTAAATCTTGTTCTACTTTATAATGTACATAGAGCTACAATCAATCAGCAAAAAAAAATCAAAAATTGAATGAATAGATTGATCAACTGATCTAACCTATCCCCCCACCAACTCTTTACCTGTGCAACAGTTTATCAAGCTGCCAAATGTTTGCTGATCTATCTCTATATATTTTGTATTATTACCCTACAAAATGCAACAGAAGTGCAGTACTGGTTGTGCGCGCGCACCTTAATAGAAATCAGAGAATAGGTTCATCAGGAATCCAAGGAAACATAATTAGAAGATTCATAAGATAATTCCAAAATTGAACTTACTGTTCCAGACAGTTTCGACGTCCGATCGGATGTCTTTCTCAATGGTGTATGACGACCGTTGATCCAGTGTTACCAGAAGTAGTTTTTCTGATGACGTCACGAGATGTGTTAGATGACGTTTTCTGGATCAATTGATCATACAGGTGACTAAGTTGGTAGGCCCCCTCGTCGCTGTTCATGAGGTGCTGTTTGATCAATTGATCCAGAAAACGTCATCCAACACATCTCGTGACGTCATCAGAAAAACTACTTCTGGTAACACTGGATCAACGGTCGTCATACACCATTGAGAAAGACATCCGATCGAAACTGCCTGGAACAGTAAGTTCAATTTTGGAATTATCTTATGAATCTTCTAATTAAATTAACCTTAATAGAAATGTATATGAGGATCATTCAATTAAGTTCTACCTCGTCCTGCTTAACCTTGCTAATATAAATGTCCGCCCCATGAAATTTGTCATGATTGTAGCTTTAAATCTCAGCTACATTTTCATATTAAATGATGGTTGATACCTCTGTACCTTAGGTGCTGATGTGTTCAAAGCTAAGAGAGACATTTGTATGATTGTAAAATAATGGTCAGCTCTTAGGAGACAATTTTCCATCTGCTTCCCTGGGCCCATCCCATCTGCTTTTCACTGCATCTCCAGAAAGTACAAGTACTCAGACCGATTTACTATGAATTCTTGGCTGAGATTAAAACGTGATATTAAGGGAAATTTCATAAGGCTGGCTATTAACATTTGCAAAGTTTGAGGTAGTAGGTAGAACTTATTGAATGACCCTATAACATAGGCTTCGTAAAGTTATTTTTCAGAGTGCGACCCCTTAGCATGATGCATGACCGCCTGGACTCCACAGCAGCAGCCTGGATTCTAGTCCCTGGGGCATCAGAACTCCATTTTTCTGACATTTTTTGGTCAGTGTTTCCCCCTGTAAGCTTTATTTTTTATTTTTTTAAATTTTTTTCCTACATACTACAATTTAGGGTTAAAGGGAAATATTTTAAGTCATTTTTGCAACAGCCAACATTGTTTGTAGAAAGAATAAGTAATTTATACATGTGTAAATTTAGATATCAATTTTTGAAGGTTGTGTGTACGTGTCCGAATATTATTATTCATGAACCATAAAATAGTTTCCTTACAAATACATTTGAATGCCAATGCTTGTCAGTTTGGTTAAACATATATCTATTCTATGTTTTGCAAATACCGTGACATTTAAGAGATGATCAGAGTGACAGGATATTTACTACATGTAGTAAGATGACAACAAGTCTCAAGACTGTGTGCATGGGACGTTTAGGCGGGCTATTCAATTTGAATCTCTGCATAATGCATAATGCATAATTCTTCAAAAGATGTTGTAAATCTTGCACAACTTGCGATCTTTGCTAGCAAATAAGGTATCACAATGGCCCAATTTTTTTATATTCTCATACAATGATAAGATTCAACGTTATGACTTGTCTAATAAGTATAAAATTTCTTTATTTGTCGCGTTTATTATAATCCGAGTTCAAATCTTTATGATTCCCATGGCACGCATGATGAATTCTGTATTAGTTTAATAGCGTGTTCATAATCAGTCAGATGATATCTTGCAAACTCTATTTCTTGCCTTATCGTCATGTAAACTTATAATCTAATTATGTTCAGTTCAAAATTTATCCAGCTATCTTGAGTCTGTGTAAAAGGTACCGGTATGTTAGAGGAAAATGGTTTTGTTGTTTTGATTTTTTATATTTTGTTATAACATTTTGGAAATAGGTAAAGAAAACCCAATGCTATTACTTAATACAGACACAATGCACAAACGGGTTTTTTAATTGAATTGGTCAGACCCAGAATAAATTGTTTTACTTGATGGAATTGTATAATTCCTTTTAAAAGATAAGGTTGTATAATTCCTTTTAAAAGATAAGGTTGTAGACTATGTGACAGAGTAGTGTGCTGTTGTCATTTCAAACCATTCTGTCTGTATTGAAGGCAGTACCATCTTTGATGGTTAGCTTTTGATGAACGATGTATTATAGTAGCTAACAAAATCATTTGATCAGTAACATATTTTTCTATGCAAGTCATATGTGATGAATATTCCAAAAAATAAGTGTAAGGTCGACAATGTTCGCTCGCTACGTGCACATTGCTTGACTCGGAACAATCTTGTCGGTTGACTTTCATTATTGCCCCCCTCCCCAATATGAATAACGCCACTGTCATCTGTACTGTATTGAGATTACGTTTTTGTGAAGATAGATTATTAAGCAGGCCATTGCTACAAAATTTGGTTACGTGCGGCCCAGTTAATTTTTCTCTCCTTATATCTGGCCCATTCATAAAGGTTACCCACCCCTGCTATAGACCTTTTATTGGTCTTGTTAGTTGCCCAGAACACTGTAGTAAGCACGTATCCATCTATATAATTTCATCCACACTATCATTAAAATTTCAAGAGTGTCTTGTCCAAATGAGCTATAAACTGCCAAAAAGTTCACAGAGGAAATTAAAGTGAAAGGTATATGAAAGGGCACTAGGGACTTAATATGACATAAAAAGAGCTCATCTGGCCATAGTGCACGCAGAACAGAATCCCCTACAGTATATTCTGCCTACAAGAACCAGGTGCCTTTACTAATAAATCAATTCGGGTTCATCACTGCTAAGGAACATCACTCGGAAGCAACTTGCCTACGGTCAGGCACGTTTGTACCGACCGAGGCTTTTACGCAAGGTTTGACATTCGGACATTCCCGACGATAAATTCTCGACAGTGATTGTGTTTTTAGTTAATCGAGGTTTTCTTCAACCAAGTGCTGCACGTTCAATAGTGGTTGACAGTAAGTGCCTATGTTATCATGTCGGAAGAAGTAGAAAGGCAAAGTTGAAGTGGAAGAGCACTCCAATCTGAGGCCAAAAAATGGGAAGGTTTATTTTAGATATTAAATGCCTCAACAACTGCTACACAAATTACACAATATTGTAAATTCTGTAAACTATTTCATGAAGATGATGTTTCACATTGATAATAATTGCATTTTTGGTCGATCACAAAAATATTTTGTGATTAACACAGCCAATCCAGAGAGCATGTTTACCAAGCATGCTTGCTTGTTGTCTGCCATTAAAACGTTAGCAGGTGATTAATCTTGAGTGAGGCCATCAGAGTAATCCAGCCCATTGCCAATGATGTGCGAGTTTTCCCTTGAAAGTAGGATGTCACCCCTATGCATTTCATAGGCTAAGGTGGAAGCCTTCTACAATTACAATATCAATAGTAAGACCATTTTTAATGTGTAGCTTTTAAAAAACTGCAATTTAAAGCCTTTATTAAAGCCGCTGATGTTAAAAGAAAGGATTTTTGCTAAAAAGAAACAGTGAAATGTTTCATTTTGAATGATATCAGGGCAGATTTGTAGGCCGGTTTCTTTTTGAAAATGCTATATTTATTGAGTCATCATCTTGTGCATCGTGGAAAAGAGGCTTAACAAGTTTGGTGTTCTTGACCCACTTTTTGTTAGAATATAAGCAGTATAGCCTTGTATTGTAAAGATCAAGGTGACACCCTCCTAATATTAAAAATGGAAGATGTGCAGTATCTCTCTCTACAATGCAAAAAGTATCGGAACTTTATTGTATCAACCTCATCTATTATTAGTCTATGAAGGATATACTGTAAATGTTCTAGATGTACCTCTTTTCGATATGCTAATTAAGTGGCATTTATTCGCTAGACGTATACTGTCAGGATTATGATGCTGTCTTACATGCAGAACTACCATATTGAATATGAATGCATAGATCAGAAGCAAGGTAGGGGATCTAGATGAATAAATTGTACAAATCTTTGCATTCTTGACTCAAATTCAGTTACATAAAATATGATTGTTCATAATGTTCATATTTCAGTTACTGTAAAGCTAATATTTTTGCATAAAGATATTTTCTCGCATTTTGATATCATAGACATTTCGCGAATTGTTTTTTTTTGCGAGCTGCACTGCAGCGATGCAATATTTTTGTGTGTTATAATTTTTGTGGAAAAATATTTTGCGCAAAAAGCAACGCGAAAATAAAACCTCCGCTAAAATTTCAGCTTTTACAGTACAGTATCGTGTAATCTCATTTTTAATGTGCCTTGATGATTTATTGGTAATAAGTACCTTGAAGCATGACCAATTTCCAAGGGTTTTTTCAGTTTAAGAATTATCTTCTGGTAATGGATTATCTTAAGAATTATCAGTGATTCTAGTTACAAATTCTTGAGCTTTCCAGTTGTAGATGGAACATACAGCGTGTTTTTATTAAGCAAACCGGCTTTTACCCGTCTAATAAAAACCGGATAAAAGCCGGTTGCTCGTGTGAGAGACGTGTTTTTATTGCAGTTCGATAAACAAACTTACCGGCTGCCGCTGACCTCATTATAATAAATGCCAGCGAAAGGTCATACACATCTGTTTGCGAGTGGAAATAAATTTCGTCTGCGCATTTGTAAACATTTTGTTTTTAAACACAAAATTCCAACCTTAATTATTCTTCTGAAAGGTTTAAAAATAAATTTTAAAATAATCAAAACTTGATAATTGTATTTTGATTGCATTTTCAAAACGATATTATCATTATATGTAACGAATAAAACAAATAAGTTCGCCATCTCTTCGAATGAGCCTAATATAAATACGCCAGCTGATTGAAAATTTGCCGCTACATTTTATACCCGTAATGGCTTCGTTGCTCCATGAAAAAGAACTCATCTTCTTTTTAAAAAAATCGACGGCGCAGTGTTGTGTTGTATTTGGTAATTTCTTGGCATAATGGCGGCGTACATGTTTGTGATGGGTTTACAAACTTGCTACGCAAAGGCCATTTAATTGTCAGGTGATCGTGCATCGTGTGCCCACTTCCGCTTTTCCACCGGCAAACGCGCTGAGCTGGAACCGTGCGTGTTTACACTGACGAAAGACTGCTTTTCTTAGCCGGTTTCAACCGCTATTATCCTTGGTTTTGAAGGATAAAAGGCTTCTAAAATCCAGGAGAAATAAACCGGTATGAGCGGGCAAATGCCGGTGGTGGTGTGTTTTTATTGGGGAATTTTAATCCGTTAGCAGGCATATGCCTGCTTTTTTACTTCAGTAAAAACACGCTGATAGTGTTTTAGTTGTTAAATATACAATGATATCTGAGCAGCTTTAATTCAGTTCTGTTTAATTGTATTCAAAGTGAATCAAGTTCCTTTAAAATACTAAGAAATCAAGTAGCACAGTCCCACTCACTTTACTCACCGAGGTTCATTCACCTCAGCAGTCCTAACGCAAATCCATTTAAAACTGACGTAATCAATGCTTTGCAACCCAACACAAATATAATTGGATAAACATCCTCCTCAGTTTTCTCTAAATGGAGAATTCTGTCGGGGTTTTTTCCCACCATCCATCTCTCTTTCTCAAACTCTTTTCCATTCCTTTTGTATATCCGACTCTTATATACATGTGTGTGTGTATTGAGTGCGGTTGTTTGGTCCCCTGTGTCTAATGGCTCTAACTTGCTTGTTAGCAATAGGAATATCAAGGGAGGCTGCGTGACGCACACGCCAAACCAAGTTTGCACTCTACGCTATTAGCTTTATATTGAAAACACATTTTCAAAATACAAACTATAGTGTTAAGGATTGGATTTGTCAGCTTCCGTAGTGTTTATTGACATGAAAGTCTGAAAAAGGCAGGCAATTGTTAGACAAAGTCTGCATTTAAGGGAACCAAAAATCCTATTCTGCAGGCCCAATCGACTTATAATTTGAGATTTTGAAAATTTGCTATATGAGATTTTTTGAAAAATGTTGACATTTTTTCTTCTTTAAAATTCCTGATGTCCTGATTCTCCCCCCCCCCTCAATTTGTTTTGGGTTTGTTGTGGTCCGTTGGAAAGTTTGATCAACCCATCAGACATGTTTTTTATAACAATTGGTCAGTTTACTATTAATTGAGTAAATTTGTAAGGGAAGACGTCAAAACTCGACCGCCGGTTACGGGCGGTTCCGCCCGGTTCTTTCAGGTCAAATGTCTTACTGGTATATGAATATTCGCGCATGCAACACTGAACAACCGCCGGTTGACTTAATGCTGTAACCGGACCAATTTACACTATCAATCTGTTACTTTGCGGTCATAATAGCTCTCTCTATAATCGTTCTATAAAAAAACAACATTCATAGACTTTCGGTATTGATTTTAAAACGTTAATTGAGCTATAAACAGATTGAAAAAGCCAACCCCAGCGAAAATCAATAGCTGTATTGTACTGGTTGTCAACTGAGCCCATTACTTCAAGATGTTATTGCTCACGCGTGTGACGAGGCACTATCAACCGGTTGTGTTCACCAGAGTGTAACTATTTGACCTCATTATGTGTGTATATTATAACAGACGACACGTTTTGTGAGAACCGGGCGGAACCGGCCGTAACCGGCGGTTGCCGGGCGGTCGAGTTTTGACGTGATCCCTAACCTCATTGATGTCTCAAGAAAATCATAAACATCAACTTTTTGTTGATCATTTTGGAGTAGCTGTACATGTAGTATATACTGTAGGCCTATACTATATTTTGTTGGCACTTTTTGCACCTGAACCAGCTACTGCGAAAATAACACCACATGATACATTTGTTTTGCGTCTAGGTCTATTTGATGAAACTATAAATCGCAAATTTAAAAACATGCAAAACAGTTAAAAATCAGCAACGCGCTAAAAAATTACCACTTTTACAGGTTACCCTCTCACAGTTTTGGTTCCAATTGAGAATTTTAAAGAATGAAGCACTAAAATGGCTGGCTATTCTATAGCTATGCTACCATATTTTAAGCCCTCCCTAAATTGACTACAACGTTTTGGTGTCTGTGACACTAAGAACTCACGATGTATATTCTCAAATACTTTTTTTTCCTCATAAGTCTATGTCCATTCCCCAAAGCTCATGGAATATAGCACTATATGAGCTTCAATTCCAACTTATATCGCTATTGACTTTTTATCTAGACTCTAGAGTTCAACTTAGTGCATGAAGCTCTGATGCGTAGTGTTCAAATCGGAAATCAGTCACGTTTAAGCCCCTGTGAGAGAGCTACGTTTTGTCGGACAGACTTTTTTTTATAAACTCTTCTGGCTGTGAACGTTTGTGAAGTCCCATTTGGTATTGTTGTTTACTTATAACAAGTCAAACTGGTTAACTGTCCATCCATCCATTGGTGAAATTGAAAGAAAACAAACATTATTCAATAAAATATTCAAAATCAATGCAATGGGCGAAGGAAAAAATATTTATAGAGATAAGTCATTGCTATGTTTGAACTGCCTTTAATTGAATCAGGTTATTTATTAATTGCAAACAGATCGGTCGCACAAAACGGGGATGTTGAATATATGCAGCATCACGTCTTGATATTGTAGAATGGCGTGGCTTGTGTTAATGAATCACAAAGCTATATGTTAATGTGGATTAGTAGACATTTATAAAGAGAGAGAGAGAGGGAGAGATGTAAGCTGATGGAAATCTGTTTTCAGTGGGTTATGATAGTTGTTGAACTCATAAGGGTATGGTAAATGCATGGTTATCATTGTGTAAGGGATGATGTGAATGCATTGACAGTAATACACTCAGTATGGATTCAAATGTTTTCATAGGATATGACAAAGTGGTGGATTGATTTATTATAAAAAATGACCCAATTTTCAATTACATGTAAGCGAATACTGGTATCGATTGTTCGATATATTTCAGATTTCAGAATTAAGACGTCTAAGTGTGGATGTAGGCATACATTCAAATAAACCTATGATATCTACTCAGAAATTGAGACCAATTAGACTGAATTGTGTAATGTACAATTCTTTTAAACATCTGGAACGCTGGACCAAGGCTGTAAATTAGCTTTCTGATACGTAATGTACACAGGTCCCTGAGACAAACGTGATTTTAATGTTCTAAACGAATTAATTCTCTGAAACAGCACGCACAGCATATTGGTTACATTACAATAAAGAATTGCTCCGTGCAATTTCAGCACAAAAATACCAGCTGTTTTGATGTTAGGGACAAAATGAAATGTACACGTTTTTTATTTGTGTACTACGTGGCATTGATTTGAAGAAATTCTGTCTGTATCTGCGTATGCATATGTTTATAGTACACTACGTGTCTGGGTCATTTTATTGTGGTTTGATCGATGCTAAAATGATTGTTCTTAGTTGTCGGAATATGGACCGGTACGGTTTTAGCTCATAGCCGTGGGGGTTAACTGAGAGATATTTACTATGGAGATTGTAAACCGGTTATTGTATTGATATTCTGAACCGTGTTCATGTTTGTCCTCGGTGTGTTTAATAAACTGTTTTCTGGCCTAATATAAACTGTGTTAAATATTGAAATCGGCTAATACAAAGGACGACCACCATGTTCTAAGCTTGTAACGGTTTCTAACTAAAGTGTATCCCAAAAATAAAAGACATGAACGGAAGTCTAATTCAATTTGTAATGACGCTATGAAGTCCATGACCTTGCCTCCCTTTGTGCTCTGTGTGTATACAAATTACTTATCCTTCTCAAAATAGATGTTATAGAGCAACTTTAGAATACCTGGTGTACTAGTCTCTTTTTAAAGAATGATGCATATGGCTTCAATTATTGTGTTGGTTGGTATAGAACAGGATTTCTTCTACATAGCTTTAGCGCACCACGTATTCTTTTCGAGCGCTTGTCTAAAAGAAAAGCAACTGATAAGTCAACATATTTGTACTGATCCAGATATAGGCCATTGAGTCAATACTGTTAATGGGTTTCATTTTGTTATTTGTTGTAAACAGAGAGCGGCAAAGAGAGGTTTTCATGGAATTGTGTCATTGATAAGGGTAGACACTTTGGAACTGTTTTGAAAGTCATCTAAAGTGTAGTCAAAATCTCCTTGTTAAGAAATCAATTTTGTATTAGTTAAAGGCAATAACCCTAACTCGAGATCACCATACGGCAACAGATTTCTTTTCCGACCCCAAAATTCACCAGAAAGGTCACCCCGACGCCCCCCCCCCCCCCCACCGGATTTGAACCACGGACCTCCAGTACCAGGGCCCAGATCCTAGCCACTTCACCACGGCTGTCAGTCGACACTCGGCGTATATTCGCCTCGTTATATAGCGTGGGTCCGTTTTGTAGCCCAAAAACCTGCACGCCAGGTTATAAAAACATTTTTTCCGCACAGTTGCCGTGTGGTGTAGTAGAGTTAGGGTTAAAGCACTATACACAAATTATGAGTTCTCAGAAAAACCACCACCAATGTACTGGAAAACCAGTTAATATTTGATTTGATCAAGTCTTCATTGGATACAGAGATTTGCAAAACATCAAATTTGTAATCAAAAATCTCGCAGTTCTGCTTTAATGTTTGCCGCTCAAGTCCATGTTCTGCAAGCACTCAGAAGTAGCCATATAAATAATATATGTAATGTAATATACATGTTCTTATAATAGCTTAAGGCATTAATATCAATGTACCTCAGCTATACACATATATACAGTGTGAAATCCATGGCATATATGATGGACCCGTCTTGAGCTCACCTTGCCCACTTAGATGCTTAACCCAGACCTGGTGGTAATCTAGGAGGCGTTATATTACGTATATACACATAATCTGAACCAGACAGGGCAGTTTCGAGTTTCGAGGAAGGTTATTAAGTTTCAACATCATTTTTTCTTCATCGGAGTACTTATAGTATACCCTTCACCCACTTGTTTTCACTGGGGAATTTCATAAAGAATATACATATAGTGGACAATCCAATGGGGGTGGGGGATTCTATAGTTCAACCTGACATAGAATTGTTGGGAGACCTTCTTGTGGCTATTTTCTGTTGTTTATCAGTTTGTTAATTTGAGTTACTTACATTTTGGCTTGGGGTATAACATCGAAAGCCAGTGATGCCTTTAGTCATGAGATAGCACATGTAATAAATGATGGTCCATATAATATGGGAGACATTTCACTGTTCAGGTGGTTTCCGTGATGGTACAATTGTCTGGATTCCATATAATAACTGCCTATCACACGGCAACTATCTCATCACAAAGTTGCTATCTTCAGTAGATAGCAAATATGCCTGAATTAATATGGTAGACATTCAACTGTACTGTTCAGGTGGTTTCTGTGATGGTACAATTGTCTGGATGTCATATAATAGCTGCCTATCACATGGCAACTATCTCTTTACAAGGTTGCTATCTTCAGTAGATAGCAAATATGCCTGAATTAATATGGTAGACATTCAACTGTACTGTTCAGGTGGTTTCTGTGATGGTACAATTGTCTGGATTCCATATAATAACTGCCTATCACACGGCAACTATCTCATCACAAAGTTGCTATCTTCAGTAGATAGCAAATATGCCTGAATTAATATGGTAGACATTCAACTGTACTGTTCAGGTGGTTTCTGTGATGGTACAATTGTCTGGATGTCATATAATAGCTGCCTATCACATGGCAACTATCTCTTTACAAGGTTGCTATCTTCAGTAGATAGCAAATATGCCTGAATTAATATGGTAGACATTCAACTGTACTGTTCAGGTGGTTTCTGTGATGGTACAATTGTCTGGATTCCATATAATAACTGCCTATCACACGGCAACTATCTCATCACAAAGTTGCTATCTTCAGTAGATAGCAAATATGCCTGAATTAATATGGTAGACATTCAACTGTACTGTTCAGGTGGTTTCTGTGATGGTACAAGTGTCTGGATTCCATATAATAGCTGCCTATCACATGGCAACTATCTCACCACAATGTTGCTATCTTCAGTAGATAGCAAATATGCCTGAATTAATATGGTAGACATTCAACTGTACTGTTCAGGTGGTTTCTGTGATGGTACAATTGTCTGGATTCCATATAATAGCTGCCTATCACATGGCAACTATCTCATCACAAGGTTGCTATCTTCAGTAGATAGCAAATATGCCTGAATTAATATGGTAGACATTCAACTGTACTGTTCAGGTGGTTTCTGTGATGGTACAATTGTCTGGATTCCATATAATAGCTGCCTATCACATGGCAACTATCTCATCACAAGGTTGCTATCTTCAGTAGATAGCAAATATGCCTGAATTAATATGGTAGACATTCAACTGTACTGTTCAGGTGGTTTCTGTGATGGTACAATTGTCTGGATTCCATATAATAGCTGTCTATCACACGGCAACTAGCTCATCACAAGGTTGCTATCTTCAGTAGATAGCAAATATGCCTGAATTAATATGGTAGACATTCAACTGTACTGTTCAGGTGGTTTCTGTGCTGGTACAATTGTCTAGATTCCATATAATTGCTGTCTATCACATGGCAACTATCTCACCACAATGTTGCTATCTTCAGTAGATAGCAAATATGCCTGAATTAATATGGTAGACATTCAACTGTACTGTTCAGGTGGTTTCTGTGATGGTACAATTGTCTGGATTCCATATAATAGCTGTCTATCACACGGCAACTATCTCACCACAAAGTTGCTATCTTCAGTAGATAGCAAATATGCCTGAATTAATATGAGAGGCATTCAACTGTACTGTTCAGGTGGTTTCTGTGATGGTACAATTGTCTGGATTCCATATAATAGCTGTCTATCACACGGCTACTATCTCATCACAAGGTTGCTATCTTCAGTAGATAGCAAATATGCCTGAATTAATATGGTAGACATTCAACTGTACTGTTCAGGTGGTTTCTGTGATGGTACAATTGTCTGGATTCCATATAATAGCTGCCTATCACATGGCAACTATCTCACCACAATGTTGCTATCTTCAGTAGATAGCAAATATGCCTGAATTAATATGGTAGACATTCAACTGTACTGTTCAGGTGGTTTCTGTGATGGTACAATTGTCTGGATTCCATATAATAGCTGTCTATCACACGGCAACTAGCTCATCACAAGGTTGCTATCTTCAGTAGATAGCAAATATGCCTGAATTAATATGGTAGACATTCAACTGTACTGTTCAGGTGGTTTCTGTGATGGTACAATTGTCTGGATTCCATATAATAGCTGTCTATCACACGGCTACTATCTCATCACAAGGTTGCTATCTTCAGTAGATAGCAAATATGCCTGAATTAATATGGTAGACATTCAACTGTACTGTTCAGGTGGTTTCTGTGATGGTACAATTGTCTGGATTCCATATAATAACTGCCTATCACACGGCAACTATCTCACCACAAAGTTGCTATCTTCAGTAGATAGCAAATATGCCTGAATTAATATGGTAGACATTCAACTGTACTGTTCAGGTGGTTTCTGTGATGGTACAATTGTCTGGATTCCATATAATAGCTGTCTATCACACAGCAACTAGCTCATCACACACGGCTGTTTGACTGTCCGATTTATAATTAAAATTATGGAATAAAATAAGATTACATAGTGGCCCAGTTATGGTTTGACCTGATTTAGGTAGCGCTAATGAATACGAGTATACGGTGAAAATTTCACGAAAATTGTAGGAGCCATTTTTAAATTATCGGCATTTTCTACTTTACACACATTTTACATGTAACTCTATGGGAAATGTGGCCGATGAGGGCGCTATTATAGTAAATGATAATATTCAAAGCTCTATTTCTCAGAAATGGCACCTACAAATGTTCTGAAATTTCTACAAAAGATGGCCAGTATATTCAGGTACTTGAATAAGTTAAAACCAGAACCGGGCCAGCAAGTTACGGTGTTCTCAGAATAAATTGGACTAATTATGTGGGATCAAACAGCCGTGCACAAGGTTGCTATCTTCAGTAGATAGCAAATATGCCTGAATTAATATGGTAGACATTCAACTGTACTGTTCAGGTGGTTTCTGTGATGGTACAATTGTCTGGATTCCATATAATAGCTGTCTATCACATGGCAACTATCTCATCACAAGGTTGCTATCTTCAGAAGATAGCAACTTTCCCTTCAAAAACAACGTATCACTCACTAAAGTAAGTTTATTCCAGACGACACAAATAAGTTATGTCTAGGTAACTGCTCCCCCTGTTGTTCTACAGGCAAACATATCTAGTCTCAGGTTGGGTCAGTCAGTTGGGCCTTTTCTTCTTCTTTTTTCCCTTCAAAAACAAGGTTTACTCTCTAAATATAAAGCTAAAACATGATTGAAATTTAAGAACTTAAGCCTTCTAACTGCTTACAGTATTATGTGACAGATAAAGAGACCTAGTATTTTACATGGCGGGTTCATCAACGCTTTTGTTCTCTAGACCTGGCATATTTGGAATGTTCATTTGCTTAAGTGCTTTAATGTGGCATAAATAATAGCTGTTAACTGCGGCACGTTGGAACTGTCGGTGCCAGCCTCTCCCCTAACAACCGTAGTTAATGCACCGCGCACACATTATAAGCGATATGCAAACCGTTTATCACGTTATAATGCTAAGCGTTTATTTGTACAAAAACAACACATTTTTGCTTATTTTCTTGGGCTCCATTAACGCTGCTGCCTTAATGCGGTTTTACTGTCAGCCGTTCAACTCTCAGCTGTGATGGCTTTCCATGATACCTTACATTATGTATTGAATACTATGGTGAGAGGGCTTTATTTGCTCAAATATTTGTAAACCAATTAACCACAACTAAAAGAGGCCATCATAGAGGTGAAGTACATACAATATTTTGTCATTTTATTTTTCGGTTGTCTGGAAAATCTGACACAGAGGCTGACAGCAGGTGTTATGATAATGTACAACAGGTCATTCAACCAATAATTTGCCTCCGTCAGTAGATAGCCGTGAAATCCAAATATTGGACTTTTTCAGCTCTTTGGGTTTATATGCATCTTAACTCTGCTTGTTGTTAGCAACCGCATTTATATCAATTGTATGGATTGACTTCATGGCTATGCCTGATTACAGGAGATCAAACAAGGTTTTGGTTTATTGACAGAGGAATTGTTTATCCATTAAGAGCATATCGATGTATATACATGATTTGTATGATTCATGGTCAAGTGGTTTGCGAAGTCTCTGAAGGTTGAGTCTGTTTGTAAATGCAATTTAATTTTATGGTAAATGAAATGTCCATACCTGTGATTTGTTTATGTTATATGTAAGTATGCAATGTTTGACGCACAAATCCAGACTTTTTTGGATCATGAAATGTGGCATTTGCTATGCATCTAGAGTAAAATATCTCTCGAGGAGTGGAATGACGACTTAGCAATCTCCGTACGGGAATTAAGACTATCATATTGTAGCCTTAGGATATGATAATTCCCTCTGTGCAGGTCTGTGGAGGAGATGTCCCAGTTTGATAAAGTCAAAACAACCCTCGGCAAAAAAAGGAATGGTTTTCTTTTCTCGGCGGCCGCTGCGATCGAAACTCTTAAAACATTCTATGTAGCAGTCCCAATGTAAGACGGCATGTCTCAATTTATTTACATTGTGCAATGAGCCGGAGTGAACACATAGTGGAATTAAGTATTGATGTTGTTACGTTCTGGCTCCAAACCTAGTTAAAATTCTCCAAAGATTAGTCTACTGAAACGATGCAAGTTGTTATTTATTGAATAGTGCACCAAGTGTCTGTCACATATATAAGACTTAGAGTTAGTAGTGTAGTACTGAACCTCTAAGCCTCCTTCATTATGATCTGAAAGTACTCGATGATTGTCTTTATTGGGCCGATGCACATGGTATTAATTTATGTATGCAATATAGTTTTAGAGATAGAAGCATTATGACATTAGAGGCCTTGGGCCTACTCAGGATTAGAGGCCAAGGCATATAGAAAAGTATCACTCACTAAAGTCTGTTTATTCCAGACGACACAAATAAGTTATGTCTAAGTAACTGCTCGTCCTGTTCTACAGGCAAACATATCTAGTCTCAGGTTGGGTCAGTCGGTTGGGCTTTTTCTTCTTCTTTTTCCCCTTCAAAATCACTGCACAAACAAATTGTCATATGGGGAAGAGAAGGTCAAAATCACTGCACAACTGAATTGTCATATATGGGGAAGAGAAGGTCAGAATTTTGGGATCTTTGAATTCCCATCATCAAAATATTGAAATTGAAGTTGCAGATATTAGGGCTGGCTGGCTCTGATTCTATGATACCAAACCGCAGTGCAAAATTCACTGCCCCTTCCCTTTCCCGCCTAACTGAGACGTGTCTCATTAGGATTTTGTATGGCCATGCTTTGTTTTCATTAGATTATAGTGACATGAGTTGAATATATTATATTTGTCTTGAATATGCGGAGTCACACTGCATTACAAGAAATGGTTGCTTCACCATCGTCTAATTAAAACACTGGCTTTCGAGGGCATTTCATATTGCCCTTACACAAGATAACCCTACATTTAGGTTTTTACCTGTGGGGTTTTATAACACTGCAGAATATTTCAGAAGCGTTCTGAATATCATAGCAGATTATTATTAAGCGCCGACCTATATCTAAGGGATTTAAAATTCCCTACACACAAAATAGGCTAATATTTTCATGTAAAATTCATAAGGGAACTCAAATGTTATGACAAAACTAAAAAGGCGTTTGTGATATCTCTTCTGCCTACATAAATTGTGATGTAATCAAGCAAAATCAGTCTGAAGTCGAAAATATCTAATATTCAATTCTCCACTTGATTGTATAGGTTATTTGCATGGCTACATTTCTCCTGTAATCTGGTAAAAGCTAGTAAGTCTGTTGGATGCAAATTAGAGAAAATAAAAGGAAAATTGTTCCCATATTTTTTTCCAGACTAGGTTTTTCCATACTAGGTTCTTCCAGATGAAAAACTGCCCACAGGAAAGAGTTTCACACACTTTAACTTGGATAAACTGAAGGGAAAAAACCTATTAAGTACAAATACGGGTTTAACTCAATTTTTCTCCAAAATTTGACTAACTAGGTTTTTCCAGATTACAGGAGATTTGGCAGAAACCCCATCGCCAATGGACACTTAATTCCAAAGATATGACTTATTGAAGGGATTTCCAAAACAATATAAAACCAAAATATTTCTATCCTTTATTTGGTTATATCTCAAAAACAATATTTCCGACTTCCAACTGATTTTGCTTGATCACATTGTTATCCATTATTCATTCATACTACTCGCAAGTATGAAATGAAAGCACTAGAGATGAAATTGAAACTGATGTGTCATGATACGAAACACTAAAAGATGCAAAACTAAAGTCATAATGACTTTTCTGTTTATTTAGTTAGAGTTGATATTTCGACATTTATCATATAGGTTAAGTATGTGATACTTATATGGATTGTGTAGAAATATTTGGTAAGAATTGGGAGGAGCTAGCAAAATGTCATTATAGTTTTAATCAGTTATAAAGTTGCGAGAAATATACATTTTTTTATCTCTCCCGATGCAAAAGTAATCCAAGCATACACACAATATTTTGGCAAATGCAAGTGTCACACATACGATTAACAGTGCCCCATGCGATCTTTTTTGCATTCCCAAGCTCCTCTGTATTAAAGCAATAGTATGTGATCTTATGATCTTGTAATCAAATGTTTACACATATTTTGATCTCTCTTATAATGAAGTTTGACTGTCATGAAAGACTTTCTGATCTCATAAATCTATTTTGACTGTATTTTCTGTTAAAAAACCATTACAGCATATCATAATGGAAATCTGCTTCCAATTTAAAGACTTTTTCAACATATTTATTTAGGAACGAAAACAACACTCAGAAATAAACCTGTCCTGGTACCAGGACAACTCATTTCAAGGAAAAAAATCACATATAGAGGGCGCCCCATGGAAAAGATCACATAATATGCCTTTGATTCACTGCTGTAAGCAGGTTCGCCAATTTTGAACTGACTGAACTGTATTAGCATTTATAATTTATTCAAGCAAACAAGACAATAATAATCTGTTGGTAATTTTTTTATAATTGTATTGGATATATGAGGACATCCATTTTAGTTCTCTTTTATCCAATTATTTATGCATATGTGATAACCAGTGATAGCTATAAATTTATAGTGAGCGAGAATGGTAGCACTTCATACTGATCCCCTACTAATTGCAATGTACAGTGTAGGCGACAACTTGTCAAGATTATATTTAATCCATTTCAATTATAAGAAATATGATGGTGTGTCATTGAGATGATGAAACACATTAGAATTGAGAGATTTGTAGGAATTTGCTAGGCTGGTAAACAGAAATGTTCATTAGAAGGGGCTTTATGGTGTGGAATGAAAAGATAGGGTTAGTGTCCAAATAAGATATTGCAAAAGTTCAGTTGATACTACACAAGGTGTAGTTAGTTTAGGCATATCAGTGCTCGTATTTGGAGGACTATTAGGAGATAAGTGTTTGCTAAATTGTTCTCAGTTCACATTCTTGTTGGCTTTATACTCCCCTCAAGTGGACTAATGATACACTTTTTTGTGTGTGTATTTTGCATGAACCACAAATAGTGATATTCTAATCAAACTTTGACATAATTTATCCCCATAAATTGTCTTACATTTGAATCGTTCTGTAGACATACACTGATACCATTTTCTATGAACACATCAAATGAGATCAAAGCTCAATAGAAGCTTACTCAAATGCTGCAGCGTATGTTGCACCTATTCCAGTTTATTTTCTATAATTATACTAAATATATATCAGTTGCCATTTGATATCTACTGTAGATAGCAACAGCTAAGCAGTTGCTTTGAAATACTCTTCTGATATTATTCTATATCCTCCCTCCCTGTGATTACACCGATAACATGTTTCGTTTGGTGTAACTGACCGTTATGTATACAGAACACTGGCCTAGGTATGTTACACCACTTAACAGGATGATAGCATACATACAGGGTGTATCAAAAAAATTAGGACACTTTTTGATGATGGTTTAAATCCTTGTTAAATCACTGAAGCATGACCCATTTTTGTTTCAATGTAAAGTACAACCGATAAAGATAAAATCCTGAAAAGATGAGAAAAATCCATCATTAATTAAGGAAATTGTGACCTATTAAGCAAGGCAATCTATTTTGTAGTATGTACAATGGTCATTCACACAGTAACAGTAGAGTAACATCAATGCACACACTATTTATACCAATTCTAAACTGCTCACAAAAAGTTAGGAAACTTTTTTTAATCAAGTATATTTTTTATTATTTATTACCCTCTTTGTATATGGTATATATCAAATGAAAGCTGAAGTGTTCCTCTTTAAAATTATACCACATTTGCAATGATTACATGTTGCTGAACTTGGTCACATGAATGAGAATGAGGCAAAGTCACAAATCAAATGTGCCAACATTACCCTTATCTGTGCTAAACAGTCAATAGGTAATGATCAATATAATATTGTTATCAAACTATGTGCCAACTCGCACTCTTCGTTCTGGACAAATGCAACTTCTTCAAGAAACTATATCTAAGCGCTCTTGGGGAGACAGATCTTTTGCTATTGCAGCTCCTCGTCTCTGGAATGAACTTCCTATCCATATTAAAACTGCAAAAACTGTTACAATCTTCAAAAAACTGTTGAAAACACATCTGATGTCTGAGACATTTTGTAATAATTAAGTAGTTTTATTGTTGTTTATCGTTTTCTATTATATTGTATTTTATGTTTGTGCCTTGAGCGCTCTTATTTAGAGTGGATATGTGCCTTGTCACTATTATTATTATTATTAATAATCAAACCGGTCATGCTTGAGAACCATGAATGGTTTACACAAAGATTTGCACCAGTGAGCACAACACACACAGTTAACCCTCATCTCTTTAGAAAAAACATTGTTTGGGTATTTGCAAGACTGGGTTAACAGGTGGAAGGTCATGAAGTGCCAGGCTGTCATCAACGCCTTCGGATCATCCACTCGTTACTGAACTCAGTTCTTGTCTCAATAAAGTGGATTAAGATCAGTAAGTTGTCTTGCTTGTTTTCATTACAGTGTCAATTTGTTTGTTCACACAGTAACACAAAATGGCTAATTTTGGCACATTTGATTTGTGACTTTGTCTCATTCTCATTAATGTGGCCAAGTCCAGCAACATGTCATCATTGCACATTTGGTATCATTTTAAAGAAGAACACTTCAGCTTTCCATTGATATGCAACATAATACAAGAGGGTAATAAATAATAAAAATATACTTGATTAAAAAAAGTGTCCTGACTTTTTGTGAGCAGTTTATATCTTATCATGCTAATGAACCATCTACAGTGGGTTCGAGAACTTTTTTTTAATTGTTCTGATTGTTTAATTGTATTGATTTGTGCCAGAATTAAATGGATTACCAAACTAATCTTTGCTATTGACTGATAGATTATTTTCTATGCTTATAATTATTGTAACGTATTGAAACGTAAACCATGTTATTTACTGGTCTATACATGTAAATCCCATTGTACAAACCAGTAAATGACATGGTTTACGCAAATGATGCTAGTTTTCTTATTTTTCATCGAATTGATCTCATATCTTCAGGATATCATAATAATTAATTGAGCTTTACATTGAGACTTAGTTGGTCATGGTCCAATGATTATAACAAGTATTACACCGTTATGAAAAAGTGTCCTATTTTTTTTTGATACACCCTGTATAGGGGTTAACGGCAGGTATTACACAAGTTGGCTTAGCTTGCTCCTGGAAATGTGTCATCTTGCTGGGATAATTTTGTGCCATAGAAGGGTGCATTGGTCTGATCCATATTTGAGTCTAAACTATGAGTATGACATTGGATGTTGATGTGTAAACCCATTTTCTTTGATTCTATGATTTCAAAATACCCTGCATACAAAGGATTACTAAATATAAATTACTATAATACTTTTTCATCTAAAACCTAAAGCTGGTGCAATACTCGCTAATGATCAAAATGCATATATTGGCTCTTCCATTATGCAACTCCTTATGCAAATAGTGGAATTTTATACCTAGTTTTAAATAATATTCTGAAATATATTTTGGTGAATTTACTGATTCATTAATAGTGATATATAGTGTGCACGAGAATATATCAATCTTGCTCAGAGAATATTGGAACAATTTGGATTTTTAATCTAGGCCTGGGCGGTATCTTCTGATACTAACCTGGAGCATCCAATATAATGAATAACATCAACTAGTGTAATATCATATATTGTTATTAAACAAAACAATAACGGTGATGTCTACATCATAATTTGATTTATAATCCGGCTGGCCCAAAGCCATCATAAATTTATCATCTAGAGCCAACATAATCATCGGTCAGAATATTGTTAGGGTAGAGGTGAACAAACTGATACCTCAGTCTCTGGTGGATGATAGTTGAGCCTTGTTTGAGAACAATCCAATTACTAGTGGTGTGATTGGCACATACTAATACACCTGTCCAAGTGAGAATGTCATAATAAGGCGTTGTTAATCAAATATATGATGACTGACCAGAGGAGGTACTGTTTGTGAAGCTAGGTATCTGGGCACGGGATAAGTGATGGATAAATTATTAGAAGATGGACAAACACCTCGGGGTGGATAAACTCATCAATGTATAAACACTACAATGTGTAAACACCTTACAATGTATTAACAACTTTCAATGGATAAAAACCTCACATTGGATAAACACCTCACACTGGATAAATACCTCTCAATGGGTAAACACCTTACAGTGGATAAACACCACACAATTGATAAACACCTAGAGAGAATTGTCATGATTTCAAATAAAAAATTACGAAATAAATAAATTAGCAAAATGAATATGCAGTATTGCAGCTGGATAGTTCTCACTGTTATGATTTTATTCGGGAGGAGTATATCTTAGCAGTCGCTGATTTGGTTAATGCACAACTTTTGCAAAGCGGAATGGTGGTGCTTTTACATAATGTGACAGGATGACGACTACTGTTACTCATCCCCTACAACACCGGTATGTCAACAAAACGTAGGAACAGGAGGAGGGATCCAGCCAAAATATCATGCAAAACCACTTCTATGCTGGATCCCTTGTGTGTTTGTTCTCTGTATACTCTTCCTACTTGCCTTCATTTGTTGTTTGCTATCTACTGAAGATAGTAGATTGAAACACTCTGCCACAATCAGTAACCAACATCAATGAAAAGAAAGCCTTCAAGACAGCAGTAAATAAATATCTACTGCAAAAATAAGCAAGCAAACCACACAGCATCGCACACCAAACCCTGTCCGGTTGACTCCCGTTAGGGGGTGTTGGAAAGTATCAATCCAGATCCAGAGATAGCATTTGGCATTTAAACTGTAAATGAACATAAGAAATAGGTGTGGGCCTGCACATAATATTGCAGTTTGAACAGCAAACCTAAATCGAGATATTGAAAATAAACCAACTCTTTTGAAAAAATAATTGACTGTATTGTTGTTTTCTACATCGTTATCATCTCTCAAATCAAGCGACACATCTCAGAATGATTTGAATTTGATTTGAATTTGATGTAAATGGTTTTCGCTCATGTTTACTTTATACAAGAGTGTAAAAAACACTTAGAAAAGGAAGTTACAAAAGTCCACAAGATTAACAGCACCTTCTCATCACCATCATAAAAGGCATCATTTTATGTTAGCACTCGTCATGTCTTTCCATGCCAACAACGCTCGTTTTTGTGATGAACCAAAGTATGTTTGCACAGTGTCCGCAGAAGCTGAACATTGCATATATAGCATCCAGATCAGATTACTAGCAAGCCTGTGTATACAATATACAATGCTGCCCAAATCTCTGTATCACTTTGGCTAATAGAATATATTGTATGGATATAAATCAATTTAGCCGAATCTCTTTGGCTTTGTGTTGTCGTTCAGCATCTATGCGGCTTGATTTCCCATAGGCCAATAGGAGACATCGATCCTATGTCATTGAGAATTTAACCTACACCCTGCGGCATCAGGTGACTACACTCTAATAAAAATCTGTAACCGGCGGTATTTTGTCGTCAACTTGGCTGAAATGGGATAAAGACTATTCAATTTGATGTCTGGCGTGAATGATTAACACTACAAAGAGTACATAAAATGGCCTCCTTTATTTTGATATACAAACTTGTTGACGGTGGAGGAATTATGTTTAAGTCTGTTGTTATTTGAAGTCGGACTGCATTGGGATGTTGTGGCATCATAACTGTCAAACGACGTAAAAGAACGGGGAAAAGATGGACAGGATTGATATGGAAAGTAGGTCACATGCAGTCAGAGTCGAAATAGAGATGATGAGTCTATGTTTTGATTTGGTACGGATTTGTTTGTAGGGAGCGACACTTGATAGTACGAAAGAGATTAAACCAGGGGATTTTGTCGTAAGCCTCTAGGCTAGCCCTATAAGTGCTCCTTGTAAGCCTCGTGCAACGGATGCACATGTAGACATCCTAGTATGTTTTCCCTAGCTATGTTCTTTACAAGCCCTGTTTTCCTTATCTATGTTCTTTATTAGCCCTGTGCAACGGATGTACATGTAGGGATTCTAGTATGTTTTCTCTACCTATGTTTCAATGTTATTACAATAGGAGTGTACTCACTTTCCCTGAAGTCAATTTTCCTGCGGAAAATATGTTTCAAATTGAGTATCAAAATGTGTATGATAAAGGTATGTTGATGAAGTAGAATGCATTGAAATGGATATGTTATATTCAATTGATAGATTGATGCCAATTTGAAGGCTCATGAAAATAATAGCTAGAGATATATGTAATATCAATTTCATTTAAATGAGTAGTTCATTTGTCAGTGTATTTCCTGATGAAAGGATTATATTCAAAAGGAGATGACCTATGATAGGGAAAAGTTCAAATCTAATCATCCCATCAACATATCTCTGTGGTTTAAAATGTGTATTCTCAAAAAATAAAATTGCTCTTTTTTTGACATATTTAGTGAACCACTTAAATCCATCAATTATTATCATAGCTTGGAAGGGCTTAATCATGTCAGGATATACAGGGTGTCTCAAAAACAATTACAACGCACCTTTAGGTGATCGTTACTTCCTACAGAAGTATCTAATTTCAACAATTCAAACGTCAAAGTAAAGTCAAATTAGTTGTCTATGAATGAAAGAAAACCGTGTTTAGTTTGGCTCAATAGTTACGGAGAAATGTGCGATTACGTAAGAGTAAGAAACGCTCCATTCCAAGTTTGACTAATTTACAGATTTTCACTGTTCACGGGCGTGGATGGTTATTTACGCATTAACTTTTCAATTAGCCAGCACTGTTGAATACTATTCGCCGTGTTCTAAGACTAGAGTACTGATTAATTAATCATAACACCAATAACAATTAGAAAACAAAAACAATTTATCTCATTGTAAACAGAGAGATAACCATATTCTTTATATAAACAAACGTTAGTTTTGTTTTCAATTGCGATATAAATAATTTGACCATCATATCACAATTGCCGATAATAACATGATTTCAGCCGTCATTTTCATTGCCAATGTAAACACAAAAAAGCTTGATAATTTGTATGGGCTATCTTAATAGTTATCTTGAACTTGGTTAATAACAGCAATGTTCAGATTTACTATCATCACGTTTTCAATCGTAATAAATATATTGAAGTTATCGTGCAAATTAGCGATGGTAAATTTCAACTGATATAAAGTTTAAAATATGATGAAAATAACCTTGACAACTTTTATGATCATTTTTATTTAAACATTGTTCTTATCCGGCATATTATTTGGTTTTAAAGAGAAACTAGAACAAGAAAAAACATGTCTAATGAATGTTATATTTGAGAGAGAAGTATTGATTGATTTCGTGTCTGTGCTGTCTGAATCCGTCAATATGAGCAAACTTGGATGGGAGTGTTTCCTGACTAATGTTACATACTTGCTCATTCTTTGTAATCACTGAACCGAATCGAAACCGGTTTTCTTTAAATTATAGCCCACTTCTTTGCCTTTATTTCGTCATTTGAATTGTTCCAATCCGACACTTATTCAGAAAGTTACGATCCTCTGAAAGTGTGTTGTAATTTTTTTGAGACACCCTGTACATCTTTTATTTCATAATGTGCACACATTCTTGTCTAGGTCTGTGTGTCAAGACATTTGTGTATCCATATCATGTCTCATCTACTTTGGTTGTCAAAATCAGATTATTATGTGGCTGTCATTGCGTAAGCCTTAGCTGATAGATGCTAGGCATTGCATTGACAGTCGACTATATTATGCCCCTTCACATCCGGTGCTCTTTACAGTACGGATGTGATTACTGTTTTTATATAAACTTGGTATTAAAAACAAGATATTTAATCTCCCTCGTGACTGTTGCCATGGTTTATAAAACAAAGGCTAAAATCACAATATTTAAAAAGTCTCTACAACTGTCTGAAGCTATTTTTCTTAACACATCTCCATACTAAAGAGAGCGCATAGGTGTAAAATCACTAGCCCAACTGTAATGGCGGGGAAAAATATAAAACAGTAACAAAAGATGCCAAAAAGAAAGGAAAACACGGAGAAGAAAAAGGAACACACACAACGTTTCGACAAGATAAAACTTGTGTATCAAGTAGAAAAATAGACTAAGGTATATATACACAGACAGGGTTGTCACCAGGCCAAATTTAGTGCCGGGTAAAATTTGGCCAAAGCGTAGCGAGCTGAGCGAGTGGAGCTCTCGCGGCTCAGCGGCCGGGATGTTTTTAGGTTTTTTTAATGCACTTTGAGGGTTCCTGCCACATAATTTCTTTGTTTTATGAGGCAGTGTAATGATTTTATCCACAAATTGTAAAAAAAAAAAAAAAAATTTTTTTTTAGAGTGCCGGGTGGCCAGCCCAATTCCGGGCCCAGTGCCAGGCAGGCTAGCCCAGTGGCGGGCGGGCCCGCCCGGTGCCGCCCGGCCTGGTGACAACCCTGTACACAGAGTAAAAGGGCAGTAAAGAGAGGTGGTTAACTAAAGTAGTTTGCATTTATGCATGCCAATGTAATTGTGGTGATGTGTAGGAAGACTCTGCGGTACGCTGAAGAAGACTGAAAGAAGACATTCTAAGAGGCACTCCATCATGGAAAGTAGTAATATGTCTCTGTTTGTTTTCGTGCTCTTTTGAAAGAAAGAATTGAAGTTCATTCAGGATACCCCAAAATAAATAATAAATTGTAATTTCGCCAATTAATTTGTTGTTTTGCAGATTTTTAACTGTTCTGCATATTTTTGAATTTTTTGATGTGTAGCTTCGTCCACTTAGACCTGTACGCAAAAGAAATATACTCGCATGTTATAATTTTCATGGTAGCTGACTTGATCGCAAAGCGCGAAAATATATGTAGCGCGAAAATGTCCACTTTGATGGTAGCCATTCAACGGAGACTTCTGAAGAATAATCTAAGTCGGCATACTCCATGAACAACCGAAATAGTAGGGTATTTCTTCATAATGATTGCTGAAGAATTGTTGCCAAAAAGGCTCTCCACCAATTGGGTATCAAATTACTTGCGGTGCATTAATGTATAGTACAAGAAAGTGATGAGAGACAGATAGGAAAACCTTTAGAAAGCTAATAATACCCGTCCTAGCCATGGCCTCATTTTGAAATTGAATGCACAACGCGGCTTTTTAGACATAAGCGGAAATAATCTCACAGGAAAAATGATGTTGTTTTTAAAGAATTTGAAGCTGATTAAGCCCTGCAAAATTGGGTTTCAAATTACTGCATGGTGCATTAGTGTATGATGGTAGGAATTGGAAGCAGAATAAGGTATCACGGTATCGTATGACTGCTTTTATACATTATAAGATGGTGAGTCAGTCCACTTGGACTCTATAGGGGATTTTGTATAAAATGTTTGATGGAGACTTGTATGTGATTGCTAGGTCTAGGTGATGATGTAACCCAAGATGAGACACAATGCTTAATGTGTAACTCATTAATGTTTTTTAAGAAAGAATGGTAGTGTGAGATATAAAATGTGCATGCATTGATCCATCAGCATAGATACTTTTTCGTTAACGTCCACACATTTCCAAATGTGTGCCAGATGAATAGTGTGTCGCAGATCCACTTTATCTATCTATCTTAGTTTTAGGGTTATTATTGGATTGTTAAGTGTAAAATGTCAAGATTTTTATTTGAGGTTTAACAAGGGTCTGCTCACGGCTCTAAAAGGATTCTTTCTCGATTTAATATGAGCCTGGCAAGATTGATTGACTTGGCGGAGGTTTTATACGGATTTGGAGCGACAAACAATACGGTTCTTGCCTGGGAAAGTGCAGAATCGTTTCATGACAAAACTGTACCATTATCACCTAGGAAACGGCAGAATTATTTGATGAATACTATATTGCACTTCATACAAAGCTTATTATCTATCCTTAAACTGGCTTTTTAATCAAAGTTACGGGTTTCAGGGGACAGCGGTCATGACGTTTTGATTTTTATATTGGTTGCCTGAAATTTACACATTTGCAAGAAACAAGCAATTCCATGTAATGTCACGATTTAACTGCATTCTGTCATCAAGCCTTTCGCAGTTTGGCAATCAACTCAAATTTAAGAACTATTTGTGACCAGTCCATCAAAACGTTTTTTTGTTTGGGAGTATGTGTTGAAAAATACTGAGGAAGTAAAGCCTCTTTTTGATGTGACTGGTCACATTTTTGTGAAACTTGTTCCTGATTGTTACTATGTAAATGTGTCTGACATGGC
This sequence comes from Ophiura sarsii, assembly GCA_035610835.1. NCBI lineage: Eukaryota > Metazoa > Echinodermata > Ophiuroidea > Amphilepidida > Ophiuridae > Ophiura > Ophiura sarsii. Next base: position 75,774,791 of record CM069442.1, on the reverse strand, counting down.
TGAAATCTCTGTAATGCCATCATATGATGGGTTTGTAATGTATCTTAACCCTTATAGCACTGAATGCTCCTGGCTTGCCCAGGCAGGTTATCATATGCAGTGGAAAATTTGAAAGTTTTCCAAGCTGCCTATTTGACTCAACTCCCGGCGCTGGCAGAGCCAATTGTACCCACACTTCTTTAGCACACTTGACATTAGCCTGTCCTTACCTAACATTAGCTTATCATTAATACGCAAGCACCGAAACAACATTAAGTAATGTCGGTGAAACATTTCTAGGAAGGCAGTCGTATGCAGATGGAGCTTTTAATAATTTAAGTATGTGATAAAGCATTGGTTGTCGGTAGCCTTAATGGGTTAGTTTTTTATGGCAAGAATCCATTTTGATTTTTTAACAAGATATTTAAAGTGTGTTGCAACAATATTTTCTTAGAAAATACGCTGCTCATTATGAAAGACCCTTATTGATTGTTATTCTTTCATGGAACTAACATACAATATGTAATATATTTCTCTACATGCCTCCATCTTTGATCCATGCTCTTTCTGGGATATTTGATCGCTCGTTAATCACACAGGGCGTTCAAACAGTGAAATATATATCCGCATTATAGTTGCTCATCACTTGATTTCGCTCGAAGCGATAAATTGATATGAAATACTCCTGTGTGTTTTCGGGTGCTTGTGTACTGTATAATATCGCGTTTATTGATGCCGCTATTGTATGCCGTTAATACTATTGCTGTTGCATCCAATTAAGTCAAGTAGATAAGACCCTGTGCCAAAGATGTTAATCAATTTCCGCCATCTGTAATCTAACTCTGTTGGTTTTATTACACCTTCATTGCATAAATTGATTGGAAATTTTTTATAAGAAAATCTTTAGGCGCCATTTATTTTGGTAATGCCTGAGAATTCAAGGGCTTTAAAGCAGGGTTTTTAAATTGGAAATTAGTTCGAAAAGGTTTCATTCATAGAACCTGTTTTCTTTTTCTGATGGAAAACCAAGAGCCATTTTTTCTTAATGGGTATAATATAATTATATAGAATTGTCTATTTATCTGTGTGCCTGGATGTCTTGGCTTATTCTTGAGTAAGTTGGCTCGTACAATGCTCCACCCTGGTGAATAGATTGTGGTTTAGTTCAACTTCAAGGTTTAAAAAAACGTTGTTAAGGTATAGACCAATGGGTGGATAGTGGCATGTAATGTAGAATTAGTGTTGAAGTTCATCACAAATTCAGTGTCCATTCATAATTTATATAAACATCAGGTAAATGAAGCAAAACATTAACACGTAACCTAAAAGCCTAAGTGATTCAGTTCACACAAAAACATGATGAGTTAATTGAAAACAAATTTGACCTGTAATGCATTTTGTTATTCTAACTCCTTCGTGAATGTCATAATTAACTTGACCGCAGATTTTGAGATCAACCCAAGTATATTCCCTTGTGACTGTACTCTGCTTTAATAAAATCAGGGCGTTATTTTATTCATTTTATCGTGTGCAGTTGACACGTGGAGAAAATTTGTCCAATATTAAAGTACGTCATTTTTTTCATCATTCCATATTTCGAGTGCTTAGAGCCAAAGTACCATGCACCGTTAATTCAAAAGTGGCGGGAGAAACATTTCGAGGGCTCAGAACCACAAGGCCTTATCTACATATTGACTATTTTGGGAAAAAAACTATTGAAGATTTTTAAACACATTGGGGAGATGGAGATGAGGCCTTGTGATACTGGCTATAACTTTGAAAGGGGTTGTGTTATGGAGATAAGGCTGTGTTACTGGAAAGAGAATTTCTTTCTGAAAATGTTGATGCCATAATCTCATTTTTGAAAAAATGGAGATGAGGCCTTGTGTTTCGGAGCCCTCAAATTTGACCAAAATTGTCAAATGGGGCTCCAGTCGATTTAGGATGGGTGGAACTTCACCAAATTGAGTACCGAAGCTCAATACAGTTATGTTGAAGACAGTATAACAGGGCATTTTATCCAGCCTGTGGTAGTGCTTGGAAAAACAGGTTTGAAAACTAAAAAACACTGCATAAAGGCAATTAAATATTTTAAATTGTTTCACAATGTTTACCACTGTGGTTTACCATTATATGAGGATTTATAAAGGTAAAGAGTTGCATCTGTTTCAGGACTTGCTGTCAATGGATTTTCATAACCCATGCATCATCACATTAAAGTGTGTATTTCTGCTTATGCACTTCAATACAATACCCCCAACACAATGCCCCTTCCTGCCTGTGGTTAAATCTTGACTTCTACACTGACCTAATCTATAGCTGGACATCCACAAGATATTTCCTGTGGATATACCGTGATGTCATAGATGGAGATGCGTATCGCTTCAGGGCTATCTAGTCATCTTATTCCCTCCAATAAGGTCAGGATGGCATAGAGTCTGGGAGTCTGATGTTTCAGGAAATCAGGGACACTGCTCGGATGACTTTGTGCTTTTATAATTGTTAACTGGGCTGTTATAATATGGTGACATTTTGGTAGACTCAAAATTGGGTCAGGATATGATGAATAATATTAGCTTCATATTTTTTTATAAAAGAAAGTAAGTTAATAGAGAACAGTAGGTAGGATTCTCCTTGTTGTAGTTGTAGAGGCAATGAGTGTCCCTCATATTAGGCCAAACAAAGAAGAAGGTCTGTCTCAGAAACATTTGGCAAAAAAGCTAATGGACCTACGGCACATAATCTCCTGGCCACAGTTCGACATACGTGGGCGCACTTCGATCAGACTGCGCACGCATGGTTGAACTCACAAAATACTGCCAACCAACAACACCAAAGCACCTGATTGGTCAAATTTAAACTGAAGCCTTTTTAACGATCCTCACGCTGCGCCGTATTCACCAACGCAGTGCTCCCGCTGCACCATAACCACCGACGCAGTGGGGCGTGATGGTGCGTGGAAAAGCTCATGAGTTTTTCAGTTCTCACGTTTGAGCACCAACCAATCAGAGCCTTGAGGTCGAGATGACGTAGTGCGCACAACGGATAACCATTGCACCGTTTTGGGGTGAGGTTGAGCAGGCGTACTTTACGCGAGCTCAACCTCATGTGACGTGGGCCCATTGCTGTGCTGTGCTGTGAAGTATGCAATTTGTTGTTGTTGTTGTTGTTGCTAATCCAAGCTTACAGAGACCTTTTTTTACAAATATTTTGTAAAAATTCCAACAACAAAATTCCAACAAAAAAACCCAAAAAATCCCAATTTTTTTTTTAGGTCTCAGCGCGTAGACCTTTTCACATACCAATGCGGGCGGGCTTCTGAGACAGACAATCTTCTTGTTTGTCCTTAGTAATATGGGCTTTTAATTGGGTCCCCTAACCCAGCCACACTCCTCTTCTAGAGGGTGTGGCATCTAAGGTATGTTATCCAAGTTATTATATGTAGGTGTTCCGAATGCTGGCCCGATTTTCCACTTGATGTTTTCTTTTCCACATAAAGGGCCATCCTTAAAATAGTTGTGTTCCAAAGTTTGACTTGCATACACTCCAATGGTTCTTATTTTAGAAGCACAAGGTGACATCAAATGTGCCCATTGAGTAGTATACAATCTGGCCGGGTGGTTAACCACTTTTGGTAGTAATTCACTACATCTACAGGTTTCTTCTGATATCAAAATATGTTGATGTAGAAAAAAAGCTAAAGTGATCGGAACATCCACCCTTAAATTTAATTCTCATATGAGGCCAGTTATCTTTTGATGTCCTAGAGTCACATTTATTGTGAACCCAAATATTGCATTGTATGAAGGTTTCCATCTAATTGTCTTAGAGTCAATTTCAAAGTGTACCCCAAATTACACTCTCATTTGACAGTTGCCATCCATCACCATTAATCCTCCTAGAGTCAATTTCATTATATACCTCGAATCATAGTCTCATTCTCATATAAGTATCGTATGTAGAAGAAGCTGAGTGTGATACATGAGGATATCACACATAAGACTCTCATTAACACTTTACACGCGGCAGGTGTCTGCAGACCATAGCTCCAAAATTGAAGAAGAAAAAAGTTTCAAGAATTTTAAAATTATTGAATTTTATCACCAAATTATTTGAAATCACCATAAGAAAAGCATCGAAATAAGTACAAACATGCCTAGTATTGGTTCAGTAATTCTTGAGATAGACGTTAAAAGTTAGGAAAGGTTTTTGTATAACTAATAGCCGTGTGGAAAGTGTTAAAGGAGGCTGCTGAATGAAGTGGCCTTGAATAATGGGGAACACAAAAGAGCCGTATACAACACAGAGAAAAAACGGGAACATAGACGTCATAGGATGTGACGTAAGCAGACCCTCGTTATGTATGCAAGTCGACATACACCGTCAGGCAAACAGCAAGGTACGGGAGTACTAAAGGGTCAGAGTTCATGCTACATCGGTAATCTGAGCCAAGATCACAAAGTCATAATCAGATAAGTGATAAAGCTATATCACTTGACTGAATAATGCGATCGTTGGAATTCACACGTGATAAACCCGTCTGAAAAAGGGGGAATTTGATGTGCATTAGGGTGTAAATGAAATATTGTTTCTCTCTTATACATCCATTTTTTTCTTGAAAAAGGGAAATGCTTTGTAATACTAAATTATTGCAGTTGCCTAATACTTGTTTCTCTTTGCTCAAAGAATTGTAAATTTGCAACGAGAAGCTTTTTCGGTGGTCAAAATCGACAGTACACAGGTTGTAAATAGGTTGTGGAACTGCACCCGTGGTATGCCACTATTCAATCACTTTTTGTGGACGTCTTATTTAGTCTTTCTTATTGCTTATGCATTAGCTTGTAGCTACCCCTCAGGGAAATATGCATAACCTGAAACTAGTTTTGCCAAATTCGTCAGACTCGTCTATCTAACCATCAGGTCTCAAATAATATGGTTTTATACTGTTCAATATTGACAGGTAGTTTTATAATCTTAAGTTGACTGCTTGATTTCGTACTTCGTTTCTTCAGGTGACTTTTGTGCTAAATTCAGAATATTTTGTATGTCCTTTATCTTAAATGTAAAAAGAACAAGAATTTGCACATACTGATTTTGAGATATAACCAAACAAAGTATAACATTTTATTTCTTTTCTATTGTTATGAAAGTAATTGTCCATTTTCTGTAATATGTTGCATTGCACATGACCAATACAATCAAGTTGAAAACTAATTTGTTTTTCACATTTTTGACTTGCGACTCATTTTGCTTGATCGCATCACATATGATGTACTATTTCCATCAAAGATTTGATACATGACTTCGGACTTTTGCTATGAATGTCTGAAATTGGATTTACATATATACCAAGGAAGATAAATAAAGTGGTACATTTATTTTTATTTTGTTAATTTGCTCATATTCATCGGTGGGGGTTAAGAAAGCAACACCATATTCATTGGATCGAACACATGTTTGTATGTATGGGTTCTAAACTGACTGGGTCCGGCATACTATATATTGGTTGGAAAAAGCAAGCGGCATAGCCCACAGTCATTTTACATATTTAATTAAAATGGCATTTGGTTGGCATACCGTGATTATATGAGGCTGTTTGCCTGGAAAAGTCATTTATATTACGCCGACATTATTCAGTAAATACGTACATTCACGTAAGTTGATTGAAAGAAGAAAAGATGGTCTAGCCGCCAGTGACTTCCTTTTTTAATGATGAAAGCCATTAGAAATTCTGCTGATCAAAATATATCCGCGGTGGTCTGACATTGTTGCAGCTAGGATAAGACTACACAAATATCTTATTTATATGTTAGTACATAAGATGTTGTTTCAAGAAGAATCGGACAAATCAATGCATGTGCGCTGCCTAATTCATACACAACAATACTTGTTAACAAATTTGTGCCTATTTTTTCGTGCTACAATAAAATTTTAAACTTTTAAAAACATGTTGACAAGTTAAGTTTGGTAAAACCCTTAGTAAAAATTGTTGAACATGTGCTGCGTGGACAATGAATCAAAACAAAACGCATGGTACATGCATATATGCGAAGTGCAATCAGACATTTTCAATTCACTCTGCATATTTTAGTTTCCTGCTCTCTGATAAGGTTTATAACCACTAAGAGTGTTTGAACATTCTTCAATTATCAACTTTTAGAGTTATAGGAAAGTTCAATCACTTACATACATACGTTATGAACTTCCTTTATTGGTAGATTTGAATAGTTTTTGAAATATACATCCATAAATAATAGAACGATCACCTTTTCAATGCCATAGGAAAGTTCAATCATTTGCATACATATGTTATGATCTTCCTTCATCGGTAGATTTGAATAGTTTTTGAAATATACATCCATAAATGATAGAATGATCACCCTTTTAAAATGATAGATTAAGCCCTAGTTTAATTAAGAGAATCCAATCTGTTATGCAAAGAATAAATGCAAGAGTTGCCCTAAGCAAGAGATGCAATTGATGGATGAATAAAATATTGTAATGTTTAATTCTTACGGTATCAAGAGGAAAACAATATTCTTAATGGCTTCTTTATTAATTTATAGCTTCCTTCTCGACCAATTGAGGAATGAATATTCTTAATGGCACTCTTATTTATAGAGGAATGAATATTCTTAATGGCACTCTTATTAATTTATACCTTAATTGGATTGTTAGCGTGATTTTGATGTCTGAACTATTTGCAGAGCCAAAAATTGGTGACGGATGATTCAGTAAAAATGTATGAGTTTTTGACACACATTTAATATGCATATATTCAGGCCTGGAAATAGCACCCGCCTGCCCATAGCGGGTAACTTTTGTGTCGGGCGGGTGAAAATACATAAGTACGACTGGCAGGTAAAAAATTTCGAACTCACAGTAAGTGCGTTACACTGGTTGGTGGAATTCCTGTTGGGCAGGTATTTTTTGTGAGTTACCTGCCCGACTGGCTGGTTGAAAAAATCTGAAGTTCCAACCCAGCGTATATTTGATTCCTAAGGACAAAGTTCACCTTGCTCAGATAGATATAATAACATGATTTATCTGAAATATATGAAATGTATCCCTTACATGAAGGATGTGACCATAATGGTTACATGTAAGGATGTGACCATAATGGTTACATCTAATAAAAATAGATTATCGATGGCCATATTGTCCCCCTTGCATTAGCTGGTCTTGCATCATTATGACATTGACATTAATCGCATCTATTATAGATATATCAATGGGAATTATAATATTCAAGGTGTTGGGCTCTTTATCAAATCTGTGGAATAGACCACTCAATTATAGGATATGTATTTCCAATCATATTTTACCATCACTCACAATTGTGACGACCTGGGTAATGTCTGTAATACTTGACACAGTTGTGTATGTATTGTCTGCTTGTATGTACCTAGTAAATGTGAAGTGAGCCCTCTAGAGATGGAAAAGTCATTTCTGTCATAAAACTATGAGTCAACTAATCTCAGGCACAAGCTATTATATTTGTAGATGTCTTATAATAAATGTAGTAGTTTATAAACAAGACTAATGAATAGCACTACTGGGGGAGGTGGTACATCAGTACTCATTTCTGGTTCACAATTGGACTTTTCTTCAATTCGAAAAAAAGGAGCTCCTATAAAATTTGAATCAGATGAAATTTGAATCAAGTAAAATTGTATCATGATTATTCTGGAAATTTACCTTATTCCTCCCCCAACAGTGTTTCAAGAAGAAAAGAAGTCAGTTGTTTTCTTGATAAAATATAGGGTCTTTCCAATGGTTTTTGATAACTTTTGGTAAAGTAGGGAACAAGACTGACAAGAAGCTTACATATCTTTAACATTCCCTGAGACATTTTTGGATTAAAAATGCAGCCATCTGAGATTTTTTTTTTTTGAAACACAAGGTATCAAATGTCTTAAATTTAAATAGGAAGATAAATTTTGGCTGTAAATTTAATAATTCTTGGAATAATTTCAGAACGGATACATTTCAACGATGAAACTTAATGTGTTTCTCTATTAAACCATGTGCAGTGTGCGACAGGAAGCTCTGCTGTATTTGTAACTGGAGAAGATCCATTCTACATGGGTAAACCAATATGGGTAGAGTAAATTGCCTATATAGTCCCTAGACTTCAGATCTAAAACATGGAACGCTGTACACAAATGATGAACAGTTTTTACGATGACATAGAATAAAGGGGGGGGGGGGGGGGCTGGCACTTCCAGTATTAGTATACACAGGTGAATATAATGTCATGTTGAGGTATAGACTTTCAAGATAGTCCCTTTAAAAACGTTTCATTAGCCACAGATACTCGTAACGAGTATTCTGACAAATCTTTTGTTTCCCTATATTTTACACCAAATATTTTCAAGTTTTGTGCTAAACCTTTTTTTTGTCTGTGATTTGTACTGCTTTTGACATAAGCCTGTCATCAGATGTGGACTTGAGCCACATGGAATCACCAAAATGAGGAGTTATTTCAAAGCACAGATATTCAACTTTCATTTATCTCATATATTTGTTGATAGGATTAGACATGATACACCTACATTTGCCGTTCAAATCTATTTTTGTAACATCCTCTCTTTCTCCTCCTCTCCCGCACCTGTCGACTGTCACTACACATTCAGTGTTTTGTTCCAGTATCCCTGCCACTGATCAGTCATCACACTTCACTACAAAACTAGGTTAGCCATCCAAATAGCTATAGCATAAAACCCTTTCTACACTGCGAACAAACATGCATTATACTTACGCAACAAACAAGCATAATAAATTGAGATGGTCTGTAAACAAGCACATCATGTGCGAAACTGTCAAACATCTCTCGCATCCTGCGTAATGTTGTAATGGCTTAATCGCAATCTGCCTTTATGGTTTAATGGCATGTTCATGGTTTTATGGCACTTGCCTTAAGCTTTATAGATCCGCATTGTGCTCGCAACCATCTATCTTAGTTAGAAAAAAGAAGTAAAACATGAGTGTTAATGAAAGAACCAACTTTGGCTATATTTTAGTAGGCCAAACATTTCATTACATTTGTGGTCAACATATAATATAGAGCCTTTGATCCAATTTATGTGACAATTTTTGAGAATATTTGAATGAGAAGAAGATGGTTACATTCATGCATTATCCTAGTTCTGTTGGTTGCCTGTAACCTTGTAGGGAAAATCCTACATGGATAATATACTTGGAGATGTATTTTTAGTGTTAGCTTGTACTCAAGAGGAGAAAACTCTTCCTTACCAATAGCAACTCTACAGCTTTTCAACTCAAGAAGATTATATCTACAATTATTTTTAGGTATCATGTTTAGCCAGTATGTCTGAAAAAATCATTGAAAAATATTAAAAACCATAAGGACCAAAATGGTTTTTGATTATTTCAACTTTAAAACAGTATAAAACATTAAAAGAACCAGAATCCAACAGAACCAGGAACAAAACACACCAAGGATCAGAAAACTGATACAAGAGGATATCATGAAAATGTAAAATACAAAGAGTAAAAGCAAGATATACCAACTGGGTGTGGGGAAACAGGCAATGACAAGGGAGAATAACGTGATAAAACAGAGAAATAACAAATAACAATAACAAATAGAGCTTTTATAGTTATGTTTGAAAGTGCTTAAAAGTAACATCCTTTCACCATTAAACCCTTTTTATTCAATTTGTAATTAATTAGCGTGGCAATTTTGATGTTAACTGTTCGACTTTGTCACTCAATTTTTCAACCATATCTGTTCACTAATTGAAAACATGTTACCTTTGGAACCATCACCATCGTTCTAATCGACAGAATTATTAATGGGGGCACTCACTATCCCTGCGGAATACCACTTGGTCCCTGGATATCTTGCTTGCTAATTCAATAGACTTGGAACCCTACTTCTCCTAAGTGTGAAGCTAATAAGAGCAAGTAGGTTAATAATTAGCCGCAAAGTTAAGTCATTGCTTGCTGAAGAGTCTTTTACATCAGGGGCTTGAGCCGTAATGTCAATAGCGCCCTCGGTCTTCACATGGCTTTATGATAGATTGGAATAGCCCCCTCTATCTATCTGCTGAATATTGTGAATACTTTTTGGCATATTATTTCAGTTCTTCATGCGGAATGTAGTATAGCACCCTCAAGTGATAGAACTACAAGGTGTTGTCTGGACAAAAGGTGGCATGCTGTAAGAGTTTTATATATTTGCCTTACGTTTTTATAAAATCGTTATTATATTTATATATTGTATATAATTAATTATTTACCAGTTCCCCTGCAGCCTCGGCTCCTGTTACAGAACCATATATTATTGTGTTTGTGTTTGAACTCGATACCTAAATCACTAGGAAGTGCTTGATAAATCAGCAAGTACCGCTGGCTGATATGATTAGGCACCTGTTCTAGTAAACGTGAGGTTGTGGGTTCGGGTCCCGCGCTGGGGAAAGTCCTTGCTTTTTTTGAAATTGGACATTCAGCGGCGCAGTTTGTTATTTGTTTAATTCGCTCTTTTAATTGGGAGGAGTTCTCTATTATACTGAATTTACATTTGTGCTCGTCCCTCTCAGGGCCTCTGTATACAATCGGGTATCCTGATTGTGGTTCTCTACATTGTGTCAGGTTGGGACTAGTTTGTATTTTGTATTTAAAGTCTAGTTTATTCTTCTTCTATCTTCTTGTAAAAAAATCACAGCTGAATTTGAATTAGGAATAATTGCTCTTCATGCACAATGTTAAATTGGACCCTTCCCTTACGAAAATGCCATGCTCGTTACAAGCTTGAAACATGCTCGTTACAAGCTTGAAACATGTTCGTTACAAGCTTGTTACAAGCTCGTTTTTGAAACAAACCGAGCTTGTTACAAGCTCGTTTTTGAAACAAACCGAGCTTGTTACAAGCTCGTTTTTGAAACAAACCGAGCTTGTTACAAGCTCGTTTTTGAAACAAACCGAGCTTGTTACAAGCTCGTATTTGAAACAAACCGAACTTGTTACAAGCTCGTATTTGAAACAAAACGAGCTTGTAATAAGCTTATTTTTGGCGAGCTAAAACGAGCTCAAAAATTACAAACTCGTATTTGAAACAAACCGAGCTTATTGCGAGCTACGAGCTCGTATTTGAAACAAACCGAGCTTGAAACAAGCTCATTTTTGGCGAGCTACAAAATACGAGCTCAGAAATGACAAGCTCGTATTTGAAACAAACCGAGCTTATTGCGAGCTACGAGCTCGTATTTGAAACAAACCGAGCTTGAAACAAGCTCATTTTTGGCGAGCTACAAAATACGAGCTCAGAAATGACAAGCTCGTATTTGAAACAAACCGAGCTTATTAAGAGCTACAAGCTCGTATTTGAAACAAACCGAGCTTGTAACAAGCTTATTTTTGGCGAGCTAAAACGAGCTCAGAAATTGGGAGCTCATATTTGAAAGCTCACAATCATACCTGTTACAAAAAAACAAGCACGTATCCGGGAGACAAATTCGAGCACAAATCTGCGAGCTCGCGATGGATGTGCACATGTTAACGGGATTGCTAACCACAGCGCCGGACTTCACACGCATTTAATAGCACGTTCCCATCGCGCCGTAGCAGCGCGATAGATAATGCATTCAGCGTTCGATGCGATATCTCAGCTACAGTGTGTTGATCGTTATTTACCTCATGCCATAACAGAGCGACAATGCAATGTGTTGAAAGTACGGTTACGGCTGGCAAATGCAAATCCTGAACCTGCACCTATGGATGAGTTGTCCCGGGGATCCAGGGTGCAGGGAACCAGAATACCGGTGTTCATGTTTCCTTTCTCCAAGTTTGAAGTCAATCGGGCAACTTTTACGATTTGACCCCTGGATGACCTTTGACCTCAGATGACCTATGCAAATTAGACCGCCAAAAAAGCAGCCACAATGTTTTTCCATGGCCTACCTATCGCTGAAAGTTTGAAGTCAATCCGTCCATCCGTTCAAAAGATACAGTATTCTGGAAAAAAGGCTAACCAAAAATGCTAACCAAAAGGCACACACGGACGGACGTCACATACATTAAGCATGTTTTACTGCCGACAGGCATTACTAGTGAGCTTTGCATACATACAAGAAGAAAAATAAACAGGGGTTCTGTACAACCAAGGAGTTATCATATAGTTAATATAATAACTCATTGGTACAGTTAAGCCCAAGAAGGCAGGGGCAAAGGTGCATGACTGATTGTGTAGCAAATCAGGAGCATACTATAGGCCCTAGCCTAGCTCCAGGCCTGACACTAGCCTAGCCCTAGGCTAGGCCTATGCAATATAAAAACCTTCTCAAACTGGTAAACTTCTCCATCTATCTAGGGAGCAAATATTGGTACCATAATATACTGAACAGCCCTTGTAAAGGACTGACTAGGTAGCAAATCAAGAACATATCACCAGGCCTGATACTATGCAAGTGAAAACCTCTGTATAGGCAGGCATAGTCAGTGCAAGGGAGCAGAATTATGCAGTCAAAATACCCTAAGCAAGTAATGTAAGGGTGCAGAATTGTGCAGTTCAATTACCCTGACTGAGTACCAGAGTCTAGGCATGAAAACTGCTCTGATGCCTGAAGGTCCTGACATAACTACTAATATTAATAACCCAGTAACTAATACAAAACCTGAAATCAGAGAAAGGCTTCAGTTGCATGATGTACAAAGAGCAAAGAGAATATTCCCACAGGCACAGCCATGAGAAAGTCTTGCAGGGCTGGTTGCTATGAATGACACTCAAAACAAAAGAGGGCGCTATTTATGAACAACCACCAGAAGGGGTCACACACAAAGCTATATATTCTGTTTAGGTACACCTCTTGGCTAGTATAATACAATCAGTTATTAACCTTCCCATTTGGTGAGAAATAAATTTGATACACATTAATTCTTTGAAATTGATTATAGTTACGTTGCATTGATTAAACTTACAAACTAAGTTTTGAAGTGCAAGATTTGCAAACTCAAAAATGTACGAGCTTGCATGCAGACTATTAATTTAATTCCAAGTCCGAAGTTTATGTGCTCGTAACAAGAAAGCGCGCAAAATGTGTGCAAGCTTGCAATATTACATGCTCGTAAAATGCGCATAAAATGATTACGAGCTCGTAATTGAGAATGTGCTCGTAATTTGTGCTTGTAACAAGAAAGGGCGCAAGATGTTTGCAGCTCACAAATATTACATGCTCGTAAAAAGCGCGTACAATTATTAAGAGCTCGCAATTGAAAAAGGGGTCGTAAGAATCAAGCGCGCAAGATGCTTGTAAAAAATTGTAAGCTCGTAATTGACAATGTAAGCTCACACATGCACGCAACGTGCACATTTTCCAGCTTTTGATCGTAAATGTGATTACGAGCTTTTGCACATATGAGCTAGTACGAGTTCACATTGCTCCGAGTGAGCTCGTGTGAGCTTTCTACGAGCACATACGAGCTCGTAACATGCTCACCAGGCACGTTACAAGCTCGCTTTGTTGATTGCATTTTCGTAAGGGTTGTTTGTGTCACATTCTATCCAGCCATGTTGACTCGTAGAGGTATACTATTGCATGACATAATCATCTCATCATCCTATCTCTCTCTAGTCATCAAAACAACAGCCAAGCGATCACAACCTTGTATTTTGTTTGGGCGGTTAGTTAAGTTGGTTCATTAAATTTCCAAATTTCAATTGCCTCAAGTCTTGAGATTTACATCTATCTATAGCCTTTGCAAACAAGTAGGAAGGATTGTGAAAACCGCCTTTTCTACCGTTAATCGTTTGCAAAATGTCCGCAGGTGTATTGGTTATGTCATCATACCTGATTTGACTATCCTGTTATTTGATGATTGCTATCTTATAGAACAAGTGACAGATGATAGCTGCCTTTTGATTGGTCCATTTGAATTCCAACAAACGTACCAATGGTATGTTCAGTAAAACTTGATACGGAGAATCTCGATGAGTGGGTGACGTGAGGGATTAATAGTTAACCATATTTGTGATGGAAAATGTGAGAAGTTGAGTCGGTCTCTATTCTAGTGCATTGCTATATGCGGGAGCCATATTTTATACAACCGTTGATTTGACAAACAAATTTCTTTCACTTTTCCTCATGTTAGTCCGCATCTGTCATCTCTGGCATTTTAATAAATTGGCACTTTTATTCTGAAATGTGGGCGTATTCTATGAATTATTTCCCTGGATTTTGTGTCATGATATTTTTGATTATTGAAACTTCAAAATACTGTAAAACCACTTAATTTTTGCAAGTTAATTTCGCGAATTTCGTGAGGGATGCGGATTCGCGAAATTAAATACCCATGAAACTGACAATTTTGCATTGAAAGTAACAGGAACATTTCCAGATTCTCAACATTAAATGCCCTCTAAAATAACAGTTATTTTAAATTAACAAAATAAAGTATCCGCAAAATTATAGTGTTTTACAGTATGCTTGTAAAATAACCCTAACCCTGCTAAATCCAACAAAATCCAACAGAAGCACCGCGCTGGTGGACCCCCCATTCCCCAGTCATCATCACCTCATTGCGCAATCACGCAAAGGTACAGAGACTCCATGCGTGCCAGTACATCCGCACCATCACATTGGCGGTCCATGCGTGCCAGTACATCCGCACCATCACATTGGCGGTCCATGCGTGCCAGTACATCCACACCATCACATTGGCGGTCCATCCGTGCCAGTACATCCGCACCATCACATTGGCGGTCCATGGGTGCCAGTACATCCGCACCATCACATTGGCGGTCCATGCGTGCCAGTACATCCGTGCCAGTACATCCGCACCATCACATTGGCGGTCCATCCATCCATCCTTGCCCATAGACATTTAGCATGTCCAAGAATATTGAGTAAAGCATCACATGGTGATGTAACTATTTCATGCGCACTTGTTCTTAGCCAAATGCTTCTCCTTGCCTATGGGTACATCTCATGAAGAATTCTATGTTTGATCCAATCCATTAGGATGTCACAAGAAGGGTTATTTTTGCGCAATTTATATTTTTACAACAGAGGTTGAGAATTCTGCATGCTGTTGTTAATCTTTGCATAGAAACATAAACTTTAAATCTATTGGCACATTCTATTTTTGCTCAACTGTTATGATGTCCAAAAGTGTGAAAGTCAAGTGTGGACAAGTATTTGATAGTTATTCTTATTCTGTATATACAATTAAATCAAATTAAATATACATTTGATGAAGTTCATAATATACATAACATTACCCTGTGTACTGGAAATGTAGCCCTACTCTTGTACGATGTATATAATAGTCTTTTATTACTATGCAAAAAGATGTAATTATTACTATGCAAAAAGATGTAATTCATACAAACGCACACAACAAATGTTCTTTGGAAACGATCGTGTCTCGCACCCCCATATATTGATCGTGCCTACATACATACATGTTAGAATGTTGTAAGTATATCCTTACGGTTTTAATTTGCACTCTTCCTCGTCACACACTTCCCGTCTGCCCGTGGCGATTTCTTGTAAAAGCCAAATAAGCTTAAGTGGCTTTACCTGGCAGAATATTTCCTTATTAGGTCCCATGTTTAATTAGCTCTCGCTCTTATGTGTCAGTACATTTCCGAATTTGTTTTCCTGTTGAGGCCAAGGTATGGGACAGTATGTGTTGGTAATTAAAAAGTGATATCATTTCTTTTATTAAAAACAGTAGACAAAAAGAGACTTATGATATGCGTAAACGGATGTGTGGCTTATGTGATGGGGGAAAAAAATGAGCTTTATTAGTTAAAAGGTTGCCGGTAGATATTACAAGCTTAAATTAAAAGGCTTGAATGGATTTGTATGGATGCAGGAAGGTCATTCAAGGGTCGTAGCAGTGTGTGGGGATTTAATCAAGGATTAGAAGCTCTCTATTTTCAATATACTCAGTTTATCATCTTGGCCTTCAAGTAGATCTATACCGTTGGGATGTTCTATGGATGTTTTTGAAGTATTTATCATTATCGTGACTGTTTTAAACAATTTTGAGTTATGGTGGCTGGTGGACATCAATATCGACAATTGGTAATGGTATTTGCTGCCATAATTCCTCCCCCCCCCCCCCCCAACTCAACACAAAAGTGGGTAACCTTGTGTGTTCTAAATATCACAGAAAAGGGGTATATTTTTCGATTGTCATCAAAGACAGTGAAATCATGAAAATAGGGGGTATTTTATGAATAAGTCTCTGTGAAATTTGGAAAAAGGGGGATTTACCAAATCAATTTGAGGATCTCCTCAATTGGCGGACTTTGCAAAGGGCATAGGGCTTTAATTATTTGAACAGAACATGTTAAACAGCCCAAAATCTACCATTTGGGATACACCAGTTCATAACACAGAACCATAAACACCTGGTATGTTGGGAGCACCTTGTTTTGATCTATTTTATCATGCGTAAAGTGTCATTGAAGAGGGGTGTTTGAAATTCTAGTCATTCAAAAAATTGGGGGTACTTTTTACCCCAATTTTGTCCTCGATTTTGCAAAAAAAGGGGTTAAGTCGATGAAAAATCCTTACAGAACATGCATGGTTACCAACTTTAGCCATAATTAGAGGTAAAGTTTGATGTTACTTATGTATAAGTAAGCTATCACGAATTAGCCTAGTTGTAAGTATTCCGACTCAGAAACTTTGTCCCCATATTGAGAAAAATGAATTGAAAGCAAAGTTTCTACATAAAAATCTGATGATATTGGGATTCAAACCCAGGATCTTTCAGTTCCTAAGCGCCATCTAGGCTGTCGGTGCCGAGGTAGCAATATTACCTACAAGAGAGGTAGGGTAGCCTATAGTCAATGTGTATTACGAAATAAAGCTATAAACTCATACAATAGAAGTCCTTGCACTAGACTTATTTGGGATAGCTTACTCATAGGTGGAACCTAAGGTTTAGATATATATGCACTAATAAGATTCATTTTTCCCTATGGATTTCAAATCAAAATATTCTAATTCAGATTTGTTTATTCAAATCTTTTCCAAAGTCTCCATCTGAAAACCATTACGGAATCAGCTTAAAAACTAGATCAAGTGAAATAAATTCACTACCAGCGTTGTGGCCTCCCGTTGTGAAGCACCTCCGGTGTCTCTCTTGAAAGGATGTCAGACTGGAGGTTAAACGAAAGATTCATCACAGCTTTGCAGCTGCCCTTGTAAGCGGTGTTTGGTAGAGAAGGGGAAAGTGTTTACCCATAGGGGGATATTGATAAATCAAGGGAAAAAAGGAAAATATTTGATAAATGGGAGTTTAAATCGGATAATTTACTGGCTCTAGTACAAAAATATCTCCATTTCTATTATATGAAGTGAATTTGAAGATTTCAATTTCACTTAAAGGATGTCTCTTTCTATGAGAAATAAATGTGAGTACTGTAAGGATAAAAAGCATTTAGAATTTACTTAAATTTAGACTCTTGGAGAAAGAGATAGATTCAGATACAAGTTGCCAAAATGTTTGCTCTCAATTTTTATTAATATGCATATTCTCCGTCCATCTTCGCAAAGTATGGCATTGTAAAGTAGGTCGAGGGATTGCTAAGATCGTGTACATTAATGTCTAATTAGGAAGTAATTCATTTTGTGCCAAATGCCTATGTATTCTATGAACAAGTGATACGGTCCTTGATTCAGCTTTCCATAATCACCTTGGCTTGTGTGCAGCCAGTCATATGATTAAGACATCGTGATTATGTTGGCGGTGACGATGAAAATGAATTTTGCCGTCAGCTTAGTGAAGGATGATGATGAGAAGTTACCTAATAATTGGAATAGTTTATGGTTAAGTCCCTTTGCATGGCTTCAGGTGCATAAGGTGTGTTATGGACGTAATACGCCACATGTATAGCAAGGGATAGGATTATAGTGGCAATTGTGCATTTGTGTAATTATAAATAACTTGACAATTTGAAAAATATCTGTTTTATTTGGTTCAAAATATATAACTATGGCAATAAATGAACATTATGAAAACAATCTGATATATGATGCCCAACTGACCTATATTTCCCCCCCCCCCAAAAAAAACACAAAACAAAACAAAAACACCCCAAACATACAAACCCTATCTGACAGCCCACCCTAAAAAGGTCATCCCAGTAGGGTTACAAGGGTGGGTCGTGGGCATGATTTAATAAATTGAACAAAATAGAGAGGATAAAATCATGTTTTACCCTGTGACTTGGAAAATCTACCCGAAACATTGATTTTCCCTCCTTTACCAAGCGGTCTCTGATACATTCCTGGGTTTTCGGCCTCTAGAACAGGCTGGGTTTTTTCTCCAAGAATCATGCCCTCTTTGATGCCTCCATGACAGAATACCGATAAATTCTTTAAACGATGACAGATGTTTTTATCGTATGCAACATCGAAGTACAATCCTCCTGTCATCATAACTCCCACTACATACAGAAATATGCTTGTTTGCGATTGCTATAACCATGTCAACTTTTGTTATCAAATCTGTAGCCCCCCCCCCCCCCCCCCCCCCCCCCTTGTTAATCACATAATATACCCTGTGAGGCTGTGGGTCTCACTTGTGTATAATGCACTTCTGATTCAAAGCTTTGGTTCTGATTATGCGCATTGACTGTGTACGATAGTTGCCGGGATCAAAGCAAAATTACAGGTAGATTTATTGTGATGGTTCAATCCCCCTTACCCGTTCGTTGTCATTCAACCTTTCAGGGGGCCTGTTTGTGTCAAGTGCCCGAGTCAATTTGAATCTTCAATGGTATAATGTAGTGTGTCTTCATCAATACGGTGCGGTGCGCAAGGCAAAAATAAGAAAAGATTATGTTGCCTTAAAATGGGAAAACCAAGATAATGGGTTGATCTGTTGATCAATTTTCTTCACATGTCCAAGAAAACAGTGACATATCTATTGCACGGTTGAAATGTGCGCAAATGAACCCAAAATGTATGGCAAAATGCAGGATTATAACGTTTATTTGAGAAAATTGATGCATTTTGACAAAATAAAGTGCTTATTTAGATGTTTAAGAGAATTCCAATGATTTTAGAATTAACATGTAACCAAGCTTTTGCAAATTAATGGAGAATATTGTTTACATTGTAGTGATGGCAGGCAGTTGGGGAAACCCATCCTGAATTTCGAACCTCTCTTCCCTCTTGTTTTTCTCGTCACGCAACCTTCTGAGGCCCATTATCGTGAAGAACACGCGTTGATATGAATTTGAGTTATTTATAGCGCAATCTTGGTAATGGCCTGCGTAGGTAATGGTGAAACTTGCCGTCGTTGGTGTATAATCCGAGAGGAAATATTACTGATATTATCAATTCATCTTGGTTCAAGATAAAATCTAATTTTGTTAAAAGAAATTCACTTTGGTCTGTTTATAAGAGGTAACAACGGTGGATGTCCCACGTACATTATGCAATTTTATTGGCTCTGTAAGAAGGCATCAAGGTGGTTTTTTTAAATAAGATGATTTTGCATTGCAGACCTGCTCTAATTGGATTTTAGAAGAGGATAAAAAAAAAAAACCCTGTTTATATTGACTTCATAGACAACATTTATTTTGTAGATTATTTTTACAACTTGAAATAAGCTTACCTCTGGGGAAGGGGAAAGCTTTCTGGCAGCAACTCGCTTGCCTTTTATCAGCCCCAATAACATGTGTATGGGGGCGCTGTTGACGGCTTCGCTATTGACAACATTTGTTGTTAAGTTTCGAGACATTCATTAATCTTACTAAAAATTTATTTTTTATTTTTTAAGGGTAACCTTTTGAACCATCTTTTACAATTGATCACATAAACAAACGAAGTATCTAGCAATGATGAATCCATTTTTGTTTCCTATTCAAGGACCTCACAATCGATGTTTGTAATAATTTGATCCAGACTGAAAATAAAATGAAAGATGTAATGCGACCCAGATGTTACATCCAAAGTGAGCCAGGTGATGATCTGAACAAGAAGGTGCAGAGCGCCCTCGAGATACTGCGCATCCGCCTGTCCGACACCAAGTATTGATCTTTTTTTATAGCTCATGCTAGAATGACCAAGTGAATCACTGTAGCCGATATTCCAAATGACAGTTTAACCCAATTTTCAAAGTGTAGAAATGTTCACAATTTTCATTTTACAAAAAAATGAGTGTCTCACTTTTTGTGCAGCCTGTAACAACATGTATAATCCAACTGTATCATATTTTACATGCGTTAGTAGTAAGTCTCTCTCAGGTTTCTCAACATTTGTGAAATTAAAATCACATTGAAAATAGCATTTGATACAGTATCCATAATATGTCGCCACTGCTATACTATGTCCTGCCTGCCTCCCACTTTGAGACCTGATTCTATTTCACTATGGACCTGGGTGTGCCGACCAAGCGTGCGATAATCGTTGAGTCGTGCTTCATGATCCCTATAATTTCCCTGGGTGATAAAGCTTTGTATGGTCATAGTTTCCAGTAGGACGTATGATGAGACACTGGTGTGCTAAAGCTATCTTCGACTAATTGTTCAACATTGAGTGTAATAAATAAAAACAAATCAAGGTGCAATTTGCATGCAAGACTCCAGTAGCAAATTAACCCTGTAATCGACGACGAGTCAGCGCTCTTGTTTGTGGAGATTAAGGGATAAGTTTGATTGAACCACTGACAATTTTGCTGTGTGGTTTATAAACACCGCCTGTCAGTCCGACTCTCGGATGAATTTGATCATATCTGCACGCACCTGACTCCTTATAGCTTCATGCTCATTGAGGTTTAGTTCCTGGTTTTCTGGCAGGCACACAAAGTTTAGATTTTGACTTTGTAACAGCAAGGGGAAGTTCAGGCGTCCGTGACCTGACACACCAAGCAAAGTCCTTCTACACGAGTATACTTCCTGTAATTTGTACTTAGCATGCACTGTGCATAGCAAGTTATCATTGTGAAAGACACTGGCGACAGTATTACAGGCCAAACAGCGTAGCTCCTATACACAGTAGACTTAATTTCACTAAACTACTGCTACTACTATTGGATATATATACACACACACTCTTAGGTGCAGTGGGCCTGCCACTATTCCGCATTCCCATGCTAGCGTGGCAGCACTCCTGGGACGACTCGGGGTGCACCGTGGGGGTCGCTGGCCGATGGGTGCCAAGGATTTAATAGCCCAAGATGGCTTCACGGCCATGGCTACTTCAAAGAGTCTAAAGACAGAGGATAACTATTTACTGAAATATCGCTGTCGAAAGAGAGCTGGACGTATGTATATTCCCCGTTTGTTGTATAGCATGTGTGTATTAAGAGTAGCTTGTTTTCATAAGGAAGGGGCATTCTATTTGACCAATGTCATTCTGTTACACCGTTTGTTTCTGCATCATATTTGGTGTGCATAGACCAGGCAGAAATCCAGGTGTATACATCATCTCCAGTTGGTGGGGGCGGGAGAGGGGTGACATCAAAGGACATGTGCATGTTTTCTAGTAACTGTATAAGAAAGTACATTTGAGCCAGCAGAATTGATGAAGAGTGTCAGCACTGGCTTGGAAATGTATGCTGAATATACCCCCCGGTCGCCTTATACGGTATACGGGGATGTGCCGCTCTAATTGGTTGCTCTTTTTGCAAAAAAATCCATAAACATGGGGTATGTTTTGTGCTGGAAAATCCCTAATACTGGTGTCACTTTTTACAAATGGGTCTATTTTCCCGAAAATTGTGGCTATTTTTGCGAAAATTTGGTATATTTTCCTGATAATTTGCGAAAATTTGGTCTTTAATGAAGCAAAATCCTTAGAAAATAGGTACTGTATTTTCCAAAATTACCCTTAGAAATGGGTAGGGGTTTTGAATCGTCAGCGGCACACCCCGACCAAACCAAATCCAAGTACCCCCACACCCCCGGCCCCCCACCCCATTTGCCCTCGATATGCCTGACCCTCAAGAGGATATCAGTTAGTGTATGTGTAGGACTCACAAAACTGGGTAACAGAGGCGTGGGTGCTACATGGGTAATATGGTTGCACATGTGTAATGTCAGAACATGTATATGAGTACAAATACTAATGTAAATAGGGAAGAGGTACAACATTGTATTATTAATAATAAATGTTTACACACATAAACACAAATACCTGTGTATGGCAAATAAACGCTTTAATTAGCTGATTAATTAGCTGGAAGGGTTTTATATAGTACTAATTAATTTCCTATATTCTGATCGCCAGCATATTCACATCTTGCAGACCTTAAATGGAAATACTAGTCCCCCGTGTATACTGTGACCAATGTTAATATGCAATTAAATGTTAATTGAACAAGATTGACATTGTTTCTGAAAATATCAATTTGACTGATTCATGTATCAAAAAGATCTAATTTTTACAGATTTCTCTGAATTCTTTTTAATTTTTTAAATCAGGTGTAGTAATCCATTGCCAGTTATTACAAGAATCCAAAGATTCTTACCAAATTAACCATATAACTTGATACTATAGTAGATTCATAAACATTGGCTGATCGGTTTTTGATTTCGACCTATTCCATTTAACGTTAGAGGAACCAATAATAATAATAATAATAAAAGGGCATTTATAATGCGCCTCACATTGTGAACACAACCCCGAGGCGCATAACATACATAAATGAAAAAATATAAGAACATAATAAAGAAGCTATACATCATAGATTACATAAAGTACAAATACAACAACAACAACTTATGATACAAATATAAATGAGTAATCATTTTAAAACCACAGTACATTAACAGAATGGACCATTCACGACGATATCGACGATGGTTTAGATGCTGTTGGTTTCGCTGCTATATATTGGACTTCAACACATTGAAGCAACACACATCCCCAAATATCATGCATCCATGCATGAATTTAAATTACCCAAGCAAATAGCATGCTTATCATTTCTAATCCTTCTTGTATAGATGAGGATTACAGTACTAAGAAAATCAATTTGGAAAACGACGCAAGAAAACGGTGTCACTATTCTGGAAATAACCTACCAATGATTTGATTCAAGACACAAGGAAGCATAGAACAATGTGTGCCAATGATCAGATTGAGATTTTAAATCACTGCCTCCCCCGCAATTGGAAGATATTACCTATTTTACCTATACTGAAATAGCAAATCGGCCAAAGTCTGAGAATCTACTATAATAGTAACTGAAAAGTGCACAAATCCACTAATATAATCAGGCGATTTTGTTTAGGAGACATTGGGAGAGTTAGATTCGCATTAAAATTCTTAGCCCTTACAAATACCGTAACCCCACCCCAACCTCCTACCCTCTCTCGGGACCAGTATCCTGTTGAACTCACATTTGCATAAATTTCACTATCGTGACACTACTCGCAAATATTCTTTTATATAAAGTAGCTCTTATTTTCCCCTGGCACAGTTTTATAGAGGTTACAGTGAGGAAATTTTCAATTTATAATATACCGCTGGGATGTACCGCAAGCTGCAATTTTTACGGAACTCAAGTAACCCAACACCACGGTCCCTCTAAGGTCGTCGTCCATGCTCGTGTTTTGATCTTAACCATTACGTCACGGGCATTTACTTAAAGATTGAAAAGGAAAAAAATATGCATCAATGGCACATGCATAGTCCCATCAGCGTCAACAGGATAAACACTGCTAACTTAGCGGATGTTGGCATTTGCGAGTATAGCACACAATACGACAATCTCTTTGCCAGATTGGCCTGTAGGTTATATAGCATGATCAAAATCATATGGCCGTTAGCATCGCACCTTAATTAAATACCGTCTCAACTCTCAACATGTGTAATGTCATTGCCATGCACAGAACAAAATTAACAAAGTTCTATCTAAAATTTCAAGCATTTTTCTTTTGGGAACTTTTTTGGCTTGAAATCATTTAAGAAAGAAACAGCGTATTTGTAGCTCCTGAATTCAACAGGTGCTCACACACCTCTGGGTAATTTAGAAATCATTGTTATCAATCTAATGAAATCACTCTATACTACTTAAAAAATCTTACTAAGTGCAGAAAAACATTACTAATTTGTACCCAAAATCAGCTAAAATGAGACATTTTTGGGGGTTATCATTCTTCACATTTCAAAGACTTGAAGTAGGAAATGCACAGCTATTGGCTTTGCTTTTGAATCTTAAAAACATAAAAATTGTAAAAGCAGGATCCTAGTTTGAATTAGATTCCATTAAATCATTAAATAATGATGCCGTAGATTTCATCAAATATTCCTACACAAGCAATGTGGCTTTCATATTTCACACAAAATGATTATCTTATTAAAGAAAGGTTTCGTAACCTAACCTTTACTTTTGATAGGCTGCCGGATATTGCAAAGAGTCATTCAAGTGCTTCTCGTGTTTTTCTTTGCAATCTTGTTGATATTTTCTATTTTGATAAGAATTTCTGCTTTCAAATCTCTGTGGGACTCACACATTGGATTTATATGATATTGTGATCTTAAGGAAATACCAGTCTTTCTATGGAACTAATTCATTTTAAGGAATGAGTGGATAACAAGTGATGGGTTGAAGGAGTATTTCATCCTGACATACTTAGTCAAGCTTTCTTTAGAAGCTTCTTTCTGCCCAAATTTCTCAGAACTTCATTATTGTTCTGAATAGTTGTGCATGGATCAATTATATTTTTGCCATTTGAATAGGAAAACCATTTTGGTATGGCTCAAAAAACCTACCCCTTTTTTGGCATAACAAGTATTTGTAAATCAATGGATGATAGGTTTTCCCTGCAAATAAGCTGCCAAATTCAGCAGTCATGCATAAATTGACCTGTAAAATCTAAAAAATAAACCGTGCAATAATTGTCCAAGATTGTCAGAGTCCATCGTAAAACGATTCGTAAGGGTATTATGATAAATTACCTTAAAAAGTTAACATGTCCCAATACTTAATTTGTGTTCATATGACTCAAACTAATTAATCCCCACAAAGTAACAGAAATAGTAAAAAGGGTTGTTATTAAACCTGAACTAATCAATCATCTGGCTGACATATGACTGGCGACATGGTTCTTATAGTATAACAGAATAAATGGTGCTGCCGATTCACTTGGAGACTGTAGCAAGTTTGGCGCAACAAGATTTTGTTGTTGCATATTGAACTGTCTGCCATTTGCGTGCTAAATACTACATGGGAGTAATTTTGAGGGGACATGAGAGGACATCTGTATCTTTGCTCAAGAGTTGATACAGATTTGCATAATTGACTATTCCATTTGAAATCCATACACCCCCTATGGAAGACATGACCGTACTTTTCCACACAGGGAGTGTAGATTTCAAATGGAATCACCCGTGCATGTAACACCGTTTAAAATTCCCACTCCCTCTGGGGAAGATTAAGGTAATGTCTTCCATAGGGGGTATATGGATTTCAACTAGAATAACCTATCAAGTATGAATTTATTTCTTGCTATAATAACACTTTTTAATGCCAAATTTATCTTAGCTTGATATTTGATACTATACTAAAATCAAAACAAACAATTCTTAATCAACAAATGCACACCTCAGTATCAAGGCAGTCACATGCACACACGTTTTTGGTTCACTGAATTCATGATTGGTGCATTCACAGTATGTGTGCATATGTGCAACTTGATCGAGAATAGTATGCTTCAACCATAAAGACAGTTTGTAGCCAGCCCAAGAAGAAAGCTGTGCAGTTCATGAATACCCATATAATGCAGATAAAGCCTATATATTACCTAGATATAGAATGTCTCACTATTTTGATCATTCACTTCGAGTGCATAATGGCTTTTCTTTATAAAGTCCCCATTAACCCTAACCTATTGGGGGGGGGGGGGGGGGGGGGGGTGGTAGCTATAAAGCAAACACTATAAAGGAAACACTGGACAAATAATGACAGACAAAATGCTGTGTGCTGCCCTAGGGATCGAACCCAGGTGATCGTACATCACGCTACGGGGGTCGCGCTCCCCAAAATAAAATTTCCGAGCCTATTATGTACCTTTGCATGATTGTGCAATGAGAATCGGGTCCACCTGCGTGGTGCTTCTGTTGAATGTTGTTGGATTTAGCAGGGTTAGGGTTATAAGATGTTATCAGGTATCTAGATATTGAATACCTACCTGATCTCATTATCTGGAGGAAAAGCGTATTGCACTTGAAAAGGCCACATGACTGCTGTCATAATTACAATTGGATGTAATTCCTAATTTGTCAAATGAATGATGATGAAAACACTACGGCTAAGATCTTATAGTTGGCCTCATACGTACCACCCAAGGGCAAGAGCACTTTGATTCGTTAATATTCGTATTCTACAAGTAAAGCGTGTCGTATGGTGCTGTCATGAATTCTGTCTGGCCATAAGCAAACATTCTGTATTGCTCCGGGTCATGTCTCGGACAATCTGTTTATTCGTCCTTATAGGTAATTCCATGTCTTACGGTATTTGAAGACACTTTGTCAAGAATTATTTGTCATCATGTATGATATGCATAGTCAGTCCTGGTGAATAAAAATGCTGGCATAAAAGCTTGTTGGAATATATTTTCAGTGTGACGCAGTAATTTGTCCTTGTTTTGGCAATGGTTAAGAATTTGATGTGAAATATTTATAACAACGCTTCAGGAGACTTAACGGCGGTCATAATACAGCCTACTCAGGAATTTTTACAGGGCCTCTCCATTTGTAATATTGTAATGGACTCTGAAAACAAAATCCCACACAGGAAACGTGGTCATGCATAGGGATTGCAAATCAACCATATTTTCGCTTTCATAAGATATATACCTCGTGATGGGATATGGAACAATTTGACTTACATAAGCTTATGATTGATAGAGTAATAAACGCTAATGCAGTAAATGCGACGTTGTAAGTGTAATGCCGCGAGAAAACAGGTGCCAAATTTTGAGCTTGTAATATTTTTCCGTTCCAAGATTTCTGTCGATCTTTTGTCATCCAATCTTGATCAAGTGTGCCCACTTTTATGATAATACTATGAATGCATCATGTACGTGCTGTATTAGATGCTCTATTGTACGACACATGAGAGATTAGTTGACAATTAATAAAATGATTATGTAGTACGATACATTATAAACAATGTGTCTTTTATTCTTAAATTCATGGTATGATGAATCAAAAGAATTCAAGAAATGGGATTCAAAGATGTTTTTCTCTCCTGTTATATACTATTCCCAGAATAAATTTCTGACTGAATCTTTGAATACATTTGCATCATGCACAGCATCATAAAATAGAAAATTCTGACAATATATACAAAGTACTGCCCCCGGGAGACAACCAATTAGGTGCAGCAAATACGATAACAGAACATTCATTAGATAGTTCCGAGCGCTTTCATGTTACCGTCGGGTAGGGATTAAATAGGCTCTCGCCGACGTGTAATTTGCGCTGAATGGTAAATAAATACATAGTCAGGAATCAAAGGCTCGTCCCTGCCATTGGATAAGCCTTGGGTAGCTTGTCCTACAGGGATGTAATAATTGGTGTATAAAATGTGTGCAGATTCTATTCATATTATGTATAGTTACCATCGCCGTAAGTCTCCATGGAATATATGGGATTTCACCAGTTTATCGCAGGTGTGAAAGTACATGTAGCTATATTTTGTGTGGTTAAGATGTAGTTTACAACAAAATTTGTTTATACATACCTACACATTTAAACTTTAATTCACATCTATTTTAACTTGAAATGTTCTCCTTATACGATATTTCTGGTAGCCCTGATTATTTCGGTGCAGTATGCAGCCAATAAAGGCAAGTAATATAGGTTATGACACGAAATACAGCGTTTTGAGAAAATCATGTTTGAAAATCTTCCAAAGTTTGCAGACACATTGGAGAGCATTGGCATAAAATGTCACTATCATTGTCAGAGAACATTTATAAATATATACTTTAAATCCAGGGTTGTTTATATGAATCAGTTGGACGAAGTGCTCGACCACATGGGAGCAATAAACAAACTATTTTTGTTATAAGCATGCTACAACAACAAATTGCAATAATTAATTAAGAGTAATTATGTTGAAAAGTCATATGCCAGTATGTCAGGAAAAAGAAAAAGACTTCCTTTTCTTCCAAGAGTGATATTCCAGTGATATGCCGGTATGTTAGAACTCCAGTTACTATACACAGAGGTGTATGGCGGATATCATAATATGCCGGTATGTCAGAACACAAAATGAGGTTTTCATGCAGGTAGTATGTAAAAACCATGGTATATCACACTGATTAGTGCTGTATCTCATTAATTAATTACCTTTTTGTCTCCATTTGTATATTATGAAATGCAACTTAACAACTCATTTTGCCCAAAATGGCAAATGTGCTGGTATGTCAAACAGTGGCCATCATGTGTGTTCTATCTGTAGTGAAACTTAACAAGGATTTTGATGAACAGATTTCATTGGATGTTTCCTGCTTGATACGTTAAAATGCTCATGTTTTTTAACATCATTTGTAATATCTATGTTTTCTTTGAGCTCTACAACAGAATGTTCTTCGACTAATGGGCCGGGAATATTTTGAAAAATTAAAATACTGAAGATATTTCTTATGGAAGATACTGATGATAGACTTTCTAACTTCGAGTTCTAACAGTTTGACAGGGCATCTGATTTCAGGGGAAAAAACACTATAGAAATCGTTGAAAGTTATTTTGGTGTTGCTATTTGTGAACTTTGATACACATCAATCCATATAAACTAGCATTGTATTTGCTACTATGGTGATGCTCGGTAAGATATCTAATAACTTTGAGTTATTTATAATGCATCATTGATTATCTGCCCCAAGTATTGCATTTGGCTAATAACCACTTCCAAGGATATAGCTGTTATATATTAAAGATTGTTGAACAGATAGCACATCACTTTTTAATAGTTGAAAGAACGTCCATAATCGCTAGATACAACGAATCTTAAACTAAACACTAGCTTAATTAGCTAAATATGAACGTTTTTAATAAAAGCCAAACGATTAATTGCCTAACATGACACATAGATCTCCAATAGCTTTCAGATTCAATGCTACTTTGATATTCATTAGGACATCTTTGATTGAAGAGTCAAAACATCCACTAAAAAAAACACCATTGATTCTGACATGCAGTTTGTCCAATCCCTTTCCTATCAGCTATAGTGAATATTATCAAAAGGCAAGGTTGTTCAAAAGGAAAGGGGTTGTTTGGTTTTTATTTTCCTGATCATTTTTTGAAACCAACTCATTTCTTTTTCTTTATTTTTCTTTATGATATTTAATTGCTTTCTGTATCACAAAACTAATATTTATTTCCCAATTTTTCAAAATGTTTGTGTTTGCTCTCAGAATGTTGACTGTCCAAAAAATCTAAGGTAACAAAAATAGCAAGTTCTGCACCATTTTGAAATGATTTAAAAACATTGATTAAGTTGACGGGCCTGAAAACAACCAAACAATTATTTTCTGGCCCAAAGATGCATCATGGCCATTTACTCCTAGAAA
Source organism: Ophiura sarsii (assembly GCA_035610835.1). Lineage (NCBI taxonomy): Eukaryota > Metazoa > Echinodermata > Ophiuroidea > Amphilepidida > Ophiuridae > Ophiura > Ophiura sarsii. The sequence continues at coordinate 75,745,297 of CM069442.1, read as the reverse complement.
TGCAATCAGCAGTCGAGGGTTGCATTATGAATAACAACATATCTCGTATTTAGAAAAAGAGAGCGATGACAATCGAGTCGTAATATGGTCCGCACGGTATAGTTAAGTCTTAATGGGATACTCTTGAGTGGAGAGAATGATGGGGGCATCGAAGGGGATGAATTTTCTATATATGCTAAACAAAGGGGCGTATCAGGGGTCGCGTGTCACAGTGGGAAAATCTTGGTTAAGGGTACAATTTCTCAGCCAGAGGGGTTGGTTTCCCTGTCAGAGGGTACATGTTCGCTGTCAGATTGGGTGAAAAAGGTTTAATTGAGAACATCTTTTCCTAAAGTAAAATCCATCTAGGTGGGGGTGGAGGGATTACGGATGGGGGCAGTCTGCTCCCCTTGCATTCACAGCCACAAATGTTATTCCACTGATCCTGCACGTGCTTGTAATACAAATTTAGATATATATGGCTATTTGTATTATTCGTAATTATTTTAAAATAATTTTTTTAAATTTAATTGAATCGCAATAAGCCTTTTAGAGGTTTGGCTGACTTTGCACAACTGACTGTGTATTCTTCGTATTTCCTGGGTTTTACCAAATCAGAATTACGCCCTCTCCTATTGAATATACCCATTCCACATACTCCCCTCTTATAACGAGTTCACCATTCTTCAAAAAGGCTAATGATATTGTATTGATGTTCACATTGTTGATATAGGTTGACAGGAATAATATACAGAAACCCAGGACAGGTATTCCCTTATCACCCCGCCCCCAGAAGACAATATAATAATCGGAAAATAAATCTGCATTTCTTCCATGAGATTTTGAAAATTCAGATTTACATTCAATTCATGGATGCGCTAGAAATAAAATCACGTTAGCTAACTTGTCCAAGGAGGGATTAACATGATTTTAATAGGTCAACCCTGGTTAGTATCAATATATTTGGCGACATCCGCATATATAGAACTAGACCTACACCAATACATTACGTCTACACAAATACATTCTGTTTGCCTAAGATGAAACGAGCTAGATTCCTGATCTTAGGTTTGCATGAAAAATCAAGGCAATTGGAAATGAAGTATCCACGTAATTGGAAATAGCTAATGGACTTGTGTTTCATCACCATCCCTGGATGGTGAGCTAAAATAACTGGCATTTTCACGATGTTTTATTTTCCTCACAATTTGTAACCAATATTTTTAACTTTAAAGTTGATTATAGAGAAACATTTTGTAAATGGAAAGTTTAATATAAATAGAAATATTTTGTTGTGTTAGACAACAACTTAAATGAAAAGTAATTGATAAACATACAGCAAAGTTTGGAGTTTCTCTTTAGAATAACTTCTGCCACGTTTTCCCCATGACAACTTTGGATGGTGTACATATTTTGTTAATTTTGCGCTTGCTTACTTTCATCCAATTTAGGTATGGTACATATCATTTGGCAATTTATTTTGTTATTTTGCGTGCAGAAAGTATCAGAGGGCGAAATTTGCAAAAAATAAATCTTCACAAAATTGTTCACTTGGAAGAGAACCATCTACATAACACCTGTTCATGTTTTTTAGTTGAATCTATTTTTGACGGTTTAGCTTGGCTAATGGTTAATAGGGACACTAGGTTTTGGGTTGCTCATAAGTTACACTTTCAGAAAGTGTGCACTTTAATTTAAAATGTTTTCACTTTGGTGAATATGGTTATTTTCCTGAAATAAATGTCAAACTTTGTTGTTGAAAAGTTTCGCTCTCAGAAGGTGTGCACTTTAATTGACAGTTTGCCTTCTGATAAAATACAGTTATTCCCCTGAAATAAATGTCAAACTTAGTTGTTGACTAGTTTTGCTTTAAAAAAATGTTGTTACCGCCAATTCCTCCTAAAGAAATGTCAAATTTTCATTGCTATGAGCAAAGTATGTTGACCATTAAGCAACCGCTTTCATTATAATTAAAACACTTTTAAATGTCATCAACACTGAATTTGACACGTATCACGAAACATAATCCAATGATGTAGTTGATGATTATTACGTGTCAATATGAAGTCTTTTTATAGCATTAAAAAATCATATTAAACAAGACCTGGATACTGTTGAATATAGCAAACAAACTAATGTTATGAAACTTGTCCGTACGTCGCCAAGGATATCAAGCCGATGTTTTTCATTCCCACAGTTCATGCGAGGACGACGATATTATTTGGAACAGTTTCTAACGCCGTGATGCTAGAACACCATCCCTGATTATTAATTCACACTTGGCAGACACAGGGACATCAACTAAAAGAAGATGACTTGGTTTATAGATTGCATGCATGCATTGGAAATGGAAACATGTTTGTTGGTTTAAAGGTTCACTATGAGATTTGCCCAATAAGTGACATTAGAAAAGGTTTTACGGGGTCGAATGGTACAGTAGTAGGGAAATCAGGGTCCTTTTTCTTTTATAATTTACACATTTTGGGGGAAAAAATAATCAAAAATCAAAATTTAATTCAACAAATACGGGTCGGTTGAACCCATAGAGTAGGGGTCCTGACCTTAGCCTTAATTGGAGGAGGGTCCATTACATTAATGTGTTGTTGTTGTGTGCCCTTTAAAGTGTCTCTTTACCATACTGAAAACACTCTTTCTTAATGGTGATTTTTCCATTAGTTCATGGCTCTATAAATGTCACTAGAAATCCTTGTTTAGGTGTTAGCAATGCGCCATGCATGCGTTGCAATTACGTGGCGATTTGGCGTCTAGTTATCTCGGGCCATGGAATTGAGTGACACAAATCTGTAAGGATATAATGCTGTCATGTCAAAATTGAGAGAGAGAGGGAGTATATAATATACTAAATACATTATTTTGTGATTTGATAAAGGATGTAGACTTTGTTAGGGTGCATTTTTATTTTTTTCAGAATGAATGTTGATGTTGTGTGAGTTCATAGTATAGAAGTGAAGGATGAGGTCTGGGAGGTTTATACAAACAATATCAGGAAAGACCTTATTGTGTTTCTCAATTATAAGTGTGTCATGTTTCACTCATTATTTATGTCAAATCTAAATGTTATTCAAATTCAAGGAAGGATTACAGACGATCTGATAAAAGTGAAAATCTTTTGTTTGATTTTAGGAGTTAAAAAATGACTTCAAATTACATTCTTAAATATTGCTTTGGTCAACAAGAGTGTTGATTTGGGACTGAAATGTGTCTATTTTGCATTTATTTGATCATATTATATAGGATTTTAGTCTATATTCTGCTAAAGAGTGTAGGATGTTTACAGAATGGCCAAGAATGGATGTTGCCCATTGCAGCCCATGTTTAGGGTAATTGGATTTGAAAACACACCTGAAAAGGTTACAGAGTACCACCCCTCGAAATGAAGTAGGCTGACCCACCCAAGGGGATTTGAAGATGTTTAGAAAGGGCCCGCCTCCCGTCTAAACTTTCCGAATCCACACCTTAGAGATGAATTCAGCTGCTACAAATGCACCTGATCTAGTTTGGACATCGATATGCTGAAGCGCTGTAGGAAATACACTAGTGAGGTAGTAAATCAAGAATACAGGTTATATCAGGTAAATCTGTACCTACAGCAAAAATCCATGTTAATACGGCGTGACACGTCGTTGTATTACCCTCCTAATATTATGACAGTATAGATAGATTCTGACACAGATTAGAGAATTCTATGGTTAAACCATGGGCGTCGTCTGCTATCAGGGGTGTCGTCTGCAAATCGTAGATGTAATGCGACTGACCATGTAACTAACTGGCCCTTAGGATGTGTCTGTATATATGCCAGAATGAGATTGTTGATTTCAAGGTTTCCCATGAAATGATACAAAATCGTAGTGACATGAGGCGAGTGTAGAAGATCAGCCATGATTTATCTCTTGGCCATGATATATTTTTCATAATATAAAAGCGCAACAATTTTATGCCGTGGTCTAAAATATTGTAGCATTTGTCGCTTATGGTGACATGTTGGGGATGTTTCTTGTTTTGCCAATTTTGATACACTGATTGCAATGGTTGACTACTATTCATGGTGTGTGTAGTATCATTGCTCATTAAGCATACAGCCTTGTATGAAAACAGACGTTTTAATACAAATTAAATAGATACAACTGTGTCACTGATTAGCATATTTCGTTAATGGTGACCTTTGGGTACATTTAGCAATCCTTTGACCTTGAAACAATAGTGAAAGTTTGCAACTATACATGAGATGATTTCTATCTGCCCAGGACTGATCTCATGTGTATTATCTGCTTCTAGTTCAGCAGGTACTATAGTGGAATTAATGTACCATGTAATGGAGAAATAGTTTCTCTCTCTCTCTCTTTCTTTTTTGTCTTGATTAAAATTTGAGATGATAATCAATCTTAAGCGTGTTTCTGCACGTTTTAAACCCGGTGCTATCTCGCTACACTAGTTCATAAGTCCTTGGGGCATCCTTAGTAAGTTTTTAGCAGATATTCTGACCAATGGGGAACCCAGCTTGTACTGAGTCGGAAATGTTAAGTGCTACTTGTGGCTGCATGCATCGTTAACAGCAAGTCATATTGGGCTCGTTTACGGGGAAATTAGGGATGATTTAATGCAGTATGATGGATACGGTATATTTTTCAGCTATTATGATGTGTCTTTATTTATTGTCATGGTTTGAGCTCTTACAAGGGAGAAGATGTGGCTGAGATTTCAATCTTTGTAATATTATAGCCGGCTTATATATAGAAAATGAAAGGTTAAAGTATTAAATGTGTAGAGAAAGAAAGAGAAAATTGGATATTGAAGATTGGAATTGAATCCACCCACACATTAACTATGACATCAATATGATAAGGTATTTCAGTTTATTATAGAATATTATTTGATTTAACTCTTAGTATATCAAGTTCAACAGGGTTTGCTTTTGAACAAGTTAAAACTTTAAAAGCTTTGCTATGGATTAGCTTGTGATGTCTATATTACAAATAACAGTTGTAAAAGTCTTTAACACGATTTAACCCACATTGTTAAACATGACTCAGAATCAAAACCAGTGTTGATAAAACAAAGACCAAAACAAAACAAGATTTTTCATAAATAATTTAAATACAATCTAATGGTTGATGAAGGTGGCTGTTGAAGGCAAATAATAGCCTTACATCTACATCATACATTATGCATGCAAGTTGGTGCAAACATCACTTAAAGAAATAGAGACTAGAGTGAAGAGACAGTATATGTTACTTAGTAAACACATTCACAAGCACATTTTGTGCACATGTGTATGTCACTGTTTACTGAGTAACATACACTCAGCCTCCGTTTCTTGAAGTACTGTTTATCTTGATTCATTCTCATATACATAATGGACGGAGTAATGCTATCGTTTCCCAAAATCTGAAACCATTTTGGTTAGTCGAGTACTTTTAGGGTAGAAAAGAGATCGGTTTCTTATTGTTCATGTTTTAAGAGAACTGTTGAAAGTGGGCAATCAGAGGAGACGTATGGTGCGGTACTACCATTAGATGTTTAGAAAGCAAGGATTGGGCAAAAACAAAAATGTGTCTTAGAAGAAACCTGACAAAAGGCTATGCGAAGCGCTTCCCCCTTTTTTATAGTAAAAAAATGGACAAATTGGAAGTATTAGAGGTTTGTTAACCTTATGTTTTAGTAGACAGACTTTTGCCATGTTGTGAAAAGATATATAGAATGATGTACATTGGATGTAGCAAGTATGTTGATTTACACATCAGTGCTATCTTCAGAAGATAGCATATTGTGTGCATGTGCTTTTATACTAGCGCTATCTTCAGGAGATAGCAGTGATATACAAGGCACAAAAATAAGCTATTGTCAAAACAAATCGTTCTAAAACAGGTACTAGTGGCGTAGCCAGAGGGGTTATGCAATATTTTTAGGTACAAGCTTGTTTAGAGCCAAAATGTACCTCAATCATAGCAAACGTAAGTGTAAAGTCGAATGCGAAATTCTTTATTCACAACAATCTTGTTGGTTCACTTTCATTTCTCGCCCCCCCCCCCCTCCCCCCCCCCCCCCCAATATGAAAAACCTACAATCAAGGAAAAAAAGGTTGGCACACTTTGTCCTAATTACGGAAAAACCCCGCCCCTCTCCTCGGAGGCAATTTTGATCCGAGTCATATTATCAGAAGCCTTGGTAGTTCCCCCAACATTGATTGATGGGGGGTGGGGAAGGATATAAGAAAGGGGGAGACTTTTGCTTTCTATTAAACAGTGCTATGTCCCAAGTCTGATCTCAATTGCGAGCACAGGGATAGTTGTAATAAGTTGCGTCAAGTGTGCCAACTATTATTTTCCTTGATTGTAGCTACGCCACTGACATGTACATCAGATTATATAAAGAGAAAATAGTAAACATGCACATTTGTTACATTAGCACACCATTGTTTTTTCAGAGGCTTCTTCTGGGATGTGTGCTACACGTGTATAGGTTGATCAGCTCCAAATTGGCGAATCCTCCTTACAGCAGCAAATGAATACAAAAGAATACAAGCACACATGGGAACTGTGAATCTTATGCGTAATGCGTGAGTGCGACAAAAAACTGTGTGCATGTAGCCATATTCACACGATGTAATCTTGGATTACTTTTGCGCACAGAGAGATCAAAAATGATTTTTGTCGCAAATTTTGAACTATTCTAATATTTGAGTTTCAGGTGAAGCTTAGTCTCATGATTTGACACCTGTCATGATGCCATTACAGTACAATATCTAGCCAAGTGCAATTTTAGAGGGCCCAATAATATAAATGGATGTAGGGACCTGATTAATAGGCAGTGGTATATCTTAGACGAATACTTGTTAGAAGTCCTATACCTTTGATAGGGTTAGGTTACATTTTAAGTTAGTCTTGTAAAGTCTTTTATATCTAGGATAGTTGTTGTCCAGCTTTACGATCTGACACCTGTTGTGTAATGCCAGTGCACAACTATATCTAGACTGTTTAATGTAATTTTAGATGGCCAATAATATAAATGGATGTTCAGATGCGATCCCCAATTTATCTTACCCGCTTGGATGATGTTACACACCTTAAATGTTCATCCGATGCATTTTAAAGAATGATTGTGAAGCTTTTTATATCAAGGAGAGTTAATGCCCTGTATTACAATTTGAGAGTTGTTGTTTGTGATGCCAATACATTACTAAATCTAGAATGTAGTGCAATTCTGATAAAGTCCAACAATACAAATGGATATGAGGATATATCTAAATCAAGTTCCTTTTAGATGGTGTCCAATGCCTTTTAAGGTGTTGAACATCATCGAAATGCAATTTTAAAAATTGGGTTTTGTTTTATTTTAAATGATGCCCGGGAAGCATTGTATATCTAGGTTAGTGGCATTTGCAGTGATACACAGTGTCATAAAAAACAATCCAGGCTGCTACACTACACTTATAAGTACTGTCTCAGAAAGAAGCAAATACCATCTTTTTCCTTCTTCAATGCAATACTACATGCTTGAAACAGGAATAATTGGAAAGAATTTGTCCGCTCTGAAACATTTATGTGAAAATAAAGATGTGCCTCTGCATCTCTCAATATGTGTAGAATAAAGAGAAACACAACTGCAAATTTGTACTTGTGGAAATGATGTGTCTAAAGGTATCTTGCAGATAATGGTTCTGGGTGTGTTCAGACATTGCTAGATATCAACAATTGTTTCATAAGGCTATTCCAGATACTGGAATGTGGGAAAGTTGTCTTAGGGTATCTTCAGGTATTGAAAGTTGTCTTAACCCTAACCTTTCTGGACACTACAAAACATGACAGTGCTACAATCTTGTACTGCACGGCGGCCCCGTCAATCTCGTGCCATGCTCAGCGCGTGGTTCCACTTATTAAAAAAACTTAAGTTTTTTTAAACCTCCCCATGTAGCTCAGTTGGTAGAGCATCAGACTTGCACGCACGCGGCCAGGGTTTGATCCGTGGCGCGTGCGGAGACTGATTTTCTCCTCAAATTTGACCAGTTTTTCTCCCCTGATGGTTTAATTCACAAAAACACACCCGTGAGTTAGGGTTAAGGTATAGTTGCAGATATTTGACATTGTCTTAGGACATCGCCAACATATTGAAGTTGCCTTAGGGTATTACCAGGTCAATATTGGGGCCTGATGTAAGTTATCACCAGATACTGTAAGTTATCTGAAGCCATTGTTAAATACCAGATAAATATCTTAGAGTATCAACAGATTTGAGATTGTGTCTTACAGTATCGCCATATATTATTCAGGATGTCTGAAGGCATATCCGGATGTTTTTTTAAATGGTGTGTTATGGCGTCAAATACATTTGATGGAGAAGTTTTAAAACTACTGTATGTTGGAGGGAGGATTTGCCATTTACATTTAATGGAGATGTTTTAAAACTACAGTATGTTAGAGGAAGGATTTTCCATTTCTACTCATAACATAGAGTAAACTATGAGTAGAGTTTTATTCTTACAGGCTTACAGTCTAAAATTATAGTGGTGAAGGAAGTAGATACTTTATTTATATTGGTTTGCAGTGAACAACTCATTTTATAACCTTATGCAATTCTCGCTTTGAATTGCAGTAATAAATAATTAACACTGTTTCTTTGTAGTTCTCGCTTTGAATTGCAGTAAATAAATGATTAACACTGATTTCATAAATAAATCTTTCTCTTTTCACTTCAACATCACAATGTATTTGTTATTGTCTGCTCATGGTGCTATATATTGTAACATTTCTCATGGTGCGATGGTATAACATTACAAGCTTTTTGGTGGCTGGATTTTAACATATTATTCATGTCTGTTTCCATAGAGATATTGACACTTTTGGGAGCTATATCATATCATGTTGCCAGGTTATCCTGACAATTTAGAATGATGCTATTAATATGATATTACTTCCTTAAATGTCTGTCAAAACAACATGCAAGCTTTCTGAAGTGAAGGGGATATTTATTCATAATTTTCAAACTGTCATATTTTCCAAACAAATCATGTTACCAGTTTGACCATTGCTTCTTATGTCACATATCGTCGCTCTTCTGTCGAAACCACATATCTACATCTGGCCCTTCAGCAGGTATAAAGTAATACTTCCTATGTATAACCTTTGAGTAGTCTGCTCTAAACACATGTTCAAGTGCAAAAACACATCTATCAATACCTTGTAAGTGCTATTGCCCCTGAACATGTATAAAGCATCACTTCCTATGTATAACCATTGGGCAGTTTTACTTTATACATGCTAAAGGGCCTGAAAAACATACAAGGTTTTGACAGAACAGCGACGATATCAGCTCATATCATATTTTTCCAATAAACACCCTGTGGACCCTATTGTTCTTTTTTTTCAGAATTAAAAAGGGGTTAGGTATTTGTTTATCTGCGAAAAATAATTGAACCTTAATGTAGCCAAGTCCTAACCCATTTGAAATTGCCGCTGTGCAAGTTAGCTAGATGGGCATGCATTGGTGTGAATAAGCTTATTTAAAGGTTAGACGTTTTGTTTTTAACCCTAACCCGACCAAATACCACGACCCAGCCTATCTCCCCGCGCATGCGTGGAAGGTTTTCCATGACGTAATCGACCGATCCTATATAGTGAGCGCAATATACTGCGTGAATGTGAATCTGATAGCCGTGGATTGCCTTTGCAGGCCAGTGCTTGATGTACGGAGGGTCTCTGGATCGATTCACGGTCGGGGAGCGGCGATTTATTTGTTCAAACTTATCCAAAATCCACGTTTTTGTTCAAAAATAGGCTCGTCGGGTTAGGATTAATGCGGGTTATTACACAGATTTATTTGCTCATATTGAAAAATATGAAGTGAGAGTGTTTATTAGAGGAGGGATGTTTATTTGGAAGAATATGGTACTTTTAATATCATGGATTGCGTTAAACAGATCATTTTACATTATGTTTGTATTCTTAAAATGCTATCAGGAAAATGACTTATTCAATCATTTTCTAAGAGATTTATTGCCATCCATTTTATATCAACCCAATTTTGTATCATACACAAACCAATATTTGTGACTGTCTCCTGCCTCCTTGCAGACCATTACAACCAGAGAATCAGTTCATTTACATTGCAAATTTTGAAAATGTGTCCCTTATAAACTTATAAATAACTGTCCACTGGAGCAGCATAATGAATTTGCAGCACTTAAATCCACCACCTGAGTTCTAGGTTAAATTTTATTATCACCATGACTGTCTGCTATTTTAAACTCCAATGCAAATGTACGGCCATGTGTGTTTGTTTCCTCCGATACACTTTCAAGTCCATTATAATCAAATTTACAATCGGCCTAACTGGCTCAAGAATTGTCAGATTGTAATGTATTACTTAAAGCAGTGGATCGTTACACTAACAGTGTTACTAAAGCCACAGTTTATCAGCCTATTTGGGCTACTGTCCTTTGATACCAATCAAGAAATGCAATGTCGACAAATTGTGAAATAGCTCAACATCTCCATTTGCCCATGTTATATATAGTTTTGGGCTACTTCCCATCAAAAAATGGTGCCCCTTGAGACAATGCCATTTTGGTGAATTACATCTATCTCTTTTTTAGTCCCCACAAGCATTCTAAATTGCATCACTGACCACTAGAGATAAGACAAGACATCAAATTTGTTCTTATTTCCGAGATCAAAACTCAATCACGACAACACGGTTCGGTTAACAAACCTGGCAAATGAAAATTGATGTTCAAAATGTGCATTTTCTCAGTCCTGTATAGTCAACATTAAATTTGCTAAGCAAGAAAAGGAAGGGTAGAATTCTAGTTATGCAAACAACTAAAACTGCTATTGGGTAAAACGATATTGATGTACCCATTACAGTTTGTGTTTAAACAAAAAATCAATTTTAATAAAATCTCCAGTTTAACTGCAAACATAAACCCCATCATTCAGTTCAGTTGAACTTTTACATTTCAGACTTCTTTCGATTAATAAATTATTCCATGACGTAAGAGAGCTTGTTTTATTCATCATTCCAAAAAAATAATAAACAATACTTGCAATCAACGTAACCTGATATTTTAATGAATACAATGCACCATGCCCAGGATAGTTGTGACCGGGAGGCGACTTCATCGTTGTCCATGTGTAATGAAAAAAAAGAGGATAATCTAGTGTGGAAAACAGACGATGCAAACACGATATTCAATATTAGCGTGCCAGAAATATTAGACAAGGTTTATCGGCCATTAATTCGCCTCACGAATCACCATAGCAATGGGCCTGTTTAGCGGAGTGCCTGAGAGGGTCACTCTTCATAAAGACTATAGCGAGAAACCCTCCAAGCAGCCGAGGTGCTCTGTTTGCTCAGGAATTGAGTTTCTCGGCAAAACATCAATAACAGTCCTCAGGGGAGAGTGGATAGCATGAGGAGCTTCTGTTACTCGGCTCCGTTTCTGGGGTGATAACCGAAAGATAACAAGGGGGTTTTGTTTAAAATCGTGAGATTTGTTTCGTCATTATCCCATCATAAATCACTAGAGTTGCATGGAGTACCAATTGATTTGAATTATTAATCGAACTTTGAACTTTAAAAACAGATTTAGGACGCCTTGCGAGTGAAAACCCTGTGCGGATTCTGTTCTGCATATATCACTGTATCTGAAACAATACATATTGCATGTTTGTCTTGGAATCCCCAACCGGAGCCTGTCATAGTTGACACATGAATCTCGGGCGGGTACACTATGGCAGGCGGCAAAGAAGCCAGTCGTTACTTATTGATGTTATTGTACCAAAATCATCCGCAGAATAGCACATAAAAATCCTGTTAATTTTGTTATCAATTTATTCCCCCATCCTGCCTGTTTCTCTCCCCATAGCCTACTATTTGTATTTGCCTTTGCGTGTGAATGAACCATGGCTAACTTTGCATGCAATTGTGACAACTGTTTAATGCAAAGAAAAAGGGAAAGAAAAAACAAAAAAATACACACCCATCGGTTCAATGACCCGGAAGAAGTCAATATCTTCAAATAGATTTCTGATATAGAAAAAGCATGAGGCAGAAATCATTTTACATTTGATTTACATGTTATTCAAAGCTGTCATTGTTTTATTCTTTATCAGATGCCTAACTGAAGATAAAAGTATGAGAAACTTGTTGGAAATATTCAAATCATGATATGAAGTGTCCCAATTATTTTTACCACTCCCTGAAAATGGTTCTGGAAGTTGTATGATGTAAAGTGAACTGATTCTTTAAATAATTGTGAGATAGGCTTATACGACGGGTATTCATGATATAGGTTAAGAGTTAAACTGGTTCTCTGTCCTGACTATGTGATCAGGATGAGATATTATGGAACACTTTAGTTTTTTTTTTATGAATTCATCCCTATCTTCTTGAATCATTTCTCGTCCAAAAAGAAAATCACTTAACAACTTTGTTTTTTATCTATCTTATTTGCTATTTACAGCTCGTGGCCCTCATGATGAAACAGCCCTCAGCAAAGGCATCCTATACCCAGCGGCCTATCTGGGCTCTACCCAGCTGGTCACTACCAAACAGCCCACCAAGAAGGTTCGCATGCAGCAGGCACAAGAGGCGGTCAACAGAATCAAGGTGTGTACAGATATCTGTGCTACAAATGGTATCGAAGTCTGAATAATAGGAATATTTGGAGCTTGAGGTTAAGGGGCGGGGAGGATTACAATCTTTTTGTTGGACCTATATATTTACCTGAGAGCTTTAAGTTCCCCATTTGTTTGATAAATTTCTCCAATATTGGGAGGAAATGTCAACATAGTAGTAATTCGTCCATCCTTTTACCAAGATTTTCCCAGGATTAGGGTTTAAAAAGGTAGACTCGTTTACCAGATGGGTGAAAAGGCAATCTTGTGTCTTAGCAAGATTCAAGTTCATACACAATGGTTAATTATTATATCAAGATAATTCATTTACAGACATCGCAGATGATATAGTTAGCTATATCTAAGTGTCCCACCAAACAGACGTCACACGGTAATGGGTTGTGATCCATTAGGGTAGATACTTGCCATTCAAGGAGGCCACTCTTTGTAGGGTTGCCTATGAAAGAGGCCACGCTTTGTAGGGTCTCGTCAAGTCGGCCTATAAAAAGATAAATTATTCCGATCACAGATGAGAGGATTCCAATATTGTGTGTGTGTGTGCCCTGAATCAGCGTTTAGTATGCGTTATACAATCTTTCTGTGGATGTTGTATTTCATGAATTAAAAATATTCAAATGTCTTTCCTTGCAGGGTACTTAAAAAGATTGTGCGAAGTATTTTAAATATAATAATAATGATATTTTTGTTTTTGTTTTGTTTAATCTACTTTCAATTTAGAATGTCTAAATACAGCATCCATAGTATTTGATTATAGTGGAAGTGAATGCAGTGTGAAGAAATTAATTTGCAAAATGAATGATTTTCAGTAAAAGCACCTAATTTTATCTGAACTTATATCAAAATTTGCTCTTTTTACAAACTATGCCCAGAAAAAAACCCACTGTTTAGTTAAAAATAGGCGAGCTGACAAGCTGTTAATTTTGCCTGTACAAATAACTGTTTAAAATTTTAAACAGAATTGCATAAAACTTTAGACAGTGTTTTAACAGTGTATGCTTTATAATAGTCTGTCCATATAGCGTTTGCTTGTGTTTTTCAAGAATTAAAAAAATAGTGACAACCTTTGTGCTTGTAGACTAAATTTGTTGTAAATAGGCTAATCTGCCCGTAGTAAATCTTAACTATGTTAAGCTTAGCTGCATTTACACTTATACACTGACATAGATACACAACAATATTTTTCTAAAGATACCCCCTAAACTGACATAGATACATAACATTATTTTCTAAATTTAACCCGCATTCAAAGAAATCTCTTGTTCAATTAAATAGCTTAATTGCCAGTCTTCAAAACTAGCCTGCAACCATAGAGCACATAATATATGTCCCCAAATATCGAGTGTTATTCAGTCTGACACCTGTCGTTGCGTATACTTAATGGAACTTACTCAAGCCGGGGGCAGCCGCCCGTAAAGAGATTTTGTGTTGTTTATTTCTCACAAAATGACCACGCTCGTGCGCAACATGTCCAAAGGGTTCTGTCCATCGCGATTAGTGAAAGCGGGCAGAGTAATCGACTGCCGTCAGCTCTCGGAACGACCACTTTCTGTCTCTTTCGCAAATCACTCCTTCAAGATGAGATAATCTGTTGATAGTAATGTTATTGAGAGTTATTTACTTAATTGATCCTTAGCTTGTACAGGTCCAGGGAAAATAAAGATCTATATCTATATAGGTCATATGCCAATCCTAGCAATTATTATATGGGACACTCCGGGGGACACTGTTGAGAATTGAGAAGTTAGAATTGATTTGAGTTGTATTATAGTATAGTAGGTCAAATCAATATCCCATCATCATAAGATAGATGTAAAATATTTGATCAATCAAAGCTTAATCAACTATATTTACCAACTAAATTGTCATTCCTAAAAAGCGAAATAAGAATGTGTGGATCAGTCGGAAAGTAAGAGGGGTTTACAGGAAATCTTTGACGGATAGAAGGCTGATATGATTACATAACTGTCTTGGATCATTCAGTTAGTGTTTTGAGGTTGCTAACTGGATCTATATTTCTTGGGGATATTACTCCAGTTTCCATTCAGAACATACAGATATATTATGACAATTGATTGTTTTTTTTGTTCAAATAGATTTGTGCTAAAGGTCGCGAATGGCACATGTTCAGCCAAAACAGAAGTCGGATGATACATCAAAATGGGACAACATTATAGTGTATTATACTCATTTTCAAATCTTAAAAAGATCTTAATTTTATTTGGTATTGAGAAAAAAGGAATTATCTCTTGCACTTTGGCCTTGTTTTTTAAAGCAAACACTGTATCCTATAGTTTCTTTTGATAATCCCAAAAAGTCAGCAATTTTTCTCATTTGTGATATTTGATTAATATTTTCCGGCTATACGAAAAACAAATATGTAACTGGACCATTAACCTTTAAGGTTGTCCGTAACTCATGGGCACACAAGGATTACGCTCGGTGTCGTTGTAATCGGCTGATATTTTAGGACGTGGGCGTCATGGAGTAATCAAGAACTTCATCCTGTATGTGAATTTTAGTAAACAATCAATGTGCAGCTGCGTGTCTTTGGTGAAATTCAAGATGCGGAAACATGCTCGGACAATTTTAATTAGGGTTAGGGTTACCCAATTTATGGCACACGGGTAGAATGCTGAACAACACTAACATTATAGATTGATAGGGTAGACTTGTTCAGTATTATATACAGACCATACTTATAACAACACCCTTAAAACAGTTTTGTCTATTTGTCCAAATCTTGCAGTCAAATAACTCTAAGTTACCCCGTTCCCAAATGTTGTCAAATTTTATTAAATTTTTTTTTTAAATTTTGTCCTTGACTATAGTAATGTTTTCTTTCTAATTGAGAATTTGCTAAATATTTAGAAGTTATTTTATTTATTTCAAAAAATCTCATCATTTTTTCTCTCTCCAATGACCTAGTATGATCTGCCTCTTTCTCTGTGACAAATAAAGTTATCTCATTTTACATTAAAATCGTGGGAGTGCAAACGATGGGGAATCTCTCAATGGACCTCGGCACAATATTCTCCTGGCCACAGTCCGACATACGCGGGTAGCACTCCGATCAGC
Organism: Ophiura sarsii; assembly: GCA_035610835.1. Taxonomy (NCBI): domain Eukaryota; kingdom Metazoa; phylum Echinodermata; class Ophiuroidea; order Amphilepidida; family Ophiuridae; genus Ophiura; species Ophiura sarsii. The sequence continues at coordinate 75,729,590 of CM069442.1, read as the reverse complement.
TTACTGGGCATGCTTGAAAACTCACAAAATTCTGCTAACCAATCAGAGCTTATGTATGGCGCATCGGGTTTTTTAACGCAAGGTCAACCTCATGTGACATGCATCCATTTGAATATGAGACAGTTGTGGGGAGAGTCATTTTGGATTTGAGTAAGTTCCAATAAGTATTGATAGGTTATTTCAACAGGTCATTATAATTACGATAATAGCCAAAGACAAATGAAACACACAACCGCACAACAACAGACATGGAGGCTACAGATACAGCTTTTACAAAAAGGTCATACACATACAAATACCCGTATAATAATTATGAATCCTGTACCTATATACCCACTGAAAAATATACCCACTGAAAACCACTGATTGCCAGACATCGACTAATTAACAACCGGAAAAATTAACAACAAAACGATTGTCACCAAAACTACAGAGCCGATACATGGCTGATGTCCTACTCATACTAACTTTTATTCACTTTCCCATGATGATAAATCCTGATGTATGGGCAGTAACAGCACCGATCAATTTTTATGCGATTACCATGTAATGAGGCAAACTAAAATAATGACACAAACCTCTTTCTTCATGTTAATATAAACAGAATTTACTCAATGGGGCAAATTTTATGCCTGAACTACATTGAAAGGTTAACACGAGTATAATCAGGGCTTTCAACTAGCCCGAAAGGGTTAATTATGTCAGAGTGTTGTCACGCACCAACATTTTTAAAAACCTGACAAAAAAACCCCCATAGTTTTGGTAATTAAATTAAACTTATGTTATAAGAGTATAATTGTTGTTTCTAATTGGCCAAAATTGGTTAATTACATATGTATTTATTACTCTTTGGGAAGAAAAAACAGGAACAACTCTCATAATCTTTAGAGGAAAAAGGAAATACCAATTTAAATGAGAGTTTGGCATAGATGAAATTGACCAACTCTGTTTTATTGAGAAACGTTACACCTACAGTACAATTTTTTTTCTATTTGTTGAACCTTGCAAAATGTCCTGAATTTTTGAAAATAAGCTTTAAAATCAAAAGAATTCTTTAATTAGTGCAAATTTGTGCAATTAGATGGTAATCACACAAAATTTGATTGGTTTTGTACCGATGGGTCTGTTATTAAACCATGCATGTTATAATCATTCGGTTGAATAATTAACATGCTGCCTTATCATTTTCTCTTTCTCTCCTCTTCCATGTTTTTATATTTTTTCCCCTCTCTATCAACGCTTAATTTTTCTGCACACCTGAACTAGACTCGTATAAGGAGACGCTGGCATAAGGTTACACATTTCATTCACATTCATCCTTTTCTTAATGTCATTGGCTTTACCTTAGTGTTATTTATTGTCCCCTATAATGTGCCCCCTATGCCTTATATTATTGTCTATCTGTAGCCATAGTCTCTTTCACAGGCGTCATTCCAATCCAAGTTACACAACTAGCCCAGTCATAATAAGAGGGTTTGCGAAGAATTCAATGAATGGTCATGAACAGTAGATGTACATTTTGATTAAATTGAAGGATATTTTAATGTCAAATTAACATCAATATCGCTATAGATTTCGATATTTTAATTCGATAAATACTTGGATTTTATTAATTTACTTTTGATTTTCATTTTATTTAATTTGTTGAGGGTTCACAAACAAAATTGATGGGACACATTTCTTCCTAATTAAATACTTTGACTCTCTTTTAAATGGTTCTTTTAGCCAATATGGTTTTATCTTTTCATAACTGATTCATATAAATGATCACTGATTAAACAATATTTTACAAGGACCAGTTTCAAATGCAAATTAATGCAGAACTTGGGAAGTTCAACTTTTCAATTGATTTGGAATTATATATCAGCTCATTCTGGAACCCATTTTCTATAGCATCGTCACAAACCCATTCCATCACTTGTATCATAAGCTCTCGTATTAAATTCACATCATCAGGCGATGTGACTCTATGGGGACTGGAAAAACTAATTTCCATAGCTCAGTAATTCCTCTCGCATAGCATAAAGCAGCCATCAAAATGAAATCAATCCGACCATGGCTTCCCCGCCGGACCCCTATCATATAAGATCCTCTAAATGATGTTGACTGACCCAGTCTGTTAGTCAGCACCTTGGTGGGTATTGAATAGAATACACTGTGAAAGAGATAGCAAACACGTTATTGAACATTGAGAGAAATAACAACCATGCATAGTGCTATTATTGTTTTGAATGTGGCTCACAGCCTCACATGCTTTGAAAACCAGGAAATCACATACAAATTGGAGAAATGGTTTCCATATTTGCCGTCAAATTCCTACCCTTCTACCAACATGCATCACCATTCAGTTATCCAAAGAGATTTATATATAATCATTTTATAACAAAGAAATATATGTCCAGCCCATTGCTAGCAGACTAAATGTACACTCAATTGCTCTCCAATATATAAGCTTATAAGCTTGCCGCTTGTTTCTCGCTTAAAAATTTGTCTTCATGCCAGAGTGTACCGTCTACCTTACTTGTTTTGGTGCCTAGTTTTCCATTGTATGAATCTAAGTTGGTCATCCTTACACAAATATGTCAAGATTAACTTTGGCTAAGCTTTATTAGTCAATACATTTGTCTTTAATTAGTCATTTGTGTGATAATGACCAAAACCTGTTATGTGATTAATTTTGCTCTTTTAGCCATCTTTTTTCATTTACTACAATTCTTTTTCAATCTTAAAAATCATTTTCTAAAAGAAATATAATTAGTAGATATTTTAACTCATTAGCAAATAAGAAAATTCAATCATATCATTTTAATTTGATTTGAAGCCTGATTTTGATCCCAAGTGATAAAATCTCTATTTAGTTTTTTTAATAATTTCATTTCACAACTTTGGCAATTATTTTCTTTGCCCATCCTGCTGAACTCATTTCTTTCCCATAATTCAAATTCAGCAGCATGCAATTCTCAATGCAATTGCCATTATTTGTATGTGACAAATGGTATATAATTTTCAATTGGCTGGTCAAAAAGACAAGAGCATGTGAGCATTAAAAAATTTAAGTCAGTGTATGTGTATATCGTCAAAGTGTTCTATACTTAGTCTGCATGTCGTTGCATCCTTGTTGTTATTTTACGTGCATCTGCGTATTGTTTTGCTCGCTGGTTACTTTATGCACTCCAGTGCAGTCGTATGTCATGAATTAACACATTTTGTTTGATGCTTTCTTCCCCTGAAAATAACCTACCACGCATGACGATAGTGTTTGGATTTCATTATTATTATAGAGCATCATGATTGAGCCACTGTAGTTAATATAAATGTTTATTTGAAGGTCTTGTTTGTATGATTCTGACACTGAAGATTTGTATTCGTGTTCTCATTTCATGTTCTTTTTTAACAATAACAACCTGATGTCCTCCGTCCTCCGCCAGCTGGGACATTTGGAGAATTTAGTGGATGATGAGGTAGTGACATGGTCTTGTTCGTAGTGTAACAATTATTCATCTCACATGGCATGGAACTATTTCCATTCTCATACTTTCTGGCAAAGTTCATACGTGATGTAGGGAGTGTGTGATGCAGAGTGGGATGTACTTAAAATCTGGGACTCTAATATGACCACATACTATGTGGCAGAGTTCACAGTCATTGTAGTGTATGTGTGATACAGTGTTGGAAGTTGTCATCAATAATAGATGAAAATTAATTTATGTTATACTCATTTGCCAAGTTCAACTTTAGTGAGTGTGTGGGGTTGCGAGAGATTTTGAACTTGAATGACTTCATATTCTTTGGCTGAGTTCATAATTGCAGTGAGGAATGAGTTTTTCAGAGTGAGATTTTGTAGGCCATATGAAAATGTTATGACCTCATACTCTTAAGCAGAGTTCATAATCACTCTAGTGGATGTGTGTTGCAGCATGATATTCTGCTGGCAGTATGAGACTGCAGAGTGTGTGGGTCCGGGGTGGGTGTGTGGTGTGTATCATGAAATTCTGCGAACAATATGACACTCGCACAACCCTATCCTCTCTGGAAGAATGATAATGGCTATGTGAGCATTCGTTGCAACATGCATCTTTGCATTGAGCAAGACTCATTGTTTAATGTAGATTTTAGAATGGCTAAAGTGAGTGTATAGTGAAGTGTCAGACAACAATATGAGACTCCCATGATCTCATACTCTCAGTCAGAGTTCAGATTCATTGAAGTGAGTGTATGATGCAGCGTGAGACGCCAGCAATATGAGACTCCTATTATCTCATACTCGTTGGCAAAGTTCAACATTGCTGTAGCGAGTAAGTGTGCAGTGCAGTGCTTTGACTCTACTAGGAAAATGAGACTCCATGAGCTCATACTCCTTGGCAGAGTTCAGAGTCAATGTAGTATGCATGCGGTGCAGTGTGAGACCTTGCCATTAATATGAGAATATCATGCGGGAGATGATGTTAATAATAAGTGCATGTTTTGACTGTCAACGTAATAACAACGTAATCCTCCTGTCATTGTGCCCATGAATTGATGTCATTATTGGATAGTGTTTATATTTAATAACATGCAATAACTCTTTCTTAATCTATCTTTCACTCATAATGTATAGAATAGTTTACTTTATCGCATGCGTTTGATCTATTATATGTCATGTCTTACGATTTATTCCTTTTTGTAATTGATGTTCACGTATGTATTGCACGTTCCATCAGAGTCCGTCACACACACTAGTACATGTACTTATGTCAAATTCATACATAACTGAGCACAGACTGAGTCATGGACATGGGTGTGTGTTTATCATACTGAGGCCCTTGGATTTTATAGAGTATTTAGCGATAGATTTAGTCTGTAGGACAGAATCAGGACACACACAGCTATGCAAGACTTGCAGAATTCTACAACATATTGATATCATGTTGTCAAATATGCCGCACAAAAATTATTCAATGTTTAATGCATAAGAAGGAGCCATATAAAGATTGTGTCTCCTCAAATTTAGTGCATACCAAATATGTTTTCAAGCAGATTTTACTTAAATTTTATTGCAATTATTGCAAATTCAAAATTTAAGAGAAGGTACAGTTTCAAGATAAGATTTTTGGAGGTATGAATTTCAGGATAAATTGAGATATTTTAAGAAAGTGTCTGTGTTTTCCCCCAGATATTTCAAAATATTTTGTTTCCAGGAATGTTTCTATAAAAGAATAGTTCTGTTAATTCAAAATCAATTAATTCCCCTTTTCCATTGTTTGAGTTATCAAAACACTAGTCTCCGTAGAAATAGAGAATTATGACCAAAAACAGATAATCTTATTTACATTTTTGGTTTATAAAATGTGAGATCATCTGGTGTTTTGCACTGATGTACATTAAGCATAGAAACACTTGAACAACATTGAAGTAGCCATTTCACGGAATATGCACAGGATGTCTGACAGTATTTGACAAACACTCTCAATTCTTCTATCAACAACTTCTGCATTTAGCTTTTATGATATTTGCAGCCACATGCTCAAGTATCCTTTGGTAATGTATATTGCATTAGCACAACTTATTGTGGCTGTATGTCACATTTTAATTCTAATTCTTGAGTCAAATTGAAGATAGCGTACATTTAGACATGGCTGCTAACATTTAATAAAAGCAATATAGTAATTCCCTCATTCAGAGGAGCACCATGCCTTCCATGACAAACTGAGGAATAGTAAATCTGCTCCCAGTTATTATGTCTGATAACAAAATTGTGATATATATATTTTTTCAATGATAATTCTCAAGAGAACTTCTTGCGACAAATATTAACCATGAATTAATTCATAAATGGTTCTCAAAGGTAGTGGGACAACTGTTCATTTCAACATTTTATTTCTTACAAGCACTCTTTACAGTACAGTCACGTTGTTTCGTAAAACCATTGCACATATTTGTTATATATCACCATATATTATGTTCTATTATTAATGATGTTTATTTTACTATGATTTTAAGTAATATTTTAAAGGTGAACTTGTTGTACTTACAATTTGTTTTGTAATGTATCAAATGATATTTTAGGTATACTGTGTTTTGCTATTTTAGTATTGTTTTAAGTTTTTTATTTTGGTGAAATATAATTATTTGTGACCAAAGTATTTGTGACTTATTACATAAGAAACATAATCCCACTGTCAGGAAAGGCAGTTTGAGATTAAGGCAAATTAGTTTGAGAACAAACTTATATCGAAATAATTGTAAACTTTGTACTCCATACAGTCAGTATCCTCAATGGACCTACGGCACATAATCTCCTGGCCACAGTTCGACATACGTGGGCGCACTTCGATCAGGCTGCGCATGCATGCTTGAACTCACAAAATACTGCCAACCAACAACACCAAAGCACCTGATTGGTCAAATTTAAACTGAAGCCTTTTTAATGATCGTCACGCTGCGCCGTATCCACCAACGCAGTACTCCTGCTGCGCCATAACTACCGATGCAGTGGGGCGTAATGGTGCGTGGAAAAGCTCATGAGTTTTTCAGTTCTCACGTTTGAGCACCAACCAATCAGAGCCTTGAGGTCGAGATGACGTAGTGCGCACAACGGATACCCACGGCACCGTTTTGGGGTGAGGTTGAGCAGGCGTACTTTACGCGAGCTCAACCTCATGTGACGTGGGCCCATTGAGTTTTAATGTTGAGGCAAATATTGTGATTTTCTATTGACATAATCAAACTACTTCGCCTCAATGTCAAAACTGCATTTGCCAACAGATTTATTAGGATGTGATATGTTACATTTCTGAGTGAATTTGTACAGTTCCAATTTTTGTAAAAGTATTTTGTATTATTTTGTATCTTATTATTTTATAAAGATGATATTTTGTGATTTGTTGATACATATTGTGCATCCTTATTTTGCAAAAAACTTCACCTGGTAAGAAAGAGACAGTTTATGCTATAGTAGTTACACACAATACAAAATATATGTCTTGGTTCACTTGGCGCATCAAGTCAATACATGGAATTCAGTTTTTAGATTCATTAGGGTATAAAAAGATTATGCTGACATCAGATGTTTATAGGAACGTATGTACAGATGTAATTTAGGGGTTATAGTTGTATAATTGTACAATTTGTTCAATTTTAATAGTTTTATAGTTTTAGAAAAAAACCTATTTTCCATCCAAGGTATATATGAATTACACAGTAGAATAAAGTGTTGGTGCATGTTGAACCTAAATACATGATTTCCCAATATGGGGACAACTACCTGCAGAACTGAAGACATGGTGCATTTGTACACAGTAGTTGAATTATGTGTCTATGAATATGGTTTCTAGACTGGTACATAGCCACCAGTACATCAGGAGAAGTAAGATATGCAGGGTCATATATTGCGGATGTGAATGTGGAGAAAATGTGAAGAATGCCCTGCTGAAATGAAAAAAAGGAAACTGGTGATGAATTAATGATATGGAGGTTGGAATTGCGTAGCTCTAATCATGCCAGGGTGGTTATAACCATCTTACATGCAGCATGTGCATTACATGAACTTTGGCTATCGCTGCAGCTAGGATAAGTCTATGCATATGTTAGAGGTACACAGATTGTGATGTAACCACAAGTTGTAAGTAACCAAGTACTGTAAGGTTTTTCTTTGTGCGTCTAACTCTGTGCAGTTACATCAGAACATGTCCGGTAATCGCACCCTACTATCACATATGTCATTGTAATACACTGGTGGTATAATTACCTACGGAAGCTATGACAAATCCCTAAACACATAAGTTTACGCAGATCACAAGAATATGCTCCAACTTCACGGCACAGAGTTAGATGAACTATAGTTATGTTAGTTACCACGAAGCAAATGAACTATAGCTATGTTAGTTACCACGTAACAGATGGACTATAGTTATGTTAGTAACCACGTAACAGATGAACTATAGTTATGTTAGTTACCACGTAACAGATGAACTATAGTTATGTTAGTTACCACGTAACAGATGAACTATAGTTATGTTAGTTACCATGTAACAGATGAAGTATAGTTATGTTAGTTACCATGTAACAGATGAACTATAGTTATGTTCGTAACCACGTAACAGATGAACTATAGTTATGTTAGTTACCTTGAGTACGTTGGCCTTGAGTTGGGGTCCAGAAGACTAGTTGAGACACTGGTTCATTCAGCCTTCTTACACAGTGGGCAGCAAAATTGAGGCGTCGACGCTGAACAATTTCTGATATTTTTGGTAGCCCTGCATAGATTTCCTCTCTTGTGGGATGATCCTTCCAGTTGAGGTTTAATACCATCATTAGTAGTCTGGTATAGCAGCCGTCAAGTCTTGCCTCAAGTCTGTTTGTTAATGTCCACCCTTCTGCGCCATAAAGTAGAATGCTTTCTACAGCAGCACGGAAGAAGCTGATCTTCAAGGAGGCTGACAGATTAGATTTCCAGAGGGTGACAGATGAACTATAATTATATTAGTTACCACGTAACAGATGAACTATAGTTATGTTAGTTACCACGTAACAGATTAACTATAGTTATGTTAGTTACCACGAAGCAAATGAACTATAGCTATGTTAGTTACCACGTAACAGATGAACTATAGTTATGTTAGTTACCATGTAACAGATGAACTATAGTTATGTTAGTTACCACGTAACAGATGAACTATAGTTATGTTAGTTACCACGTAACAGATGAACTATAGTTATATTAGTTACCACGTAACAGATGAACTATAGTTATGTTAGTTACCACGTAACAGATGACCTATAGTTAAATTAGTTACCATGTAACAGATGAACTATAGTTATATTAGTTACCACGTAACAGATGAACTATAGTTATGTTAGTTACCACGTAACAGATGAACTATAGTTATGTTAGTTACCACGTAACAGATGAACTATAGTTATATTAGTTACCACGTAACAGATGAACTATAGTTATGTTAGTTACCACGTAACAGATGAACTATAGTTAAATTAGTTACCATGTAACAGATGAACTATAGTTATGTTAGTTACCACGTAACAGATGACCTATAGTTAAATTAGTTACCATGTAACAGATGAACTATAGTTATATTAGTTACCACGTAACAGATGAACTATAGTTATGTTAGTTACCACGTAACAGATGACCTATAGTTAAATTAGTTACCATGTAACAGATGAACTATAGTTATATTAGTTACCACGTAACAGATGAACTATAGTTATGTTAGTTACCACGTAACAGATGAACTATAGTTATGTTAGTTACCACGTAACAGATGAACTATAGTTATGTTAGTTACCATGTAACAGATGAACTATATTTATGTTAGTTACCATGTAACAGATGAACTATAGTTATGTTCGTAACCACGTAACAGATGAACTATAGTTATGTTAGTTACCACGTAACAGATGAACTATAGTTATGTTAGTTACCACGTAACAGATGAACTATAGTTATGTTAGTTACCACGTAACAGATGAACTATAGTTATGTTAGTTACCACGTAACAGATGAACTATAGTTATGTTAGTTACCACGTAACAGATGACCTATAGTTATGTTAGTTACCACGTAACAGATGACCTATAGTTATGTTAGTTACCACGTAACAGATGAACTATAGTTATGTTAGTTACCACGTAACAGATGAACTATAGTTATGTTAGTTACCACGTAACAGATGAACTATAGTTATGTTAGTTACCACGTAACAGATGAACTATAGTTATGTTAGTTACCACGTAACAGATGACCTATAGTTATGTTAGTTACCACGTAACAGATGACCTATAGTTATGTTAGTTACCATGTAACAGATGATAATAGTTCATCTGTGAAGAAGCGTGACAAAATTGAATATACAAATAAATAACTGTTGTTAAAGTATTGCTTTGTTTTCTAAGTTTGCGATGATGCCTTACATTTCAAGCTGCTTAAATCTTTCTTGACACATTTGTTAGTTTTCAAATACCCAGAGAGACGTACATAAACAATACAAAAAATACCTCCAAGCAACAGCTTTCATCATCACTAATTTGATACTAATCCCGGATGATGTACGAAGCTCAAATTTATCAGATATATATGAAACACAAGTCACCTTTAAATCTTTGCAATGATTATTCCCAACAAAGATTATTATCTTTTATCTAAATCTGCCAACTTTGTCCCGATCGTATTGCAACAGGTCTTGTAATGTGTGATGTTGTTAATGTAATTCGGTAAAAACAAGGCTATAGTTCATTGTATAGTAAATACATCCTCTGCTGTGGTTTCCCTCTCAAGTTGAGAGCATGTTGTTACTATACTCCCCACCAAAAAAAGGTGTATGACTGAATTTTGTATGAATAATTTGACTGAAATCTTAATTTTTGAAGGGAATATATCTGTGAATCCATATTTAATTCATGTCTAGTTAAATCTTTATGGTTATACCAACTATTGCCATCACTCTTTGCTTCTTCAAATGGTAAATTGATGAATGTGCTTTATAGAAGCATACATAAATAAATGAGTGTACATCTCACACCTGTTACAATTTTTCTTGCAAGGAGTGTGTTGAGGAGAGCATCACTTTGTGCGCTAATGCACTACTTGGTAAATGTGTTGCTTTACATTACATCTGATGCATCACATTAAAGGTTACATCTTGGACAGTTGATTCTTAGGTGTAGAGCAAAATATAGCTTGTAAAATACATGCAGGTAATAAGAGAGATGCCCTTTACTTATATTCTATCCTAAATATTGAATCTAGATATGTCCTTGAAAAGCTTGTTTCAAAACATTTTTGGATGTGACTTGCAGTATTTTTGATATGATATATCTCATGTATTCTAGAGCCACAATCCCCTATTTGCAATAACAGCCAGGTTGATAATCTATATGCTGAACCTGTAACATAAACTCAATGTAACTCAGGGCAGCTATTGCAGATTAAAACCTACTTTCACCTACAATCATTATTATAGGAAAAATAGTTATAGTATTAATTAATAATTGAATGAACAATTGTGGAATATAGCATACTGTGTAAACATGTCCAAGCAGCTTGTGCTGTGTATGCTGCATAATGTGTTCACACACACGCTGCATATGCTGCGTCAAAGTGCTTGAGCTAAAAAATATGCACAAAGTACCCCCGCTAACATCAATCGTGAATATCGTAGCTGCATTTACTTGCTCATTCAATAATTAATCAGATTATAGCTACTGTATGCTATATTGCAAGTGCTACATGGTGTTCCTTTGTAAAAAATACAACCTAACTAATGTAAGCAATAGCAGATGGGGTCTTGAGAATTGCAAAGGGATTTGTGAATGAATAATACCAAGGCTATACACTGGAGTTGGGATGCAACAGGTATGCATGGGATCAAAGATATGCCACAATACCTGGGCACCAACAATGCACCTTAATCTTGTCACCGCTGGACTGGAATAAACACTGCTACCACTGCAATGAAGAGGGCAAACAGAACAAAAGTGGAAGGGGTAATGGATTTGAAAGCTTATTCAGCAAGGGCTACTACAATATTAATCTGAAAAAACATGTTTTTGTCCGGATTGGAGCCACAACTTCATCTTCTGCCTTACAAATTGTATTTGATTGTACATTGCAATTATTTAATCCCACAAGGCCGTATACACAATAGCTGCCAAATGGCAAACATAAGAGTAATCTGTAAACCAGTTATAAAAACAAAAGGCAGCTATTTACAGTTGAACATTTAACCAATAATCTCACTGATATGTCAAAAGGTTGTATCTGTAATAGCTGCTACATGATATGTATTATTAATTCTTTATAGTGTACCTTTGTAAAAACACATTTTAGCATAAGGCAGCCATTGTATGTAGATGGACTGTGTAACTTTAAACCCTTCTATCATAGCATCTTAACTTATTCATGAGGCTTAAAATACTCATGGCCTGATAATTGCTACCATTTGCTCTAGGGATAAATAAAGATTAAAAAATAATTTATCACCATCAAGTCTGGTTGTTAATAATTGGTTCTGAGAAAACTTTGAAAATTTAATGATGCACAAGTTTCAAGATAGCGCAGGATTTTGTGTTGGTAAAATGCTGTTGATCGAGGTGCTATTTAGCGCTTGTTTTGACAGAGTTTCTATGTTCGTTCAATAATTAATTTGTCATTTAGAAGTTAAAGTGCCCTCAATTATGCACAATATTAGCAGAGGCAACAAGAAACCGTAGCTGAAATTGTTGCACTAGCAATCATGGTCTTGTGAGGCACTCTTGCAAATTATAGATTGATGTGTGATTCAGGGATCCAACCAGTTACCCTTCAACTGTGATATAATACATATAAATGTGCACATACTTCTTAAAGTATGTAACCATTTTAGAAATATGTGCAATATTGTAAGAGCAAAAATGTATTTCTTGGTCAATTTTGTCTATGAAAGGCAGCATTTTGAATCATGTTCAATTTGTATGAATTTCAAAAATGTAATGCTGGTTTCAAGTGGTAAATCAGGTGATATGAAATGCAATTGCAGATACATGGTTGACATTGAAATTTGGAAAAGCTGCTTTATTACTTCGGGTGTATCTGAGCTGAATTTGACCACAAAATACTTTTTAAGTGCTATTTAATTTCTGCAGTAATGTATGTATGAATGAATGACAGCAGGACAGTTATTTCAATACGATGAAGCTTTTCCAATCAATGCATCTCAACGAACAGAGCATGGAGCAAGCATAGTAACGAACAGAGCATGGAGCAAGCATTGTCTAAGACAAATCAGTTGAATTTATAAATAACAACACTCATGAAGAAAGATTGCTACTTCTACAACAGGTGATGTACATGTAGTTAACCATAACACAATTAAATGGAAATCTACTGAAAGTCTTGAACATCCTTGAATAGATCAAGGACACCAAATGTAGATGAGAAAGCACGCTGGCAATGTTCCCAAGACTGGTGGACCAAAGGAATGCAGAACAGAAAAGAAATGAGTAGAGGCAAAAGAGAACAAGTTGATTCTGACATGCACATAACTACGGACGGCTCAATGGATCAAGGCTTACACATTGAGAAAAATGGCAGTTATAGGAAGAGAGTTTTTTTATTTTGATGATGTATGTGTTTAAACATGGATATTCTACTCACAGTACACCATTCCTCTGGCTTTTATATGGAAGAGGAATATGTTTCTACCATGCTGCCTGGAAATTTAATATGTGAAGACAAGTTTATGCAATGAATCAATACATCAATATGGAATGGAGCAACATAGCCTGAATATTGTGTGCTTTTAACATATTTACCCTCATTTTGTCAGACAGAATTGGGTTTTTCCTCTGGAAAGAGGACATGAAATATTTCAGACATTACAGCCCGACCTGGCCATCTAAAAGGTTTCATTTATGCAGTTTCTGTTCTTGATGCAACGTTTCATGTTACGGAATCAATCAAAAGGGATCATTTAAATACAATATTCGTATTCTTTGTATCAATGAACATAAAGCAATTTGTAATTTTGTTATATTGAGGGAAATATGTATAGATATTATATTGTAAGTTTGTGTATAAGTAAATTGTATCTTTAATTGAATCGCATGCATGTGGGGTTATCACATTCCGCCGTTGTTCTGTCAAAACCTTGTATAAAGTCATATTTCCTATGTATAACATTTGGGCACTCTGCTCTAAACATGTTCAAGGGCCAAAACACATGTATCAAAACCTTGTAAGTGCTCTTGCATCTGAACACGTATAAAGCAACACTTTCGATGCATAACTGTTGGGCAGTTTTACTTTATACATGCTGAAGGGCTGGAAAAACCATAATACAAGGTTTTGACAGTAGAGTGACGAAATAAATAAATCATCCAACAAGAGTGTAACTTCTGTTTGCAATGTAAGAACCAGTCTATACTTTGTGTTACCTGGGAGGCGACATCAGTGCATATTTCACTAAACACTTCATGATATCGCACATGTAAATACCATGCAAGGTATTGCATCCTCGCGATTAAAGAAGAATTTCAGTTGTGTTTCAGAAGTTGCTGCGCATTTCACTAGATTACACGCTGATACCCTTCCCAAATTGAGTTGACACAAAGTATTGATGCAAATATTGCTCAAATAATGTTGTTATGCTTTGTTGTGTCTTGTACTTAAGTCTAGTTTCATTTCAGCAGTTGCCTCCAAATAAGCATTGGCTTACGGTAACAATATATTTATTATAAACAAAGTCTCTGAACAGGTTGGGCTGAAAATACAAGTTTGCTTTTCATTTGGAATAGCTGGTAGATACCAGTCAAATAATTTGATTGAAAATGTCACATTTGTAAGGTTCATTATTCCTGATCAATATATTTTGACAAGAATAAAAAACTATCCACAAATTTGCCAAAAGCTGAATGTAATATCTGCATCAATATATTCCAAAGGAAAGGAAAACTAACATGAATAAACATAACCTGCCAGTGACAGGTATCCCTCTCTTATGTATCATCAAAGCCAGGTGAAGTTACTTTGATTTGGCCTTAAATATGTGATTGTTTGTTTGTCCTCCTATACTTCATGCTAGGAGAGGGGTGGGTAAGCTGCTTTTCAAATGTTTGTCATGGGGATGTAGTTATTGTCATAACAAAAAGGCCTAGATAAGTCCCTATACTCTATTTGTCTTCCTCTGGACAGTGTTACATTACTTTACAGACGCAGCTTTTACGCACATGTATCTTCCTTCTTTCAACGCTCGCGTGTATAGGCCAGCACTTTGAGTAGGCGTGTGCGTTATGTGCTGCAATGAGTAGAATGCGCAGTTACTTCACTGTCTCATGATGATAAATAGATTATAGTAAGGTATTTCACTAGATTATCTAATAATAATGGTTTGTAACAATTCATATATTTGAAGAAATTGAGGCTATTCACATTGTCAAAATTGTGAATGATTTTATTTCAAATTTAATAAATCAAGGTTGGAACTGTTTTTTAGCAAAAGAAAAACAGTTGGAAGAGTTCAGATGCAAACTGTTTGGTATTCATTTTGACTACTTTGAGGTATTGGCAAATAGAATGTTTCAAAAATCAAATATGATACTATTTGTTATAATATCTTAAAAAGTATCAAGTATGGTCTCAATCTGAAGCCTTTTTACGATCTTCCTGTTAGTGATCTCACATTAAAGACTCACAAAATGGTGTATTTTACATCAGAACTCATCAGTTGTTTCTATTATTTTCAATAGTAGTAAGTAGCAGGTGATAGAGGATAACATACAAACCACTTAATGTATATCTGGCCTTATTACAAGAAGTGGGTCTGTGTCATTTCATTCTGTAACCCCAAGGAATAAACTCTCATCCACCATTTTGTCATCCTCCACATGGTTCACCATATACAGTGTTGCCAATCCAATGGTTAAATAGCTAAATTGGGCTAATTCTCAATTGGGAACACTAATTATATAGTATCGACCCCAATATCTCAGACTTGTTTTGATGCAATAAACAGTAGGCGATTTGGGACTCTTCATCAGAATATGCGACATGTGCATGCATTGATCTGCGTAAATGGAAGATTATGATCGACACTGTATGAGTTTAACCTATTTTTGTTGTTGATGAACATGTGTGTGGGTGTTTGGGGATTTTCCCTGTACACTTCATGAAATTATATCAATGTTATGTATGTGTACTTACGTGTTCTGGTTGGTGTTGTCAAAAGGGTTGCACCATTAGACATTCAAGGGGCATGGACATATGGGAAGTTGCAGGGTCTTTTAATAATGAGAAATGAAGTATGTCTGTTTTTTAATTACATACATATTCATAAATGTTTGCATTGGGGGTATAATTGTTCCAGGACATGTTTGAAATATTTCATTTTTAATTCCAAATTCTGGCATTGGTTATTTAACTTCCATTCCCACCCTTTATGTCAAATGGTGTGACCTTACATTGTCACTTCACTGATTGTAATGTTTTTTTCATTGGTTCATGTGATTCTTTGTAGAAATGTGACATTTGTTCACAGCATTTGTGAAATTGTATTTATTGTATATTCTTCATTCACTTGGGGAAATTGAGGAAATGCACATAGTTTATAGTGGAGTGCAAATGAATATGAATTCAGGCCATGAAACAAGGGAGTTACGTACAGGTACAGGGACAAACAGTACTACCATATTTAAAAGTTTGAATACACAAATGTGACGATTATGGGTAACGAGATGGGAACTGACATTTTCAGATGTTTAAAATGTGATATCTTGTACCCTAAATTACATGAAGTATGATTTGTTTTATGTTGCAAGTTGTATTATAATGCAACCTTACTTTGAGTGATATCTTACAGTGTGTTTGTTTTTTGTTATATTCCAACAGTCGCCAGATGGAGAAGACCAGCCTAGTACAGAGGTAGACTTAGCCATATCCAATGAGAGGATCAGAGTACTAAATGCAGATACACAGGTAAGTTGAAAGTAAGATCAGCCTAGTACAGAGGTAGGCTTAGCCATATCCAATGAGAGGATCAGAGTACTAAATGCAGATACACAGGTAAGTTGAAAGTAAGACCAGCCTAGTACAGAGGTAGGCTTAGCCATATCCAATGAGAGGATCAGAGTACTAAATGCAGATACACAGGTAAGTTGAAAGTAAGATCAGCCTAGTACAGAGGTAGGCTTAGCCATATCCAAAGAGAGGATCAGAGTACTAAATGCAGATACACAGGTAGGTTGAAAGTAATTCTCTGGCTTGCCCATAGATCCATCTCTCTGCTGACAGGACTCTTGCACATTGACTACTTTGTTGACTGATCCAACTCAAATGACAACACTTCTGTCTATTGACAGGTCTACCTCAAATGACAATACACCTTGTCAATATGTCAACTGGCCTACGTCATCGATAGTCCATTTATCTATCACAAGACAGTGGCATAATTGTGTGATTTAGTAATTGCCGTACATAAAGGTGTGCGCCTACTCGAATGTAAATGCTGCACCTGTACAAATACGTCACTTTCAGGAAGAAGTGACACAGCGTATAGCAATACTACTGTCCATTAAAGGTAGATGTTCCGATTGCTGGCGCGATTTAAAACTTGATGTTTTCTATTCTACATGAAGAGTCATCCTTAAAATAGTCATATTCCAAAGTTTGAGTTCCTCAACTCCAATAGAAGCACAAGGTGCCATGAAACTTGCCCATTGAGTAATAGTTAGTACACAAACTGGCCGGGTGGTTAATCACCTTTGGCAGTAATTCACTGCATTTTGGCCTAATGGAACAACAACATATCTTGTGCCAAAAAATTTACAGAAATAATGAGAAAAAATGGGGTTCCTTCTGATATCAAAATATGTTGATGAGCAAAAAAAAAGATAAAGTGTTCGGAACATCCACCTTAACAACCTTCTTAACTGATGCACACCAACTGACAGTATTCATGTCTATTGACCATCTTGGTGGCTGATCTTCTGTAACTGATCATACATCTGTCTTCTATTTAGAGAACTAAAGAATGACATGGATTTACATTGTCTTAACACTAGTCTAACCCATATGTAGCTTACAACAAGACTACACCTGTTACTTCTAACATCAGCTTTATTGACTTTGCCAAATCCCTCCACTTCTGTCAAAATCACACAACGCTATAGGGACAGAACTTTAAGCAAAAACAAACAATTAGGTTCAAATACTACACTCATATAAGATCATAATTTCAACTTCTCCCCAATGACACATCATACTTAATACATCAACTGTCAAATCAAGCATTAACTTATGAGGACAAGAAATTGAACATATACAGTGCTATAGTTAAATAGTTTGGTAGGAATTTTCATGTTAACATATCCCATAATCCCAAGCATACCATTCTACATTAAACCAGGATACTGCAAAATTTACAAAATGGAAAAACACCTCCCAATTTGTTTTTCCATGAAGGGCTGGAGGAGAGGGAAAGTTATATACTTTTGAAGATGATAGGTCAGAATTTGCACACAAAAAAAACTCCTTCAAAACTAACAAAATGTAAGAGTCCTTTAACAGGACTAATTTCTATTCATCAGCCTCTGAAATCAGCCTGTGTAATAGGAGACATCTCTTTTCTGGCAACTTGAGAACAACACCGCCCGCCACACAAGGCATTATGGGTACTTGGTATTGGCGGATGTGTGGCTTGTTATCAGAAGACACACAAGGTGTTTTTTCATAGTCAATGGAAGCAAAGTTAAAATTGGGTTCAATTTACTATAACATCTTGAAGTGCTAAAAGTACACAATAGTTACAAGATACCATCACTGTATATGTGGGACTATTTTGTTCCAGAATGACTTGTGGGACATGCAAAATGTGACAATTTTAATCAAAACGTGAGTCCCGAAATATTTTCAGTGCTTGTAGATAATTGCCTCTAGTCTCGGTGATGATGACACTTATATTATGTGTCAAAGATCACATCAGGAGTTGCACTATGTAACACTAAAAATAACCCCCTTGTGTGCACCCGCAGTGCTTGATCAGGGACGCAGGCTGGCTCTAAATCGCCCCTACGAACATGCAGCAATTCGTAGTGCCTGAAAACAAAATTACCTTGTCAATATCGCTTGTATTCCTCCTGTTTCACCGAGTTCCACTTTTATTTTTTTATCCCATTGTTTTGTGACGAGGCAAAATACCAAGTGATTGGGTAGACGGAAGAAAAAACAAGACTGCCTTAAGCCCCGGTGCCAAATTACATGTGTGATTGCAGGAATCATAGCTCGCTCTTTCCTTCTCGAGTTCTCTCACAGTCCACCAGTGTGAATGCAGACACACAGACAGACATGGCATCTACCGGTGTCGGTTAGTTAGTTATACGGCAATTCTCACATTACGTGGTGCTGGTTTATGATAGCTGTATTTCATATAGAATTCTAGACATGGATATAGTGCAAAGCCTGGGACTGGTAATGTATTCATTTACTAATGTGTGCCTTTTGGTTGTATGTTATTATGTGATAGAAAGTCATGCCATAAAAGGAACCTACAGTATGGCATTGATTGGTCGATTAATCAGTTTAATTGATTGACTGATTGATCAATCAGTTTAGTTGATTGATTGATTGATTGATTGATTAATTGATTTTCACCATTCTGTTCTGTCAAAGATGTAAATGTAAAAGTGTTACTCTCAAATAGTATAGTTAATTAATTATTTAATCTTTGACCCTTAACCTTTGATCTTCCAGGAAACCATGATGGACCATCCCCTCAAGTCCATCTCCTACATCGCTGACATCGGAAACATTGTGGTCATCATGGCGCGGAGGAGAACGGTGACCAGGACGTTGGACGAGGCTGTGGAGGACAGCGGCGTCTCCATGGACGCGGAGGGACGGAGACAACCGAGGAAAATCATCTGCCATGTGTTTGAAACAGAAGATGTAAGTATCAATGGTATGGTGTATTATTATAGTTCATTTATTAAAAGATGGAACATGACCTTGGTTAATCATCATATTGGTACAAATAGATACTTTGTGAGGTCATGATTCATCCTTATGATGAATGAACTATAATATCTGATAGCCTCCTGGATATGATTAGAACAGTTCGTGATATAATACATGAGTTGTGTTTAGGGTCAATACTCTTTGACTGAATTATGATAAATAAGTTATAGTGTCATCACATTATATTCTATTAGAGTGAAAGTTCATCTGTGTTGGTAATCAAATAATTTGAAATTGATCTATCGTTCTCAACACAATTAATAATTACCTGGAATGTTCAGATGTTGCTACACCTTTCATCAGCAGACTAATGACTCAAACCATCTTGACCTTTTCGGAAATGTGACGTCAGAATCGGTCATAGACTCTCTGTAATTGGTATCGGCCCCCGTTTTTGTTGAGTTATGGTTGGTTAGCTCTGACCATTAGTTCGAGTCATTAATCTGCTGATGAAAGGGAGCAACACCTGGCAACACCTGAGAATTCCAGGTAATTATTATCTTGTGTTGTTGAGAACGAAAGATCAATTTCAAATTAAATTGCATTCTATTTTTAGAAATCCACCTGAAGTACACATGTGATATTAGTGCATATAGGCCAGGAGGACGGCGCTCGAAAGCCTTCTAGTTAACGAGATATTTTTTTAAGAGTACTACCAGGAGTTATTGGTATGAAATTAAAGTAGACCGTTTGTAGTATACTTGAGCGAAGTCTGCAATATTTAGCGTATGTCGAAAATGCACTTTTTGTCCAATTTATAGGCAATTTAACGGTTTTTCTTTAAAAATGTATTTTTCCCAATTTTACAATAAAACACCAACGGTAATGGTTGGGATTTATTGGTTTCCTGGAGATTGAAGTGAACAAACAGCTGTATTGAAATAATTCTAATTTCAAATATTATTTGACACATATAATACCTAATTTGCATAATTTATGCACGATAAAGCGGGTTTCGACATTTTGCATCACTTGCCGTTTTAACTGACACGCAGGAATCCGAAGAAACATGGTAATATCTATGTTTAATTGAAAGATGGGAATGTTAGCTATCTTCAGGTGAAATCTGAATAGCATTGATAAAGCAATATCGCGTGTATATAGCATTATAAATTGTCATCATTTTACCTTATATTGAGAAATAAAGTCATACAAATGTAATGCGACTCAACCAGTACTGCTACGTGTATGCAATACCATAAGCTCAGTGTTGTGTCTTTTGTTCAAAAGAAAGAGTTCTATTGATTCGAACTCACGTCGCTCATATATTCGTCGTGTAGTAGTCTTGTTTAGCCAGTCGGCTTTACCATTTACCACGAATATAATAATACTATCACGAAGACTGTGATGTAATTTAATTGTTATTCGGCCAACAAAAACGATGTTACCCAAGGTTTATTTTTTATGAAATATATATCAAATAAGCTTAATGGATCACTATGTCGCTTTATTATTTTATTAGGCCTACTAGCACTATTTTTTAAATCTTTTCAAAGATACGTCGATTGTTGTTTTATTAAATTTAGGCGTAGTAACTTGTCAGTGAATGCCTTCGGTTCATTGCAAGTCTCTCATGCCTAAAGGATCCAGATGTAAAAGAAACTGCGTCTAATTGTTACATGGAAGTATTACAGTTATCTTTCTCCGAAAGGGACCGTGATCCTCCCTCATCATTGATATGATAACCGTGTGTTCAAGATTGTTACAATTATATCATGAAATGATATATAATATGAACATGTTTTTCCGGGCCATCAGGCCTCAAAGTTACCTTTTCATTCATAGAAAACATAATTTGTAACCTATGTTTTTGTATGATATTCGAACGATAAATTTGATCATAGCATATAATTTGTTGGTATATTAATACATGAACATGTCTAAAACAAACAACCAACTTGCATTACAATACGCCCATCATCATACACCATGACAATGATGACATGGTATTTCTAATAATAATGAATATGAAAGCCAGAAAATGTGCCTTCAAGAAGCATTATATGAATTAAACTGGATCCATATTTTTACCTTGACAATCTGATGACACATGTTTTCAGTATAATTTGATGATACTTTTCAAAATAACTTAATTATGATTATGTGTTCCTTCGTGATGGACACTCCATTGCTAAGTTCCTGATCCCAAAGGTATAACATTTGATCAACTTCCTAAAGGTCTAATGTACCCCATACCTGGACGAGCGAACATAAATGTACGTATTCAAATTTCCCCAACAACAATTTCATAACATTTGTGAGGAATATTCTCAATATCTCCTACATGTGTTTTTTCAGATGAAACTGTTGGTTTTCATCACGTTCATGGTATTTAAAAATAGTCCATCTCACGTCCATATCAAATTCTAATTCGTTTAATGGTTAAGGTGGTGGGTTAACTAGCTACCCGTTAACTGTTCAAAACTATTCCTGCAAACAAATAATTATCAAATATGGGTAAATGTTATGTAATAATGCAGTGGTCCTATTAACAGGGCGTCGTATTAAACATGGAAATTAAGCTAATGGTGCTAAGACAAACCGACATGTCGATATTTTTACAACATTTTAAGGACTATTTTAGTAGGAAAAATAGAAATCCTGAAAAGATAAAAATACCACCTTTTTTAAATAATTGAATAGCAAACCCAAAACCATAAAAAGAATGGGGCGGTAGCCATAAAAGCTCAAGAAATCTCGCGATTATTTTTGTGAATTCGGTATTTCAAAATATGCCATCAAAGCGATACACAAAATAGCGAAACATAACATCATTTCTTCTTGAGGTTGATACATGTTCAAATTAAGGTGATGGAAAATATATGATAATGGTGTAAAAAAACCTTAACCAAAGTCAAATACTGATAAATTAACACTTTTTTATGCTCGGAGCGGAAAGTATAGGCCCAGGGGCGGACTGGCCACTGTGGCGTTGTGGCGATCGCCACATGGGCCGCTTGGTTCTGGGCCTCATGGGCCGCTTGGTTCTGGGCCTCTCAGGGCCGGTTACTCACTTGTGTAAAGCTTTTTTTCGGGCCGTTTTGGACTCAAATTTCTCCTACCCCCCCCCCCCCCCCCCCCCCACCCCACCCCCCCCACCCCCGCCCCCCCCACTTACGTGAAATTCACGAGGTGACTGACTAGGAAAAATTTGGGGCAACCTTTAACGAACAGGCCTACAATAAATCAATATCATATACCTGCATAGGGTGAGTCAAAATTTTCAGCTCCCGATTTCACTGATTTCTTAAACTAGTACAAATTACAAACATTTATAAGTTTAATGAAATGCCCAGCGAGAACACATGGTTATATAGCTATAACCTAAATTTGATTTCATTCAAATTGGTTATTCCAAACGAGAGATATGAGCTTTCTCCTAAATTCTGTGAAATTCAACTTCTATTCCGACATCGTCCAAGTAAAGGGATTGTTATGAAACTATAGGTTTTTGCTGATTGAGGTGGGTCACAAGTTGAACATGTTGAAGGAAGAGCTGGACATATTGAATCAAGTTCCAGACCATCACACATACCGTATAACATATGAGACGGAAATCCTTCATTTGTTGAGATTAGTGCGATCAAAACGTTTTAAAAACATTAGTTTACTTAATTTGATAAGAGAAATGAGTGCCAGTAGGGGAAGGTGGGGTAATGGCGGACGCGGGGTAATCGCGGACAGGGCTGTATCTAAAGGCAGGTGAAAGAAGGTGGTATTTTGCCACCCTATGATATTAGGTGCCTCTCCATTGAAATCACACAAAACCTAAATGGGATGGTTATCTCGCAAATTCTCGCGAGAATTACAAAAATCACTTTTTGGGCAAGTTGATATTTTGGTGCATTACTTTCTCTTTGAAACTGGTATTTCTACATCAAGGAAAACAAAGTCTTATTATTTTTTTATTTAATGTATGATACCTTCTGATAAAAAAGAAATGAATTCGGAGTCACAATGATGAGCATAATAATAAGAGAGGATGTGCCCATACATTGTACATGGATTGGGGTAATCCCGGACATGTACCGTTTCCATGGTAACCAATATGGGTGTGTGGTCAATTTAACATCATAAATCGGTAATAGTTGTTGACCATATAAATATGTGACATTGTTCTTTGATTTCTGCTACACTTTTAAAAATTGTATTTTTTAACTCCCATTGAAATACTGTATTCCAATAAAAAGAGGGCTGCCATTGAAAAATACGGTCCGGGATTACCCCCAGAGTGTGGGGTAATGCCGGACAACGCCATTTTTTTTATTGCGTCGTAGCTTCGAATTTCAAAATGATGAGTTGATAAAAACTTGATAAAAGGTAGAACCATCACAGTGCTTTGTGTTTACATGATTTTTATTGTTATATGACGTATTATATGTGTGTTATACCTCTCTGACAAAAGGTGTCCGCCATTACCCCACCTTCCCCTATTTACACATAACACATCAATTACATAATAATTCGTTTGGTGTACAATGCTATGTTAAATTTCAATCATTCTCGGGCAATAATGGACGCGTAACAAGCATTATTGAGATAAGCTAAAATAATGTTGACGAAAATATTTGAAAATTATAATTTTAAACTTATTTGGTTCGAGAGAAGAACTGATAGATCTCATTTCCTTTAAACAGTTATTGCGTTATATAACTTAGAGGAAAGTGCTTACTTACTTAATTAGTATGATTTTTTTTGTGCAATTATGTCATAATAGCTCAATATTGTGCATGCAATGTCGATATAATTACTCTCTCAAATTGGAACCCGTAATTATTATGACAACAATAGGCAAATATAGATACACTTAGAACATGTAGAACAGTATCAAAATGTGTATACAAGTTATGTGAATCATAATCGAGAAAACCAAGAAGAAAATGAAGACTGCTAATTCTATGAGGCTTTTGTAAGGGAAGAAAAACAGCAACTAATTCTCCATAGATCTGGTGATGATAATAAAATGAAATAGTTATTACGAAGTTTTATCAATATCTGTCCAATGAGTCAAAGTGGTTTTCATGTGATGCATCATGTCACAGAGTATTATGGTATCTTGTCTTTACTTTTAAAAATATGAGATTTTGACAATGTTTGACAGAATATGAATCAATCTTTCGAATGGTCTCATTAAACGAAATTGGTATAATTTTGCAAAAATGAGGAAAAGAGAATATATTTTACAAACTAGTTTGCTCTATATCTCAAATAGGCCAATAAGCTGGCAAGATGTATGACTTGATGTCTCGCAATATGCTGTTTTATTATAGTTTCACTCTTAAATGTAAGGGAGTGAACACATGTTTATTATTTTATTAATGTTTTTTAAATTAAATTTCCAATAAAACCTGATTAATCCTTTGTTGCAAGAACAACATGAATGTAATTTGATAAAACAACAATGTGCAACGCTTGTAATACCATCCTTGGATGAAAAATATTGTCTAAATATCAGGCCACTATTTAGCCTAATTTTAATCCTTAAATTCTGTAATTTATTGAGATGTTAAATTACACTATAACATACACGGTCATCATGTTAAATATTCAGCTTTATCAATCTCATAATTAAACAGAAAAGGTGTAAATCTTTTCAAAGATGATGTAGTGGCTGATTAAATTTATTAAAAAACCCTAATTGAGCCCCAATTGGAATGTTTCTGTTTGACATAATATGTTGTTTACTATATTATGTCAAAACCAGATTACCACACCGAATATCGGATGCGCGACTAAAAGTATATGAATTTTATGCAAATCGTGTGGAATTAACATTCATATTATATACTTTAAAATACAAGTGAACATATTCAGACTTTACTATGTTTCCAATGTTTTCTGATACTGTGGAACTCAGTAAAATGTTGTAAAATGCTGGTAATCATTATGTGTAATATTGTAAGCGAAATCATGATGAATTAAAATTAATGAAATATTGAATAGGCCTAATTGCATGCAATGTAAAATTGGAAATTAATTATAGACTGACGACTAGGCCTATGACAGAACCATTATTTCTCCCCAATCATGCTCCAGTGAATATAATTTTAAGCTATATTTAAAATCCATCATCATTCCTTTTCAAAATACAAGAAAATTGTTATAGTTTTCAAAGAGGTAATTAACCAACTGTGATCAAGGAACCCAGAACGATAAGCCTCTATCCTGCCCCAGATTCAATTACGGGTTGAAAGACCACGGTAACCATCGAAATTGAATGGGATTGATATAGTGTGTACGGATGCAATCATAAAGTACCGAACTCGGATTGGTTCCATGCGCATATCTGATCCACAGCGCGACTTGTTGAAAAGACTGATATTGGTATTATCAATGTTATACTAATCGCTACATAATTATAATATTGATTCCGCTAGGGAGTTGAAATGTTCACAATTGTAGCGCAACAATATTTTCTATGCATAACATGCAAATGTTGTTTTCAGCATGGGTATATTAATATTTTAAACGAAACGAAAAATGGTGAAACTGTCAAAATGTAAATATTTGCATAAATTAAGCTTAATTAAACCTATTGTTTTAATTTGTATGGCTCAGATGTTTATATGCCTGCCTGGCAAAATTTGTTTATTAACATTTGCCCAAATCTGGCATCAGTACCTATTCTACCTTTTATGTTATAACAACAATGATAAATTCTAGTGTTGGACCAAAAATTATGCAAATTTCATGCAAATTAGCTGGAAAATATTATTTGTACACGCCCCAACCACTGCAGACTCTACTGAGATATGGATGGAAGGGTTTTCTATCAATTTATTATCGAAATAGCTGGTAGTACTTCCATCACCTTAAAAAATCTGATCCTCTTGGCCTAATAGTCAGTGACCTAGCTTTTAATAATATTTTAACGCCGATTTCAAGATTTGTATTTTGTTGCATGAGTACATACACCTGTATTTAAGAGTCACATGTACGCTCAATAAACTGTGATCACTGATCCAATGTTATGTTCCTTCCTCACGGAGAGAGTACAATTAAAGAGGCTTGGATTATGTACAGTGTTTCACAAACCTATTGAAATATTGGTTGCAGTTCCTCTGAGCCAGTGGCTTATTTAGGGGTGGAGTGAGTGTGACTTTAGGGATAGGAGATGGTAGTGGATTGTGCGTAGGATAATTTAAATATCACGGCAAAACTAATTAATGTTTTGCATGGATCTACCTCACCATATCACATATTATCTATTTTGGTTATCCAATAGAGATATCAAAACAATGATAGCATAGACATTTATAGATTGATGCAGACATTATTTTGCCTGAGGTATTCCAATGTCAGCCACAGATTTCATAAACCTTTCATGTTCATCTTAAGAGCAAGGATATGGAGCATCACATAAAAACAACCCAAGGAGAGTGATGTAAGACACCTCCTGGCTGACAATTCGACTGAACAGAAAGAGAAAGACAGCATCAGGGATTGCGATCAGAGACTCCTATACTTATGCATTTTGAGACAATCTGTCCTCACTCTTGTATGCCTTGAACAGTGTGCTCCTTGTAAATCTAAGCTCTGTAGGAACTGTGGGCATCTATAAAATCAGCCAAAATCGTAGAGCTATGTGAAGATTGGCAGGAATGACACCTCATATTTGGCTATTCTTTAGTTTCATTTAACAATATGAGACTAATTTTTGAATTTAGATTTGATTAAATGCTTGCTTTTGTAAGACCACCCTATAAAATGTTCATAGTCATATTAACCCTAACCCTATAACCTGGTTTTTAACTGGGATCACAATTTTTAGCTTACTACAAGTAAGCTAAAGCGACTCGATGCGAAAGGTCACGGTAAAGGTCAAGGGGAAAGTGCGACTATGAAATATGGTTTTATCTCAGTCACACAAGT
Organism: Ophiura sarsii; assembly: GCA_035610835.1. Taxonomy (NCBI): domain Eukaryota; kingdom Metazoa; phylum Echinodermata; class Ophiuroidea; order Amphilepidida; family Ophiuridae; genus Ophiura; species Ophiura sarsii. The sequence goes on along the minus strand of CM069442.1, from coordinate 75,702,238 downwards.
GGTATTTGTCGGAAAATGTACATTGAGATGGTGAAACAATATGATCGCATGAATATGTTATAAAATGAGTTAGATTGCCATTCGACAAACTTGGTAATTTTTCGTTATTTTCTTTATTGTCAAAACTGTATTGAAAATACATGTAAATCGCTATGACATAAAATTTGATTAACACACGGCATGCATGTATCATGATGTACATGCGTGTTTGTCTCATTGTGATTGGCTTACTACAGAAATCACGACAGGAGGGGGTTAGAGATCATTATTATTCATGATATAATTATAATAATATGTGACCCACTCCGACGAAACCAGACATAATTAGTCGCACAGGATATTTCGAGATAAAGCTCGTCAAAGTTGAAATGGGGGGGGGGGGGGGGGGGGGGGGGGGGGTGAACAATCTGGTGGATATCAATTTTTGTTTTTCGTCCTTTTTTGATTCTTCAATATGTATACTTTAACCCTCAGTTAAACAAAATCAAATTGATTGATGAGGGAGGAAGTACAAAAATCATGCCTTTATTGAGGCAAACTGTGTCCTAAAGTGGTGATTTATCTTCCAAATACATCGTATTTTCCATAGATAGACACTACGCACTGACTTACCTATATAAATTTGGTATCGTTCGAATCATGAGTCATGATCTTGCCATATATGGCAACATTTAATTAATTATGCATCGTATGTCATGAATATTGATCATTTAAAATGGTAAATAAATCTGACAGCTGATCTGATTAAACGACTCCGATTGGTCCGCGATGACCCAAGCTACAGCTAAAAATAAAATTAATGACCCCATGCATCTTGTTGGTGTCCGTGTATACTTGCGCACACGCTACTGCGTTTGTGGAACCCGTGATTTACCGAGCCCGTTCTTTCGTTAATTTACAGTAAAAGTAAAATTCTGAAAACGTTTGAAGATAATAAAAAATGACTACGAGTGAGTCGAAAGGCTGATATAGCCTAGACGTGAGTACAAAATAAACCAATTATAAAATGAAAAGGGGTACTTTAAAATAAATGATACATCATCGTCCAACCCCGCCTGTTCCTCATACGGTTGTTCTCCTACTAAAAAAGGAACCCAAGAGTATGGCGCCGATCACATCGCCAGCGGTGTGTTTACGTACGCACGATGTTGCTCTAAAATTCGCTTCATTGTGCACATTTGGCTGCACTTATGAAAGTTTTATGCATTTTGGTAGTACACAAAATTATTCTGATGGTAAATCTTGAACGAATCACGATTTTAATATGTAATGTTAATGTCCGGAAGCTGATTAAAACCGGTGCAGATTTGACAATAATAAATGAAGACAACACAGAGAACAGAAGTACATATCTACAGTACAGTACACTTTGGTGGACATTTAGTATATTTTATTGCGTTTTCACTTCCTCGAAAATCTGGACTACCAATTTTCGTAAATCCCGAGTCCCGCCCGAAAAACAAAATCGAGTCCCGGGAGCACCAATTCCCGAAAATCCCAGCCTATGCCTATAGGCTATAATAGGCTATAGTAGGCATGTTCATAGAATTTTGAAAATAAATTTATCTCTTTGAAAATGGATTACATGGAAACAAAGTACTTTACAATAAAAAATGATGGTTCAACCTTGTCTGCAGGCTGAATAATAAAAAAGTTATAACCAAAAGTAGTTTAAGTCATGCACATTTTAAAACCATTTTAGGTAATTAAGGGTTTACTTTCATGATGTCTAGTTGCTTGTGTGGGGTTATTTAGACATCGGTGAATACACCCTAGCCACAGCGCACTAAATGTATTTATTTAAAAGAGGTAAACATGAGTTTTCTACATATTTTGGTCAAAAATGTCGCCCTCTATAGTCAATGATATGAACATCCCTAGCTATAGGCTATGTATTGTATGGTTAAACTATATGTAGTAGTACTATTTTGATATCAGAGGAAAAGCCTATCTTATTTTCAATATTCCCCTAAACCCATCACCTCGGTAGATGTTATTGTTACTTATTGAACCATCCAGAAGAGAACGCCAATTCGCCAACTGGTTTTTGTGGCATTACCAAAGTCAAAGTGGCGCACCATTTAAAAGGCCAAATAAAAAAAATAGTAGTTTCTCTTCCCCATCCATTTTGGCCGCCGCGTCAAAAAAAAGAGTTTTTTTCTTCAATTTTTTTTTTCCCAATTTTTTTCTTTCAATTTTTATTTTTTGAATGTTCTCAAGATCACACTGATGTTGTAAATGGAGAACGTGTCAATATTTTAAAAAACCCTGTTAAAATCAAAGAACAACATAACAGGCAAACTGTTAATTATCAAAACATGATGCAAATTAAACTGTATCATCAGATGATATAAATAAACCGTGGGTAAAACTGGTGTTTTAAAATACCAGTGTGGTCTTCGCCAGTCTTCGGAACATTTGTTTGTCGTTTTTGGCTGGAACTGATTTATTTATCAAGATATTCCTGAGATCACACTGATATTTTGTAAATCTAGAATACACATGTTTTCTTATTTAGCTTTGTATTCCTGAAAGAGAAAAAATAGAGAATAAATCCTTGTGTTATATTAAAATAAACATGTAAAATATCGCGAGCAGTTTCCAGTATGTACCCATTTTAAGGTTATAAAGCTAGTCTTAGAAAAGTGGCGGCCATTTTGAAGCAAAAACATTTCCACGATGTTGGATAAAGCGAAACCAGTTTCGGAAAAAGGGGCATTCGCCATTTTGGGAAAAAAACCCCAAAAAAAACCTCATCTTCCTTTTTTCAAAAAGTTAGCACGAGAAACTAGTTTTATTTCTACTTGGCCTAAGATCCAGGGGCCATGGGAGTTTGGTGACCTGTAAATATTATTATTTTCATTAAATGATGCATATTTTCATAAAATAGGTGTTGTATTTTGCCATTGTTATGTACCGAAAATATTCATCTCTGTACATATTATTTATTGAACCTTCACACATTACAAAAGAGAACAATCATCTACCATTAGGTCGCATTATTTAATATCCAAGGTGTTTGGCAATATTTTGGTTTAATACCAGAAAGAGACTATTTCTTGATCTTATGAAATCTCAACCGAAGCATATAGAAGGGCAAATGTGCTTACACGGTGAACGGTGAATGCATAATAATATATATATAATTCTTGTTTCATGTAAGGTATAATATGGATTCGAGCTTTGCATCATTTGTTATAAAAAATGCTGGACAGATTATAGTGGTTTACAATATGAAGAGGTTTTTTTGCAAAAGGGCCTGCATCCACTTTGGCTCTTATTGAGAAAAAGTTAAAAAACTGTTTCTAAATATTCAAGTTGAGCAATTGAAAAACTGAATGGATTATGAAAGAGGTACACTACATACTAATTTAAATTGAAATACATTCCAAATGTGCTAGTTTTCAAAAAAAATTAAATCATGTTTACATTTTTTGAAAATTTGGATGTAGGCCCTTTTGCAACAAAACTCCATCTGTTTGTACTTTTGTACTTAGAGAAAAAAGACCACACAAAAAAAATCTGAATGGATTATGAAAGAGGTACACTACATACTAATTTAAATTGAAATACATTCCAAATGTGCTAGTTTTCAAAAAAAAAAAAATCATGTTTACATTTTTTGAAAATTTGGATGTAGGCCCTTTTGCAACAAAACTCCATCTGTTTGTACTTTTGTACTTAGAGAAAAAATACCACACAAAAAAAATCATTAATTTTAATCATTTAAAAAAAATAAGTTTGATACAGAAATGTATAGCTCACAATCATGTTTCAAGGAAATAAAGTCAAGGAAATAATTTTTTTTCTCAAAAAGACCTACATCTCATTGTAAACAATTGAAGTTGTTGTTTTGTTGCAAAAGGGCCTGTATCCCGATTTAATTCTGGACACATGCCCTTTTGCAACAAAACAACAATTTCAATGACTGTTTACAATGAGAAGAAATGACTTTTTGAAAATGACTTTTTGAAAAATGTCTTTTTGAAGAAAAAAATGACTTTGTTTCCTTGAAACATAAGATTTTTCCCTATACATTTCTATATCAAACTCATTTAAAAAAAAAAATGCACCATAGCCCTTTTGCAACAAAGCTCTTCATATATAGACATGAGTTATGAATTTTCCAAAATTCTCAGCTGTAGTGAGCTTCTGCATCATTGATGCTCTCGTTGGAAGAGAAAATACCAACTAAATCGCCGGGGACCGGCCGGGAATCGATCCGGGGACCCTCCGCACGTCGACTCATTGTCGCACCCACTTAACTCACGACCCTCAGCTACTTGTTGCGAAGTATACCGCGCTCACTATATAGGCTCGGTTGATTACATCATCGCAAAACCGTCCACACATGCGCTTGGAGATAGGCTTAGAAGTAGTATTTATTAGCATTTAGTTGGTTAATAAAACGGAATTTCAAAAATAATGTTGATACTTTTTGATAACATAACCCACTAACCACCTAATCAACCCCACTAACCACCTAATCAACTAGGTTTTTAACGAGGATCACAATTTTGGAAGAGAAAACACCAACTTAATCGCTTGGGACGGGCCGGGAATCGATCCGGAGACCCTCCGCACATCAGCCCACCCACTAAGCCCCTCAGCTACGCGTTCGCGCATTATACCGCGCTCACTATATAGGCTTCGTTAATTACGTCATCAAAAACCGTCCGCACATGCGCTTGGAGATAGGTAGTATTTTTTAGCATGGGGGGGGGGGGGGGGGGGGGGGGGGGGTTAAGAGCAAGGATATAGAGTATCACATTAATCAACCCAAGGATAATGATGTAAGACACCTCCTGGCTGTGAACCCCTGTACCTTCCCCCACCCCACCCCCCCCCAAAAAAATATCAAAGGTCTTTTCTTGTTTCTTCACTCTCTTTGATACATTTCAATCAAGTCGATATCATATTTGTGCCTGTAGACTCAAGACCGTAAATGCAATGCAGTGTTTTGCAACTGTATTTAGTTATTTTATCAATTCCGCTAGTGCAGGGGTTCTCAACCTGGGGGGCGTGACCCCCATGGGGGTCGTTTTGGGTTTTCCTGGGGGTCCTGAAGGGCTCATAAATATAGGTTTTGGGGGAACCGTGTTACATTTCGCTTTAAAAAAAGCTTAGAAAAACCCAAAAGAAACTTCAAATATCCAAAATTTCCTGCTCGCTACGCTCACATCCAAACTAAGCAGTTTCATTTATGATATTCGGCTGGTGTTTTTTTCTTCAGTTTTTGTTTTGGGGGTTACGGTACTGACCAGGAATATCAAAAGGGGTCGTGGGGCAAAAAGGTTGAGAACCACTGCGCTAGTGGAAATACAATACATTTAGGAGTATGAGCATTTTCATCTCTGCATATAGCTATATACAGAGTGGGTTGGGTGTAAGAGGAACCTCTCTAACTGTTATACAAACCCTGGTACGTTTATTTTAACATTTTATTATCGATTTTGGGGGTTCCTTGATACAATTAGCAGCCATTGCTTTCTATTTATTGTACTTAACAGCACCTTGATTTGAAATCTTCAACTTCCAACCATTTGCCTGATATGCAATGTACAAATTAGATTTATAAATGTTTCTGTAGATACCATAGCTGTAAATGTCAAAGATTACTATATAGATTCAGTTGAAAATTCATAGTAGTTGTGACTTTCATATTATGCTAATAAAATAATAGCTATATCACCAAATATGGGCTCATCCTGTTGAAGCAGCACATCCTGTTGAAGCAGCAAGCCCTGTATATCTGATTTGTCCATCTTAAGCTCTTGACCAAGCCATATAAGGACATGGTTATGAATACAGAGAGTGTCATACGACACCCGCAGCTTAATAATAGCCGCTTGGAATAAACCTGGGACCCTATACGCTTACGATGGTTCCTCGTCTCATCTTACCGGAACTGACACAGATAATATTCTTCTGGTGGTTCGATGACGACAATGATGGTGACCAAAATAGACAATTTGGCTAAAAAGCTTGGATGGAAAGTCATATTACCTGTCAATGAAGCTTGATTAAATTTCCCGACCAGGCCGGGCAAGAATTTTTGTTATGCCGCAAAACCATCAGCAAATGGAATCTTGCAGACAGTTTGGTGCGATTCTTGATCATCCATGGCCGGATGTTTACACAATCGTAGGGGAGAGGGGAAATTATATATAATAATGTTCAAATTGTGTGATTTTACGAGTCACTTTGGCTGACCTCTGCATGCAACCGTTTGATGCCAAATCCTAAAATTAATTGGATAGAGATTTAAACAGAATTGGTTTATGCTAGTTTGCTGATGTAGTTTTAAAGGCGAATATTTTAATGATACACTGCACTTTGTGTTAAACGAAGCATGGCTTGTAAGTAGGGGTGGGCGTGCTGATACACAATTCGGGCGATGGGTCAGCACGGCCCAAAAAGTTTACCGTGGTATGTAAGTTTTCTGATCCCCTGGGCAGTGCCGGCTTATTGTGCATAGTTGTGGTAGGTAGGTATCACAAGTTAGAGTATCTCCCTCTCACTTCTGAGAGGGGAATCACTATAAATCTAGTTAGTGTTGTATACCAATGCTTTTAGTTTTCCAATAATGCTCAAGTCATAATTTAAGCTTTACAACTCCTACGACAACCACCCCCCTCCTCTCCCCACAAAGAATAAAGAAAAGAAATTGAAAAAGGAATGCACCTATTCTCCATTTCTTGACACTAATCATATGTCATGTTCTGACTTGAGCCACACTATGCTTTTCATTCACCAAGTGTGTGCAGAAATAGTAAAGCACAATAATCCTTTGAATGCATATAGAACAACAATGAAAAAACATGAAAAATAACATTGGAAAATACCACACATATTCTTAAACGTTAGCAGAGCACCACTCAAAATGAACCACCAGTAGTAATGGTACTCTAACTTCTGTACCAAATCTTGAATTCCCGCATTTAAATACTCCACATGACATGCACAACATATATGCTGTTGCACATACCATATACTTCCAGACAAAACAATATCCTCTATGAGAAGAAACAATATCCTTTTAGAGATGAAACAAAAAAGCATCTCATTAATCCTCCCTCGGAATTGATACTAAACGCTTCGTTGTTGTGAGATCCTGACACATAAACACTTGTTGTTTATGCAGTCAAAGCATTCCTTCAAGGGTGTTTTCAATCTCGTCCACCCTTCACCTCCGATATGAAGCACTCAGAATATCTGGCATCTATAGGGGCCTCCTTAACGAGTAATTCCTTCTGATCAACTTTCTCTTTCTTGTTGGAGAGTTTGGGAGCGTTTGCTCAATGCTCTCTTTCGTGTTTTTTACCTCCATAAGTAGGTCAGGTAACATCACAGTGTCAATTATTCTATGCCGTTGTGTAATGAAATCCCTGTGGAATTGATCATACTATAAAATAATTGAATCAAGTTAAATATTTTATGAGACTTGCGATTCTTAGATAAGAAATTATATTCACTGGCATGTTGATTATTTTTTAAATTATAAATATTTGATAAATCATTAAAAACAATAATTTAGAGTTATTAAATTCTTCAAAATGATCAACTTGAAGCATTTACTACACTACTACAGCCATTGTACAAAATTGTGAATTCACTAATTTCAAATACACTGCATAACACACAACATATACTGTTGCACATACCATATAATCCCAGACGAAACAATATCCTCTATGAGAAGAAACAATATCCTTTTAGAGATGAAACAAAATAGCATCTCATTAATCCTCCCTCGGGATTGATACTAAACGCTTCGTTGTCGTGAGATCCTGACACATAAACACTTGTTGTTTATGCAGTCAAGGCACCCCTTCGAGGGTGTTTTCAATCTAGTCCATGCTTCACCTCCAATATAAAGCACTCGGAATATCCGGCATCTATAGGGGCCTCCTTAACGAGTAATTCCTTCCTCAACTTTCTCTTTCTTGTTGGAGGGTTTGGGAGCGTTTGCTACGGTGCTCTCTTTCGTGTTTTTTACCTCCGTAAGTAGGTCAGGTTGCATTGGTATCATTTGTTCTCTAGCTGTTATTTAGTGCAATCCCCTGGGGATTTTATAGCACTATAAATGATTTAATCAAGTTGAATATTTTATGAGGACGATTTACTTGCGATTCTTAGATAAGAAATAATGTACACAGGCATGTTTAGGCATGTTTATTATTTGATAAAATCATTCAAATCCATGATTAACGATAATTTAAATTCTTCCATATTATCAGCTTGAAGCCTTTACTACAGTGCAATTCACCATTGTGGGTCACTGAGAGCTATACCAAATCTTGAATTACCGCATTTCAAATAAATCACATAACCCACTCCCAGCAGAAGCCATATTCTTTGAAAGTTGAAACCAAAAAGCATATAATTTCTTTATCATCGTGAGATCCTGGCACACTTGTTGTTCATGCTGTCAAGGCACCCCTCCAAATAAGGCAAATGAAAGCTTTGGAAGGTCAATTTAAAAACATTCTTAAACCAAAATAGTAGATGCTTTTGTCATGGATAGCGATTTTGAAAAGACATGACTTAATTTTGATCTTACCACAGAGATTTAAAAGCACAAATAGAGGGGGAAACATGCTTTCAGTCATACATCAACACAAACACTGTTTGCGTGCTTCAGCCCTGTAATAATAATAATGTGGGTTTGTAATGCGCTCAAATCCACCAAAATGGCGCTTGAGGCATGTTACAAAAAAATCTTACATTACAACATACATGTTCATGCACAACTTAATCTACAATAATTTAACTTATACAACTTAATATTATAATAATTATGTCAATAATAATATCAAAATTTAAAAGGGAAAGATCAACATTGATTAATGCTATTCTTTCCCAGTGAGCCATATATGCTTTATTCTAGATAGAGATGCGTGTTGGAATAAAAAATGATACATAATACATTTGTAAGGGGGTTTGTAGTGACTGGGTCCAGAGGTTTTAGGCTCCTCTTCCTCTTCCCCTTATCCCCCTCATCATATATCTTATTTTCGGGTTAAGAAAATACCGTAGGCTATGTCCTTGTGGGAATGCGTGACCGTTGTAAGTGACACTTTGGTCATTTTTGCAGGAGAAGCATTTAACGTTCTTACATTTCCACGAGTGACCACGACGAAATGATTTAAGACAAATGAGAAGCCATAAAGGTCCATGCCTAAGGGATGGAATAGCAGTTGTCATGCCATTAAGTGCTTGCTTACAAATAAATGCCACACCTAAATACCCCATAACTGTTATTTTATTTGCCTTATAAAGTGATTCAAAATTCAACCTAAATGTCAAATCATTTGACTCTAAAAGGTGTCCTTTTACTGCTACGGGGTCATACTATTCCGAAAGTGTCAGTTTACCCCTAAGCAAACATTCAAAGCTGTCATTTTGTGTTAAAATGCTCAACTGGCATATATGATAAATCATGGCCGCCTCAAGTATGGCTGTCTTCTTTTGGAAATCTGACGATCAGGTTGATTTTCAAGCACTGATACAGGTTAGTTTATCAGCTATAAAGATTTTAGAAATTTAAATTTCACTTACGGAATATGAAACGTTTATTTAATAATCACAATGATAATTGTAAATCTTTAATTCTATTTTCATCTCCAATTTCCTCATCTCTTTTCCCCCATTTCATAAAAAGCCTTTCCCCATCTTATAAGAACCTTAAAAATGTTCATCTGTTAAAAATGTGTCCAACGATGAAAAATTGAAGGCGACCATTTACATGCGCTTGTTTTACAAATTACAACTAAAAAGCATGACTCACTTGCTAATGTGACAGTCGGCAGATATATTTTACAAATTTTGTTCCCTGTGAATTCATTGTGTTTTAGTATTGACCGATAGAATTGCATTGCAAATATTGCATATTTGGTAATTCAGTGTCATGTTCGCTCCGACAGTAGGTCATGATACCTCCCTCGAGCTTTTCATTATTCATACTCTTTTGAAAACTCAACGTTTTTTGTTATAATAGAGATGGCACGTTTTCCCCCTGTTACTTTAACATCAAAGAGCTGTTTCCTCGGGGGTCATATGTTATAGTTTTCTTGGAATTTTGTCCGTTGTTGCAGTGAATCTTCAGATATTATTTTGCATCTTCTATTAATAGTTTAATCATTTTGACTACTGACTGACTATTCGACATCTTAAAGGAAGTGTCCCGCAAGCACAACATTGAGCATTATTTGTAAGAAAAATAATTATCCAGCCGAAATTACGTAATTACATAGAACAAAACACCATACTAGTCACAAAAAATGAATAAAAACTGCCATCACTCAACATGCACTTTTTAAAATTCGCGGCGATCGAAAGTCCCGGTGTCGATGACGTCATGGGTATCGGTGCTAAAATGTGCGCATGTGCATTGTATAACTATGACATCATCGACACTGGGACTTTCGATCGCCGCGAATTTTAAAAAGTGCATGTTGAGAGATTGCGGTTTTTATTTGTTTTTGTCATAAGTGTGGTGTTTTGTTCTATATAATTACAAAAGTTGGGCTCGATAGTTATTTTTCTAACATATAATGCACACTTTTATGCTTGCGGGACACCTCCTTTAACAGTGGCAGAATGTTATCACACGCTGGTTTCTCACGATTGAATTCTGCTAGAATTCATAACTTCTATCCAGCAAAAATGTATGTAGATTTTTGCAATATTGTTTAAAAGAATCTCTGTGAGAACGGATTCTGGGAATCTCATTGGCATTCTTGGCCTGTTTAATTCATGTGCAGGTTGAGTTATGTGTAGAAATGACATTTAAATGCGGCAGGTGTCTGCAGACGACATTCCAAAATTTCACAAAATGTTAAACGTCAAAATTATTGAATTTCATTACCATATTATGTGAAATCACTGTGAGAAATGCAGTACAAATAAGTACAAACATGCCTAGTATTGGTTCAATAATTCTTAAGATAAACTTATTATTAAGTTGGGAAAGGTTTCTCAAAAATCTGATTTGTATATGGCAAAACTAATAGCTGTGCGGAAAGTGTTAAGATTTGATTTCAGGTTGTATGCTTTATCAACTTGAATTTGAGCCATTGAGCTAACCTGTTTGACGTTCCCACTTTAATTCAGCTCTCAAAATAGAGCTTTCAACTAAAAACTACAGCCATTGACAATTTCAGGTATCTTGATACATACATCAAATCCAAATTCAATTTGCTATTCCGTGCGGAATACAAATACTTTCATTGAAAAAATTTAAGGTGACCTTTCAAATCGGTCATACAGCGTGTCTCAAGTTTCTGTTTTAAAAATATCTCAATAAGGGGAGCTTTGATAACGCGCAATTGCGATATCAACACAGAGCTGAGTTGGGATAATGATTTGTGGCATAACAGGCTAGGCTAGAGAGACGGTGAGACAGCGGCATAAAATTTGCAACATAATATCCACTCTGCTGATGAAGAAATATGTTGTCTCATTTGGGAAGCAAGATAGGTGTACCTGTGAATGCCACAAGGCATGATATTATCAAGTATTTAATGCTTAGTGTGGTACCAAGATTTAACACCAGGCGCAACAACTGCTGACATATATGGACAGTTGAGCGTAAGGTTTCAACAAATATTAAGATAACATTTTTAAGAGATAAAATCTTTTAAATTGGTCCCAAGCTTGGGGGTTGTCCTTAATGTAATATGTTCAAAACGTTGGTACTTTGATGAGGGTTTATAGGGTCAGGGTAGGGTAGGGTTAGAGTCAGGGTTAAGCTTGGCGTTCCCTGCTATAAAATGTTTATTTCAATGCTGATTGCCTGGGAATTACCAAATTTTGTGTTAACAAATTCAAGAAATGTGTACCATTTGTTTTAAAAATGTAGTAAGACAAAATAACTCTTTAGAATCAATTGCTCTTCCAATTGAAACAAATCTAAAGGAATGCATAATAACTCCAATAGAACACTTCTGTCTTAAGATATTTATAAGTTGGTGAGTGCCTCCCTGCTTTTGGATGTGCTGACGGCCAAGAAGTGAGAGGCAATCTAGCATAGGCCATTATGTTGAGTGTGAGAGTAGTCTGAATGAATTAACTGAATGAGGCACTAATAGTTTACTTCACTGCCAAAGACAGAAATGCCATGCAACAATGCCTGGTTACAATACTAAATCATTTGCACATACTCAAAACACTGTTGTATGTTGTAATAAAGAAGAAGAAAATAAAAAAGGGAGATAAAAGGGGGAAAAAGGGAAAGGGGGGAAAAAAGGAAAGGAGACAAAAATGGAGACAAAAAAGGAAAAATATGAGTGGAAAAAGTAAATGGAAAAAGTTGGGCAAAGTGGGGTATATAAAACAAGAAAACACAGTGGAGGGGGCAAATCACGGCCGGTTTTAAAATTCTGAGCAGCTTGTCAGTCGTGTACCCCTGGGGTATTCCCCCCTAAAATAACCCCGTTGGTACACACAAGGGTTCCTTCTGTACATTTGTTTTGGCCGGTTTTGAGGACCACCCCCTACTTATCAAGATTTTTACGAGCTGGCGGCAACACATTCAGGGCAACTTTTCTGATTTTTTTGGAGTCGGTAAAAAAATTGTCGGTACATAATGCCTTTCGTTGGTACAACTATGTCTGTGCAAATATGACAAAAAATAAGATAAAAAGGGACGTAAAGGAAGAATGGTGGACAAACTGGTCTACAGAAGAAACATAGCAACTAATCGCCATATGGGGAGGGCAAATATTCTGGAGAAAAACAAGCAGCAAAATCATGTAATAAGAACAAATATGGGATGACACCTCAGTCGTGCTACATGACTGCGAAATAGACTATAGCAGATTTTAGATATAGAAGAGAAATGGCACAATAGAATGTCAGGTGGTGGATTAGTCATGGGCAATTCAATAATTTACCAGGGCAAACAACATGCAATAAATATATTTTAAAAATCATGAGATATTCAATATGAAAGAATATCGCGACATAGTAATGGAAAATCCCATGCATATTGTATGGATTTCTTTTGATGCCAACACAAAGCTTTCAATATACGGATGATTTCTTTTTATCTGATAAGGCAGATAGAGGAGATAGTCACCCATAAAAGCTTTTTTGTTTCTTTTATGATAAAAATGGAAATACACTACTTAACAATATTTGCTCCTGGCATGTCTCAGAGATATATTTGATATAGAAACCATTATATATGGATTATCATGCCTCTATGGGACTATAATGAATTATTGATAGAGAAGTCACATGACTTCATTTTCAATATGCTCCTTTAAAATCAGGAACAATGTGAATTTGGTCAATAGATTTTTTATTTGAAAACTTGGAATAGGAGTTGTCAAAAAGTTAGATTGTAGAAATGATGCCCAACTGGAGCTCGAAAACCGTAAGCCATAACTAACGGCTTTCCGATGATTTGACGGTCTGTAGAACTGATCACTTCTAAGGGGATTGTCTAACTCAAAATACATAGAATTTCACTTAGACCCATATCTAAAAGTGTGTTTGTTACACTTTTTTAAACATATATTTGGGATCAAAGCTAGTTGTATTTCCCTGCCCCCTTAAAAAAGGAACCGTGTAGAGAGGCACAAATTCATGAACATATATATTTTATGATATGAGTATGCCCCCTTCCCCGAGATATATCCACCTTATTTGAATTGTTGATAAGCTATTATTGAGTAAAATAAGTCAAATGGTTTTATTGAGTTTATTCTTTAACATTCACAGTATACACAACTTGGCACCCATCCAAAACAAAATTCATCCATGGTAAAGATGTAATTGAATCAACCAAATGCAGTCTTTACAAAGGAGAGTGGGAAATGAGCTATAGTTCACTCAGTTCAAAATTGGCAAGAATTATTTAATTTTGATCTCTCCATGCGCAAAATCAATCCAAGCGTACGCACGTTATTTTGGCCACACACACACGGTTTTGATTGTATGCACACATCGCGCATATGATGTACAGTGCGGTTGTTGCCATCATGCGTGCCCCCGCATCCTTCTGTATTCATTCGCTGCTGTAAGGATGCTTCTCCAATTTGGAGCTGATCAAACTATAGCCTTGTTATTAGTGAAACCTGAATTATTCTTGAAATGTCATTATATGATGAATCAATTCAAAATTGTTTACTAAAGAAATACTTTCATGAAGGCAAAATCAATAGAATTAAAGAGTCCCTGTTGAAATTGGATGAAGATGAGTAAATTTTTGTTTTTTCTTTGGCTTCAAGTTTAGAAAATAAAATCAATAACGTTGTATTGTTTTAAACCTTAGCTGTGTATTTGTCAAGTCATATTATATGCCAATTCAGTGCTGTTGCCCGTGTGATATAACACAACAATTACACTCCAGAGGTTAAAACAATACCTTTATATTGTAATTAGAAACCAGATGAAAAACACATCATCACCGTCATCTAATTTCAACTATAGGCCTAAATATTAATATAAGAAGCAAGACTTCAATTCTTGTTCTTGAATACTCTTCAAAGTTATCGAAATGATTAAACAGAAACTATCTCAATCAAATTTGTCAATGTTAAAAAATACCTGCATTATAATCAATGAACCCATAGCCTTCTATCTTTTATCTAATTGGGGTAAAGGTGTGATAGCTAAGTTGTGTGATATCGTAACATCAACACAAGCAAGAATGAATGAAATTGCAACAATTTTTTTCAAGTGTGTAGGAATCGTTAATAATGAATGCAGCCAGCGTAATGATGCTGTAATGGTTGGCTACAAGACTCCTCTTGGATATGATATGATAATTTCAATGCAACTTTGAATTATTTATAAGGTAAACACTTCTATATATGATGATAATATCAAGACAACCAAATGTTCATGATTCTTAGTATAGTGCTTCCAGGTTCACTTCTATAGGGAGTGGTGATATATATCATTGAATCAGTAGCATAAAACACATCAGTGGAAGCCTGAGAAAGAAAATGTTCTACCCCAATAAAAATATAAGAGAATCATTTTTAATGACAGTCAGTCATGACTGTCTTTACAAATTACCCACATGTGACGTGATCAAGCGGAATGAGTCGTATGTCGGGAATATTGATTTTGAGTTATAGGTAAAAAGAAGTGACAAGTTCTCATGTCGCACTTTGTTTTCTCAGTTGGTAAACTGTTTGTAACTTAAACCCTAGAATTTCAATTTTAGTGGGGTTTGGACCATAGCATTTTTCGCCTGCTTTTAAATGATGGACAAATATCAAAATTCAAAACTGCCGACATGTGACTTATTTCGCTTGATCATGTCACATATTAGCGATATAGCTATGGTTGATCCCAAGTTCTGTTGTCGTATTATTGTCAACACTTATTTGTAGGCTGTTAGGGGGGGGGGGGGGGGGGGGGGGGGGGAGGGTGCAAGGTAGGTTTAAATCGTGAGTCTGATCTAAGTTTCATATATAACAGTTGAGATCACAGAAAAGGCAAATAAAAATCAACAAACAAACAACAAAACAGGCACACTAGTGCAATTATTTGAGTCTGTCGTCATATATTAGCAGTCAAATGATTTACGGTTAACCCCCTGAGCACTACCTGCCTATATAACAGTGTCTATCATTGGTTAATAACAGGTTATACTAATTTGAATATCCAATTAAAATACTGCTTCGAGAATATTTCATTCCAATATCTTTCAGGGAAATATTTATTCTAACAATATCTCTGATTGGTGTAGCAAATGATGTATCTGTCTTTCTGACCAATCGGCAGGTAGCTCTCAAGGGGTTAAGAGAGAGTTCCACAGTACTCTTATGTTCAATGTATTTACTATAGTGGCATGCAGGTTTTCCTATACTGTAGAGTGTAGTGAGAGTGCAGTCGCGGACCAAGCATATTTGATGGTACTGGGACGTGCCAAGATGTCTAGTGCGCTGTATTTAAACAAAATATCTATCGAGTGGGAGCCATTGAACTTACCCAAGGCATAAATAAAACGGTTTGATGTACTTACAAGTTGATGAAATAGAGTCTGTCAGCGGGTCTATTTTGTTTTATTATCGGATGAATTTGAGTCTCTTTCTTCACTACATTGTCCTCACATTTACTACTATTTAAGGCATTGATAAAAACATTAAAAGCAAAGAAAATTCATGGTTAGGCATGTTATCAGAATTAAAAAATAAATAATGGTAGGTTATTTTATGGTTAGTTAAGTTACATCAAACATTGAATTTGTTCCTTCATGACACCTAGAATATCTGTAACTAATGAAGTGTTCAGCAATTAACCAAACATTCTCTTAACACTATCCACGCGGCAGGCGTCTGCAGACGACATTCCAAAATTTCACAAAATGTTTCAAAAATATCAAAATTATTGAATTTCATTACCATATTTGGAATCACCATGTGAAATGCATTAAGTTAAGTACAAACATGCCTAATATTGGTTCAGTAATTTATGAGATAAGACTTTGAAAGGTTTCTGAAAAATCTATTTTGTATATGGTAAACCTATAGTAATACTAGCCACGTGGAAAGTGTTAAACATAGTTGTTGAATAATTTGCAGCCTTGCTCCTTCGACCTGAGGACACTTTTGAGTTATACCTGCAACAAGATATTACATTTCCATCTCAAATCATTTTGTTACAGACGGCAACATTTTGATGCAATATAATGAACAAAATATACATCCGCAGTAATTTCAAGCCAACTATTAAATAACCTATTTGGCTTATCAAATTGAATTTGAAATGTACTTGAAAAGTACCATTTGGTACATTTT
This sequence comes from Ophiura sarsii, assembly GCA_035610835.1. NCBI lineage: Eukaryota > Metazoa > Echinodermata > Ophiuroidea > Amphilepidida > Ophiuridae > Ophiura > Ophiura sarsii. The sequence continues at coordinate 75,685,478 of CM069442.1, read as the reverse complement.
AAGGTATGATTTGATACTTTTTATCCTATCAAACCCATGTATAGAAATGTTGGGCCAATACAATATCCTGTGGCAATATTGGCAATGTGGTCCAGTACCCAATTCATTAAATATCAGTAATGGAAAAACATCCGGATTACATTTTTGCAATCACAGTTAATGCCCCAAACAGTATGTAGGTGATAATCTGTACCTCCTTGGTTCTGATTCAAAGAAGAACTTCTCATTCGCATTGGGGTGTTGTAGATTGGATGAATGTAAACAGCAGATTTGGCTTACCAGATCTCTGCTGGTTTTTCAGTGCAAGTCCATGGTAAATCATTATTTAAATAAAGTGGAATCTTTATTGAAGTTGAATGATGCATTGTATTTATCCCCAATAAATGCTTAAAATATATTAGTGATTAAAACCCACAAAATTCAACACACACTGTAAAATACTTGCACATATAACATTTTATAAGTGATTTAGAGCGCAAGTAATTAATAATATTGTCATTCTTCCTCAATACAAATTCTGCTAGGAGCAAAACATTATGCCTTTTTATAATCATAACATTTTCAAAGGGAAGTTTTATAATTTTGTCTCCTCCATTTGAACAATTTGGATGGTTAGTTTATATTCACAGCTGTATCTAGCATAGATTAACAAACATAGCACAATCGAAATACCGTTGATGAATGATATTGTACCATAAATGATAGAGCTGGAAATTGTTTCCAATTCCAGTCATATATGAGTAAATCAAATAAACAGATCAGAAAAAAGTCACCGGGTTATGAAAACACAATTAATTTAGTTTCAAACGACCAACTTTTGTTCATGATAGCTCACGATTTGAAATTGAATTTGGATTGAAAACAAATTGGAGCTAAACCTTTGACTTAGTGTATAATGAATGAATCAATATTTAAGAATGCAATGGTGTACTAGATGGAATAAAATAATCAAAGCTTGCGAGTATGTGTTTGAGATAACAAGAGGCAAACTAAGGGGACAAGGGGAGCTCATCATCGCTTATAGTAGCGGTATGTGCAGCGTTGATTTTCAAAAATTGGGTTGTGTGGAGGGAGGTCTGATCATCTTTAAATTGGTGATTCTTTTCCAAATGCCACAAGTTGTATAGAAAGTTCACACCTTTATCCGATGTAGAGGTAGAGGCACTATGTTGACGATACCATCCCACTGTATGTATAGAAAGCCCTTTTGTGTGACTCTTTGAGGCTAGAAATAGGATATCACTGAATGATATTGTGGGACATATTTTTGTCGAGATGATGATAATCTACACTCAGGACATGTTCAACCTACATATATAGTTACAGCATTTATGAACCAAACATTTCATAAGCAAAGAGTGCAGCAAGCTATGTATACTTTTATAGCCGTCAGCCTGGTTTAGTAATAGCTCCCACAATGAATAGATGCACCAGGATGACGTAAGAGTAATTCATTTCTTATAAACCAAGATTCACTTTAGGCCCCAGTTCTGTAATGATGCACATCCTGTCGTTGCTCTTTATAAACATGAATGTTATTTTGATGATGTTGGAGGGACGTCATCCCTAGATGAGAGCATAGACAGCAGCTGATCACAGAGATGAGTGATTTGGTATCGAGGGCTGAGTGCCAGAAGGCCGTAACTCAAGAAATGCAATTTGAGATAATTAACTTTCAAATATTTGGGACTCATTAGTGTCATTACAATACACTGTAGCACCCAACTTATAACTCTAATTTCAGTCAAATTGATAGTGGGTTTATGAGTTATCTCTTTATGGTTCTGAAAATCTAGGTTATATGGATTATTTTTGTACCAAAATATCAATTTGCCTAAATATTGAGTTATGGCCTTCTGGCGCTCAACCCTCGATATAGGCCATGTGTACAAAGGGGTAGTCATAGGAGCTGCTAGTTAACAATTTGTTATGAATTGCAAATAAAACATTACATTTATTGTAAATTGTTGAAATGTTATTTGAAATTGTCTGACATGGGGATATAATATGAAACATTATTTTTAAACAGGTGTTTTTCTTATAAATAGTGTATGTATAGGGGAGAGAGAGAGAGAGGGGATGTATGAATCAATAATGAAAAAAACCCCACCAAACAGATCATATCTAGACTGTGTCAGATGCTCTGTTTGTTACAAATACAATGTTCCTTATGGACATGTATGTTGTTCATAATTAGGATGATGGACTTGCCCTTCACTACACGTATAGGAGAGATTTCTTTGCACTTCAATCTTTATAACAGTTGGCCTATGCTATTGTGAGAGTGTGAGTCAAAGATAAGATACCTTTGAGGCCAAAGTTTTGTATAGAATACAAAATAATATGCATTTAGCATTTTATTTTGTGAAACTAATGGTATGCATTCAGCATTCTTTTATTCCGTGAAAGGAATCAACATCTTTTAACTGGTAAATCATTTTGCATGAAAACAAAACATCACTACATGTATAACTATATAAAGACAGCAAAAAAAGTAACTCAGCTGTTGTAAAAGCACCTATAATTTTAAAATTGTTACTCATATTCTAAAAATGAAAATACCAGGAGACGGAAAATTTAATTACGGTGATTTTGACACCTTGTTTGTTAAAATCGATCGAGTATTGTTGTCGCGGTATGTGCTTACAGATGAAAAGTGTCCATTTCCATTGTTGCAGTAACTCCTATTGATCTCTCTGATTCAGCGTGAAGATAATAGCGGGAATTTTGATTAGCTGTTCTTGTTGTGCTGTAAACTTGATTAGCATAATCCGGGACAAATTTAATGGGGATGACAGGCGTACTTCTTTACAATTAAAAAGGATGAATTTAAAACTCCAAATGCTCAGAAGGTCCGAGAAGACAGACAGGACAGGTCATCGCCATGGGCAAACTGTCAGTAGAACAGCGATGGCTCATTACGCTGAATCAGAGAGATCAATAGGAGTTACTGCAACAATGGAAATGGGCACTTTTCATCTGTAAGCACATACCGCGATAACAATATAACTCGATCGATTTTAACAAACAAGGTGTCAAAATCACAGTAATTACATTTTCCGTCTTCTGGTATTTTCATTTTTAGAATATGAGTAACAATTTTAAAATTATAGGTGCTTTTACACAACAGCCGAGTTACTTTTTTTGCTGTCTTTATACGCAATTTTACATAGCTTATTGTTTAGCGAATTACAAAGAGACATTCAATCATACATTATAGTAGATTCACAGACTTTGGCCGGTGAGCCATTTCAGTATAGGTAATATCTTCCAATTGAGCGGGAGGCAGTGATTTGTAATCTTAATCTGATCATAGACACATATGGCTCTATACTTCCCTGTGTCTTGAATCACATCGTAGGTAGTTCATATCCAGAATAGTGACAAAGTCTTCTCGTGCCGTTCTATAAATTGATTTTCATTCTAATATAAAAATCCTCATCTATACAAGAAGGATTAAAACCCTAAGATGAAATGATGATCAATATGTGTCACTTGTTTAGATGGCACGTCTGAATAGCTCGCTCTTTACTTGGCATAAATTCATGCATTGATGGATGATATTTTGGGATGCGTTGCTTCAATGCTTTGATGTCCATTATATTGCAGCGAAACCAATAGAATCTAAACGATGCCGATATCGTTGTTTCGTGATTGGCCCGTCGTGGTTCCTCTAACGTTAAACGGCATAGGTCCAAATCAATACCCGATCAGCCAATGTTTATGAATCTACTATAGTGTGGTTTCTAACTGATAAGTGATGCAATTGTATCTTCTGCATCATTCAAATCATGCGACTGTGCTCCCAAAATGCACAAAGATAACTCATTAACCCATTACAATCATCTATTTCTCTATCCATATACAGGCCCAGCTGATAGCCCAAACCATAGGCCAAGCTTTTGCCCTAGCCTATTTAGAATTCCTGAAGGCCAATGGAATCGAAGATCCCCATGTGTTTGAGATGGACTACCATGATGTACTTAACTCACAGGAGATCTATGGAGATGACCTGATGCTGTTTTCTAATAAGGAGTGTGAGAAGGAGGTAAGTTAAATTGTCTTTTCTTGTCAGGTTAATAACTCACCTAGTTATATACAGGGTGACCCATAAGGATTTATACCGTGTTTGATAAAATAATAACAAGTAATAACTGCATTGTAATATTGCAATATATTGGGGAACATGTTTCCTACTTACTCTGTTTATTTCATCAAAATATCTTTATTCGTTCCAATATGGCATGACATTATTACAAATCGGTGAAAATCTGTTTTTTCACTTTCAGTGTATTACAATTGATAAAACTCACACCAAACTTCAAAACTGCCGCTTAAGAAAGTATGATATAAATCGCTCAAGCATTCAAATATTGCTTCATAAAACAACATCAACAGTTGATATCTAATTCATTTTGTAGTGGAAATCAAAAGAGGACACAACAAATTACCTGAATATCATATAGATTGAACGTCTGATTTTTAAAATTCAAAATTCAGAAGAAAGCTAAATATATGTAGATATTAGAATGATGTGCACCTTGATCAATAACAATGGCCTTTATAGCTAAATAAATGCACCTTTCCTGGTATAAATCATTCTGGGACACCCTGTATAACTCACCGTGTTAACTTTCTGTGTTATTCAAATATGGCAAATTATTAAATTATCGGTATATATCTATTTACCAATCATTTAATAAATTGCCATGTTTGAATAACACACCCTGGGGAAAAACACTCAAATGACCAGACGCTGTTTTCTAAAAAGTAGTGTGCAACCTTTCTTGATGAGTTAATGAATCACCTTGTTTTAACTCATCCCGCTAACTTGCTGTCAAAGTATTGCCGGTGTGAATCACCCACCTTTTTGAAAAACTCCCCATGTGAATAACTCAACCAACATTTGAATAATACTCCATGGGAGTTACTCATTCCTTGAATAACTTGCCATGTTAATAACTCATCCTGCACAATGAAAATAACATATCACATGCATTATCTATCTTGTGAAATGCTTGCAGTGAGAATAATTTGCCTTATGCATAGAACTTTTCCAAAAACTGACATAGATTGATGCAAGTATAATAACCAATGCGTGCTGCGTCCTCATGTGATTCAGTCACGCTATATTTTGTTGGCTGCACATCACACATGTATTGTGATATAGTGTGCAATTTCTAAGGATATTCAATCCACACAATTATTATAATACATGTTATTCTGAGCTTTCCCTGAATACGAAATCTCTCATGATTACATCAAACAGATGATAGATATAAACTCATAAATCAGATAATGTAAATCAATATGGCAACCCAATCTGTTCTCGGTCAGACCGTTAATATGAATATTAGAAAACATGTCATTTTAACCCAGTTTGCCTCAGACTAACATATTGATTCGAGGATATCAACCCTTAACATACATACAGGTGACTTCAATAACGTCTTTCTTCCCCGTTTCATGTTTAATTTATGTTTCAAAAAGTCACCTGTCAAATGCCAAACCTTTACAAATCCACCCGAGTATCACACTGGTGCCCCGTGTCCTTACTGCGACATATTGCCCATATCACCTCTGTAGTCCAACAAACAAGTGTAGAGAACCAGGAAGTGCGGGGAACCATGTAACATGCTATATCCTTGCCACTGTTGAAAGCGCTAAATCGATGTCCATCAGTTTATTTGATCTTTCGCTTTTATTACTTGATACATCAATAGACTATATCGTCAGTGGTTTCTCGGAATTAATATAGTTGGTGGATGATGCAAAGTCCTTGATGAACGCTCAAATTAGCACTTGGTTGCCAAATTAAAATTGCTGGATAAAATTTATTGGCATTTACCTTTCTTTTCCTTTTTCTCAGAGGTAATTATGGGACACAGTTTGACCAAATGCCGCACAATTTGAATTCAAATATATGCAAAAACAAGGGGGTGGGGGGTAGGGGAGTTGAAAGCTCTTAAATTTGTGAAAAGATTATGCTACATAGAAATAAATAGATTTCAGCAAGAGTTGGCTCAGTTACTGAACGAACAAGTTATGAATGCATTGTGTATGGATGAAGGAAATTCAAAATTTCATCATAACTACAGTGTTCAAAGGTATTTTTAACTAGTCATAAAACGCTATGATATCGGATTTCACTTGCCACATGAATAACTTGCGTTACGGTAGCTCGCCTTATGAATAAATCATCTTATTATAAGCAACTCAGCTCGGCAGGGGATGTAGAATAAGAGGGAGGGAATAGCTCCATCATATTCCTCTGTTATTAATACTCAATTAAAAAGTTTCAGATTCACTTATCAATTAATGGAGTGGATCAGCCAGAAGGTATCCAATATTTTCTATTATAATTACAAAGAGAAAGGAATAATGAAAATTCTTACGATAAAGTTCCAATAAATTATAAATGAATCCCTTTTGTTGTCCTCTGAATTCTTAGCACCTAACACCTAGCAAGGTGTTTCATAATTCATGCTCTCAACTGATTCTGAAATGAATGACTATTTCTTGGAAAATACAAGAATCTTGAGCGAATGGAATAAGATAATAAAGTATTTCAATTAATCAGTCATCATATTTTCACTATAAATAGAACTCAGTGAATTAGTTTAATCTCATAAAACTGTTATCACCACACAGGTTTTGCGCTAGTCGAAGAATCCTGCTTTTAACGTTTTAACAACAGTACCTTCTTACAGCAAAATCTCAAAATGCAAATTCTCAACAACTCTCCCGAGTGTGTCTCGAGGATATATGAAATATAAGCTAACAAGATGGAGATGAACTGCCTGCTAAATCTAGGGCTAAAAGGGATTTGTACAATCATTGAGATCCTATAAGTTGGATGATCCCATGGGGGTGCACAGCAAGTTAGCATGGTACTATAAAGATGTGTGGTAGCGGAGATAGGGGGAAATCAGATGGGGATTTATGTCAAGTACATCTTGACAGTCTTTGATCGAAGGGTTTTATGGTACTTATAGTAGTTGGAAATTTGCAGAAAAGTTATTGTTGTTACTTATGAAAGGAGATAATGACTTTCCAAGTTCACTGTGGCATTGAATGGGTTTAGGGAAAAGGGAATTTGTTTTTGGCTATAAGTGAATACATACACATTCATAACTAGCAATGTGCACAGAGACAGATTCCCCAACACATTGAGTTTATCAAATAGTTGCAAAAGGAATAAGGAATGATCAAGAACTAGACATATTCTTTGATTAATCTTCCCCTGTGCAATAACATCAGTTTTTATTCCAGTGAAAAATGTAGAAATACAGAGGGAGTGCTAGCATTGGGCAGGTACATAACAACAGCTCGTTAGTTTCTTTCTTGAACTTGTCAGGACATACATGTATGTTTACTGCACGGGAGAAGATAAACATTCAATTCCAGTGTCCAGTGTAATATGTGGAAGCTAAAACAATACAACATTTCCGGACCAACTAACTGCCCATGGTTATGAACAAACAAACAGTGATTCCTTGAGGCAAACTTCTTACATTTTCCATATCCACAAGGGAATCAAATGCACACTATAGTTTTTGTTATCATGCATCGTCTGCAGTAAAGCCTGTATCAGTAAATGACCTTTAAAAGACATGTCTTGGCAGGAGCGTAAGTCTTATGGCAGAAATGAATACCCCAGCACCTGACAATGGAGATGGCTGGGATGCTAATTTGTCCCATATATAATATATTGTCAAGAACTAGAGATATCTTATGGTTAATGAAGGTGAAATTACTGACCTAAGCACTGATATCGCTGTACAGAGGAACATTAATGATGAATGGCAATGATTTAAAAATCTAAGACAATAAAAAATCATACCCTGCCCCCCCCCCCCCCCTCCCCCTCCCTACCTCCTTTCTCGAGTAGTGAATAAAAACACCCAATTATATCTTTAGGCGAAACTCGTACTTCAGCTATTTCCTCAAGGGGTCTGTTGTTGTTGTGTTGTCTGCTTATGTCATGGCAAGAGTTGAATAATTATGGCTGAAATGAATACCCTGGCACCTGACAATGGAGATGACTTGGATATGACTTGGATGCTAATTTGTCCCATAGTTAATATATAGTCAAAAGCTAGAGATATATTGTGTTTAAAATCTCGTAAGACCCTTTGCACCGCCCTTATACAATGCCATTTTGATTATTGTTGCTCTTCATGGTTTTCTTCACTTTCTGCTAAGTTGAAAAATAAGCTGCAAGTTGTGCAAAATAAGTTGATTCGCTTTATTTTGAAGCTGGAGCCCAGGTCCCACATTGGTGATTTAAGAATTTAAGAAGCTGGGAATGCTGAAAGTTGAAGACAGAGTTAAACAACTTAAACTCAATCATGTTTTTAAAATATATAATGAAATAGCACCTGAGTACTTGAATTCTCATTTTACCAAATTGTCCAACACTCACAGATACAATACCAGGGGCAGTGCAACAAATTTTCTGGTTCCCAAAGCTAAAGGTCAGCAGTGCAATACATTTTTCTTTACTGGTATTCGGGAATGGAACTTGCTACCAACTCAGGTTAAAACATCCAAAACCCACGGGCAGTTTAAAAAGGCAGTAAAGAGTCACTTTCTATCTTGATTTTTCATCCATTTTTTATATGCAGTTGTTTCATAAAAAGTGCAATATTATTTTGTGTGCAAATATATATGATGTTTTTATAATGTGCTGTTTTAATAAGGACCCCAATGGAAATAAGCCCTTTTTAGAGCTTTCTTGGGCTATCCTTGGCATTATATGTTTTCTTGTATTAATATGTTGTGTTAATTGTTGTAAGTTTTTAAGATTTGTATATTTGATCTGATGTATTGTATCTCTGTGTCTTGATATGCCAAATAAAACTAAACTAAACTAATGATAAGGTAAAATCACTGACCTATGCTCTGAAGTCACAGCACAGAAGAACCTTAATATTGAATGGCAATGAACAAAGTAGTAAAAGCTAAGGCATTAAAATATCCTGACGTTGCCTAGACTGGTTCCCCGTGTCCCTCTATTAGGCCGCCATCTTTCAAAATGAGGGACCAAATCGAGGGACTAGGAAAAAACATGGTTAACAAGTGTGGCTCTTCCATGAACAGTGAGCATGCGCATTTGTGCCCAACAACAGCAGAAAACCACCTGATTGGTCTATTCAAACTGCAGTGCGTCAAATGATTGTCACGCCACACCTTGGGAGGTAAAGTCACGCACCCTATTACGTCACGTGCGGTGTGATGTACAACGCCTTGTGAAATCACCAGCGCTGTGTGGTGTGAATTATATCATGTTACAGTTTATTCATAAGTTCATCAATCAGCGCACACTTTAAGAACTGTATTTTTGTCAGTCTTCCATTGAGAAACCTTGTGGGGGTGGTGTGTAAATTGTAAAGACCAGAAGGATTCAATCTAGACTGAGTCCCTGTGGCCCTCTGTCAGTCTTCCATTGAGAAACCTTGTAGGGACTGTGTGTAAATTGTAAAAACAGGAAGGATTCAATCTTTAGTAGCTTTCGGGATCATCAACAAGCTTGGTTCTAAAAAGGTATCTAAATGAATCTTTAAAACATGGATCATACCCAATATCAGTCTACATGCTGCTATTACTAATATTTTTATCTACTTTCTTACACAGGTACTGGTCGAAAAAGAGCGTAGTGAAATCATGGGTATGGTGATCGTCGAGTCCGGCTGGGGTTCCCTAGTGCCTACTGTAGTCATAGCCAATATGTCACCATTTGGAGCAGCAGCCCGGTCTGGCAAGCTCAACATAGGCGACCAAATCATGTCCATCAACGGTACCAGTCTTGTGGGGCTGCCATTAGCCCAGTGTCAACAGATAATTAAGGTAAGGGCTAAGATGCACTATAGTTGCCTCTAAAATTGTTAGCAAACACGCGCATGTCTTTATGCAAAGGGTGGGTGATAACGACTGCAATTCTCAACAATTACACACTTGGATACAGTTTATACACACCAGTGTGGTCGGTGCACAGGGTTCTAGCTACGGTGGGCGGCACTGGGCGGGGCCGCTGGCACTGACAATATCCGCCCAGCACTCTAAAAAAATATATATATATATATTTTTTAACAATTTGTGGATAAAATCATTAAACTGCCCTATAAAACAAGAAATTATGTGGCAGGAACCCTCAAAGTGCATTAAAAAACCCTAAAAAGACATTAAGAAGGCCTCTGGATCCCATGCCATGATCCACTGCACTTTGTTCGCTACACTTTCTCCGTTCGCCATCAGTAAATTTACCCGGCACTAAAATGGTCCTGGCTAGAACCCTGTCGGTGCACTAACACGCATCAGACACTCAACACACCTCTCAAACCTGTCAACTATTTTGAAGGCAACTTTAACGCGTATCATCTTCATCTGAACACTGATGTCTTGGTTGGCTGGCCTAGTTGAACTTGCTTTCTTATATCATAAAAGGTGGCAAGAATTACTGCGGTGACAGCTGTCCTAGTTAGCTGGCCCATTAACTTGCTGTCTCATATTCTAAGGTGGTTAGAACGGTGATTCTAAAGTAAAAGCCACCTTTCTTTTAACCCGTACCATGCAGTGGCTCAGTGCGTGTGGGCGGTCCTTGAGGAAAACCGGGCGGACCTTGAGGAAAACCGCACACACAACCAAACTGTACATAGATCACGCAGTATGCAAGCGCTATGCTAAACTCGTAAAAGGAATTGTGGTTTTTACTTTAGTATGTTAATTTGTGGTTTTTACTTTAGTATGTTAATTGTAGTGCATTTTGACTAAAAGCAAAAAAGTTAAATAGAAGTAACTTCTCTGAAAGTCATGATTGCTCTGTTTCTCCAGTATGATATGTATATTGATGGATGGATAGTAGGTTGCTCTGTCATATGTGTATTGATGGATGGATAGCAGGTTACTCTGTCACATGTGTTGACCACACTCTACCTCTGTCTATAGTCCGAATTGGCGAGAAATGTTTGGTTTTTATCTCTTCGCGTTCAAAAGTAATCCAAACGTAAGCGCCTGATTTTGACCATATGCATGCGTCGCACATTTGATGCACAATGCACTTTTTGCGTTCATGTGCACCTTCTGTATTAACTCGCTGCTGTAATGAGGCTCGCCAATTTGAAACTGATCAAACTATAGTATTTTATAGCCATCGGTAGATGTTTACTGCATCACCTGTTTGTCTGTCCTAAGTGTGAGCAAGACAGACATAGTACCCCATCATTACTCAACACACTTATGGGTATGTATACTACATAGAGAATGGCCATCATTTATTTATTGTTCTTTATTCCGGACAAGATTAAAGGACACTATAGTTGGCATGTGGTTCTTTAAAAATATATTTCAATTAATTAAATCAAGTATCATAGAGTACACCAGCCATATTGTGGGCAAAATAATATAATATTTTGGTAGGAGAAAGTTAGAGAAATCATAATAAATTGCTTTTATCTAGTTGAATGTTTTGCTTCTTAGTAGCTATAAATTCATTTAATAAAAAGAATTCCAGTGGGAATCAGAATTGTGAGGAAAATATGGCCATTATTGCAAACGATCATATCAATTAACTTTGTCTCAGAAATATGCGCTTCGTGACATGATTTCTATGTAGAAGGCTATACAGGGAAATAATCAATTTGGTGACTGATTTAAATATTGTCCATGTTACATTTCTTGAGGCAGTTATTATTCTACCTTAAACTAGTCACAGCCAGAACATGATGTATTGAGGGCTATTAAAAATTGGAACAGGATGTTCAGTAAATATAAATCTACGTATAAACCTGAAAAGTGAAGTGAATAAGTTAAAGGTAAATATGTGGCATTTCGAAAGTTGTGGGGAAGTGGTGTACTAGGTCCCAACCATACATCAAGTCGTTGACGGAATAAAATGCATCATTTAGTTGTAATGAGGAACGTTTCGTACACTTTATCTGGTTGTGGTAGAGACTAGGTATTTGGAATAACATACTTATACTCCATTAAAAAATATAGTGCAATTTGGCATGCTGGCATATCAGAGTGAAGTTTTGCACAGAAAGTGGAAATTAGGGAAAATGTTCACACACACAAAATTAGACATAAAGTCCAGACAAAGATAATGCAAAGTTGAGCTTTTATACTCGTAGTATAAAAGAAAATCGTAGGCATAAATTTTGAGTATAAAGGTGATTTTTCATGCAAAAATTAAATATACCAGATCCCATGAAGTAGTGTAAAATAAAGCATAAAAATGATGGGAAATGTTTAATAAGTTGTCAATTGAATCAAAGATGTTTTTAAGTCAGGACTGTACAATAAACTTAGAATACCCCTCCCCCCTCACAACCAGTAGAAGAATATAAAGAAATGTGATTTGTCTAACCTTATTGTATTTATTATTTCTCCTTGCAGTCACTAAAGAGCCAATGCTTATGCAAATTCTGCATGGTATCCTGCCCTCCTGTAACACAAGTCCTAATTAAGAGACCAGATACCAAATATCAACTAGGATTCAGTGTACAAAATGGCATTGTAAGTATCCCACAATGAATTGCAAATGTTGATGTTTCACAATGTTGACCATGCCACGGGTGGACATGTATCCTCCATGTCAACTCAAATTAGGAGGTGACATTAGTGTGTAAGCTAGTGAAAGGCGCAGCACTTTCTGTGTCGCAGCCAACATTCTTTCTTCTTTCTTCGCGTTGAAGCAATGACAGTTGCAATGGAGTTACGCGCACGATATGATGCGTTCATAAAGTATGCTCTGATGTCACCCTTAATTTGAGGCGACATAAAGTGTAGGATGTTATTTTAGAATACAGTGGTGCAAAGCATTTTGGTTATCGAAGCATGCCGTGTGTAAGGCTAAATAACCATATCAGCACTTAGATTGTAAACATTGACTTTCGATACTGAGTAAAAGGAATTTTGTAAGCAGAAGGCAATCAAATCAGAAGGCAATCGGAGAACCATCTGCCAATAATGCATGTACGTACATACCCAGCAGCAACAGGGATTGAACCAGGGATTGAACCAGGGACCTCAGAGATGCAGGAAGAGGCTTCAAACCAACAAAACTTCTATGACTTTCTATGACTTAGTGTTGTCTATGAAATTGCATGTATTGTTAACTATAAAGGTTTATCAAAATGATTAGGCAACGTAGTCAATTCTATCTTGTATGTCGCTTGATAAGGTATCAGTGTAGGATCATCTATAAATGGATAAATATACTTTTTTTAATTTCAGATCTGTAGTCTAATGAGGGGCGGTATAGCAGAGAGAGGTGGTGTAAGAGTGGGACATAGAATCATAGAAATTAACGGTACTAGTGTAGTCGCCACGGCGCATGAAAAAATTGTAGAAATGCTATCCACGTCAGTAGGAGAGGTAAGTCCATGTGTGTTAGCTTTAACACTTTTTCCTGACAATTCTGCTCTAGGATTACTACATTTTTGTTCAATACAAAACAGCAAACATTTTTAGACTTACGTAAAAAGAATCCCATTTGTTGATGGAAATGTACATCATTCACACCATTCACTTTGTGCTTTTGTTATGCTTATTTCGATTTTAACTGCACCTATGCTAATTCAAATCAATATACATGTAAGTAGGCTCGTCTAGGAAGTACTTGGCAAACTACAGTTTCATATCATGAGACTATCCACATAAGACTAGTAATTGATCAGAGAATCCTTGTATATCTCAAATTGGAAACAAATATTAGACTTGTATTTATCAGCGGGCACTTTTGGAATCTCTCCTTATATCTGTTTGTGTAAGTATGTGTCACACACATCTTACGTGCCTGCCCGCTGCGCTCATCTTATTATAATGCGCGGACTCACACTTTAACCAATAAATACACACCACAGCAGGAATTCTATTTGCACACAGATAAATATAAGTCTCACAATTCTTGCCAATTTGGAAATGATTAAAGTATAGATGCCTATTTACACCAAGGAGCAAGTTTGATATGTTAGCAACCATTACCATGGGTGGTTGGTTTCAAATCTATTCAGCTGTAAGACATGAAAGTAATAGGGATTTTAAAAGGTTTTATTTTTTGTCAAATTGTTTGTATTTTTCACTTGCTGTTTGAGAATCTCTTTTTATTTGTCAATTTTGATGACAATAATATATTAAAATTTGGTGAAAAATTCAATACGCTTATCAGGGACAAGAATTCTGAAGGTGCCTGTAATATCATGTTAAACAATATGTGGGTCATTTGTGTAAAGGTTCAGTTGTATATTTTTTCAATGAAAAAACCAATCTTCCTTAGGTGACGAAAAAGAAAACAAACCTGTTGACCTCTTAGGTCAGGTCTGGCTTTTTTTCTTCTTATTTTTCTTCTTATCTTATTGTAAAAAATTCAACATATCTGTAAACATATTGCCATATTTTGACAAGCAAAAAATAATAATTTTGGGTCGGTATTCATTTGCATGTGACATTTTTTCCCACCAATTTCTAAAAATATGGGTCGGTTGGGTCCATACAACAGGTATTTTTTTCTTCGTCACTTTAACTACAAAGTGGATCAATTTAATACCTAAATGGTTTGTGTGTGTTGTTAAGTAATTGGATGCGGACATCACCAGACAGTCTGAACAAATACAAAAACCATATTTCTTGTTGCTGTCAAACTCTGAACAAACAAGAAGATCCCATTAGACGACGAACAAATCCCAATCTGTTGTACGGGCTAACGAACCTCTCAGGTAGGGTCGGTCAGTCGGTTGTTTTTTGTTTACTACTTTTGAGAATTGCCGCCAAAACAGAAATTTGAAAGGGGTGACGAGTCAGAATTTTGAGATGGGGAGGGGGGGGGGGGTTGACAACCGAAAACCGACCCGACAGTATGTTGTTGTGAAATTATTTAGGTTAATTTTCAGCAATTTTCATGCAAATTTAAAGAAGAAAAATGGGTCGGTCTGGCTCGTAGAGCAGGTTTTCTTTCTTTTTTCCCCCGTGGCCTTAGAGCATACTCTACTATCAGTCTTAAGGGGAGACTGAAGATGAAAATGTGATTTTCTAAAGTACTAAACCCACATACTCCAAATTTGTTGTGATGAAGTGTCTGCCAAAAACTTTTCATTTGACGCAACGGCGGCCATCTTGGATTTAAACAGCACAATTTGCGCACAGCTTTTTACGATAACGGTTTGTTCAATTTTTTTTAAATTTGGTATATGGGTTGGCAGTAAGTGTATCTTGAATTACTCAGAGCGATTTTTTATTAAATTGCGAATTGGTTACGAAACGATACGATAAAAGTCGCATAATCCCGATTTTTTGCGAAAAAAGTACGAAACGTCACATTTTTCAAGGTTAAAATTTGTTTTTTCAAATTTCGCTCTAACTAATTCAAGATATAAATATCATTATCCCATGTACCAAGTTTCAGAACAATTGGACATACCGTTACCGACAAAAGCTGCGCGCTTCATTTTAGCACGCGTCAAATCGCTTATAGTAGAAAAGGCCATTTTAAGTTTAGAAACACTGAATATGTAAATTAAGCAGCAATTATGCAAATTAGATGCTCAAAAATCTTATTTTCATCTACAATAATAATTTTAGTAATTATAAACACAATTTGCAATGAAAACAAATGTTAATTTAATGTGCAATTATTTTTTATTCTAAAATTCCTTAAATATCGCCCCTTGAAAACAATACAATACAAAAGAAATACATTACATGTATTCGTATAGGAAGAAATTCATTTCGCGTCACAATAAGCGTCACTTTGTTCCCTTTGAATAAGCACAGTTTTCGAACCGAATGTCCGAATTTTTTCAAATAAAAAGCAAATAAAAGCTTAAGTCCTATAGATTTTTAAAATTTAGAAACACTAAAATGACCAAAATACCCCAATTTCACATATTCTCATGTTCAGTCTCCCCTTAAAAAGAATATAGAAACATTGTGTTAATGCATCAAGGTTGTTATTTGGTCGTTACAGAATGTGCATATTAACAAATCCAAAGTCGATTAGACCAGAAAATGTGCTTTTAATCCTCTGAATTATGTCCATTAGTTGCTCACAATTACTCCCACTATGCCCCACCCCACATACACATTGCCCACTAGTAAAACTCGACCCCCCATCCACACACCCACCACATCCCACAAAAACACTAATGAACATATTTCCCTCCTATGAAGAAGGATGTAAATGATATAGTAGTATTTACATAGAATAGGTGCCTGTTTTGAATAATTCAATTATTGAACAAGAGACTATTTGAAAAGTCTTGACATTTCAAGGCATTGGATATGCCCTTTTATTCAGCACTGAGACAAATCTTGATCAACAGCATCATTGTATCTGGTACAGAAGGATATTATTAAGAAGTTGTGAAATATTTTCAAATGATTGACTATGAATTGTTCTTTGCATCAACAGATCCGCATGAAGACAATGCCTCTATCCATGTACAAGCTTCTAACAGGACAAGAACAACCTGTGTACATATGAGCCAGGGACAAACAACGACAGACAGACAAACAAGACATCTTCCTTGGAATCTGTCCGACAGACACAAATGCACTGTGCCACGATGGAAGTGAGTTGTAGACAGGCTGATGTACCTCAATACTATAGAGGGCGTTGTTACATGAAAGGCTGGCGTACCTCATTACTATAGAGGGCATTGTTACATAAAGACTGGCATGGCAAGAACTACAGATCGAGGGGGCTATGACAAAGACACTGCAGGGACACCCCAACCCTATAAAATTGCTTCTGTTTAAAAAAGTATGGCAAAACTGAACAACTCGTAAATGAGATGACACCATACAGGAAGCCTCACCACAGATGGGACATTTTTTTATCAACCCAATTTTCGATTCCTCCTAACAGTATTTTAAGAATTTGTATATCTGCCACAAAAAAAATATAGTATTATTTATCATCGAATAATGGTGTTGTGATTGTTGGTATGTGATGTATTCACCATCACCATATTATCTATAAATTACAGTTATGAATAGAAGGATGAATGGATGGATGCTGGCAGTTTTCCATTTTTACGTTACAGGTGTCGTCGTGGTAACTATAGTCTGTGATGATTCGTCAATTTTTTGTTGAACGTCTGCATACCCTGAAACAGATTATATCTATAGATGGAGTATTCAGATAAAGTCAAGTCCTATAGTAATTGAATAATCCAGGAGTTACACATCAGCCTCAAGAGCAGTGTGATTATATCAATATTAATTAAATGGATGAACCATTAATTTTGTGAAGTCAACATTTACTGTAATTCTGCTAAAGGAGGTTCAGCTTCTGTTTGGTGAACATCGTTCTGGTTTCTTGTACTAATATAACAGTGTTGTTTAATAGGAACCATTCTTATAACAGTGCCGGTAAAATTCTGCAATTGTTTTACCACCACATGAACTCGACGGATAGCTACTGTATCTGTAAAGCATGTAAAATATGATTACACAACCATTTCTTATGCCCGGCATTACTCTGTTGCTATTACCTGTATGCTCATATCTCGTATGTACTGTTAATGTACCAGTGAAGTACTACCAAAGTAGCTACACAGTAACTCTGCTACTGTGTTCGGCTACGTTGGTTGTACGGTACTAGCTGCACAGCAAGGTACTGGCAGGCAAAAAACAATGATGCGTGGCATAAGAATATGGCTGTTAACATAGGACTATGTTAATTACCACACATGCAGAATTGTAGATGCACTCTGGAGATGAGGTTATAATGGTTAATTATAAATATTAAATCATGAAGTGTGATCTTGATATATTATAGCAAAGTAAAGTAAAGTTTTGAAAGGGAAATGTTATAACTTTATGAAATCACAAATAGCATTTCTTTACCGAAGGAGTCAATTAAAGTATGTGGTAACTCAATCTTAATTTTCAAAAGTAAGTGTGGCTTTATGTCCTGAAATGGGAAATTTGAAAATGTACAACGTAAATAGCCCTTTATTTGACACACTGTGTATGGTTCATACAATGGCACTATTTATCCATTATCATGTGTATACTTGTCGTACATCAAGTTAGTAGTTGTTCTACGTAATATCAATGGAATTCAAACTACACTAAAGGAAAAAAGAAATCGTACAATGTTCAAACTTTGTATATGAACACTTTTGTTTATACAGAGAAGGCAGATTGAAACTAGAAATTTTTAAAGATTTGTGTTACAGTATACAACTCTTATGGCCAAATAATTTCTTTTAATGACTGAATTGGTGAAGATGAAGCTATGCAGGTCATTCTTCTCAAATAGTCCTTTGAGCATTGAAGCACAAGGCAGCCATATATGATACTGTAATTTAAATAAAATCAAAATGGCTGCCTTATGGTTTATTTGTTAGGATTGATAGGGAAAGTTAGTATCTTCAAATAGACCCATGGTTAATAAAGCACAGGGCAGCCATATCTGATATTGTTGTAAGTTAAACATATCAAAATGGCTACCTCATGGTTTGTTTGATAAAATTGATCTTTACAAGTAGATGGTTGTGGTAAGATGTGTGATATTGTAATACTTTCCTTACAGTTGTATATAGAAAATTGAAATGAAAAAAGTGGTGATATTTCAAAGATACGATTGAGTTGATGGACAAATACAAATAGGTATATGATGTTAGAGAAAAAGAAATTTACAGTTCTGTTTAATCCTCTATGGTTTACCTGAGTTCAGGTATTGAATAGTGTAGGAAGAAAAAAATGTCATTGCCAAGATTTGGTTTTGTACGCACTAGGGGAATAATTTCTGTTTTATCATCTAGTTGTTTCCTGGAGACCTTCTAACGGGATTATGTGTGGTATTAATTAAGTTTAATGATTTGTTTGTATTTGTGACTTATGGTCATTCAACTGAAAATGTTTATGTGATAGATGTCGAGAAAGAGGGACCAGGGGAAATCAAACAGTGAATATGAAATTGTGATTATTTGTAAATCTGTAAATGTATGTGTGATATAATAAATTTTCTTTCTTTTTTTGTAGTAATAATAATAAGCATTAAGCTCAAATGCATTGTACCATAAACCATTATTTTATTACCAACATGATTTAAATTCAAGTTCTTTAGATGGTTTTTCATTAGAACAAACCTACCTAATTAATGATTTAGCCAAATATTTTATTTCTAGAAACACTGAGCTCAGTGTGTCTATTGTTTTGATATGGAAAGTATGCCATAATTATATTGTACCTCATTCTGTTCATCTTTGTAGCATGTAGATACAACTTTATTTAACATATGATACCAGTGCATCCCCCATCAAAATGGAATGTGACTATGTTATGATAATGATAAATGCTGTCATAATAATGGTCATAATGCTTTGGACACACTCAACAAACTCATACACACGCTGGTGAGTGAATTTCAGTGCAAACTTACATTTAATTTATAATGAATATTGTTAGTTCTACATTGTAAGTAACCACTTCCAGAATTGCACAACGTATGCCATCAAAGTATTATGATGCCAACTTTAGTAGGATAGTACTTTTTGTCCTACTAAAGTTGCATGAACTGACATAGTCACATTCCATACATGGGGAACATACAAGCCTTTATAGTCTCATCCCAACTACACACAGTTCAATTAGCTATCTGGAAACTCTTGGTTAGGAATACGAGAAAAAATTAAAGTTCACTGTAACCCTAGCTCTTACTCAATTATTTTTCCAGTAATGATTGTTTTTTTGTTTTTTTGAAATGTTAATTGTATTTATTTGTCATATGCTCTGCCGCATTATGAAATTTGCATACATTTGCATGAGTTATCACGATCGCTTTTTAAACATTTAATTGGGAAGGAGGAAGCCTGGAAATGTCAAGTTAAGTTGAATTTTTCTGCATAACAAAATGTTATTAAAAACCCCCTCATTATTGACAATTTTTTACCAACTTTAAACTTCAGAACCACATTTTGTTATTCATTGCAACAATAACGACCATTTCTATTTCCCCCAATCCCCTATGTCACATAGCAAGGTCTTGATAGTACAGTGGTTATGTGTGGGTCATCAAACTGTGTCATTGGGCATGAGAATGTGAAGGCTTGTGAGAGTATCAAAATAGGATCATAAATCAAATTGGTGCTTCTTATTGATCATTATAAATTACTACTAAAATACACAGTACACAGACTCTTCATATTTTTGCTACACTCAACATATTGTTGACTTGTAATCAGGGCTTGAAATAAGCAGGAGCAAATTTACCCACTAAACCTCAAAATGCCCCTGGTTCTTATGTAAATTGTGTCACCAGGAGTAACTTTTTCCTTTAAAATTGCCCCTTTGCACTTATCTTCAGGATGACACATTTCTGTGATTTTGCCCCTTATAGCCCCTGGTATGTGACAAATTGCCCCTGGTCCTGAAGGAAAATCTGTGAACCAGGGGCAAATGTGTGTAAAAGGTAGCTCCTGCATGGTTCTTCATTCCTTATTTCAAGCCCTGCTTGTAATCACTTACTAACAAGTCCATATATTTGAGCCCTCATTTGTATCAGGAACATTTACAAATGAGACAACCCAGAACATGTACAGAGAAAGGTGTAAAGAGGCAGATTTATCATTTCTGGTGAGAAACCCACGCAATATGCCTTGTTTACCAGTAATCTTATGTTGAGTTAGCTGTATGTATTCTTGCTGTGTATTTATTAATTGTAGCACCCTCGACGCATCCCGCTAATCGTCACAATATGTAATATATAAAACTTGTGATTGTGCTTTATAAAACCCCTGCGTTATTTATGACCCGCGAATTATGTTTATTATCATTAATATCATTATTATTACTGTTATATATTATAAATTATGGTATGGTGTTACTGACATCAACACAACAAACACGAAATATGATGTAAAATTACTTATTTTTACTACCAATTAAGCAGCACTATTAATAATGTATGTACCATGTATGTTATAAAATTGTAGATTTAGTGGATCACAGATCATCATCAGTTTAGTCGTAAGTAGATTATATCGCAAAATGTTAGTGTTTCTAGTTTCTAGTTGTGTTTGTAGTCTGATCAATGTACTAGATTAAAATAATTATGTACAAAGAAAAGCAACAATTATACCTTAAAAATACATGTAAAATCATTGACTCAATGACTATGCTTCCATGGTATGATATTGGTATATTACTAGGGTGGTAAGAGGGTGGGGTGTAGCGTAGAAATGCACATGTCTTATGTTTACAAAGCTTTTTGTTGTGTGGGACAAGTTTGACAATTTATCAAACTAAATTGGGCTTTTTTACGTAGGTACGATGACAAATAATCGTATTTTACCATAGCCCATAAGCGTGTTGCATTGTTTCCATCATCCATTACACATCATATCATGGACTGGTGCACTTATTGGAACAAATGTAATAGTGTACAATTAGGATCTGTGTAAGAAACTGACTTTTAAATCTTGCAGAGCGCAAAATGTACATTAAAGACCATGATTTGAAATGGGATTTTCTTTCAATCAGGAATCCTCTATTCAGACTAGAATTGTTGCTTTAGGAGTTATAGTCTTGATTATGGTCTCCATCAGAAGCTTATTTTTGAAGATCGTGATGCAACAGGCAATTAAGGATGAAAAGTAATCACATCACCATGATCAGTTTTTGCTTTGTTTTTTCAATCAAAAAACCCTCTTACATATTGTATTCATCACCTAGGGCCCCAGTAACATGGCCTTATGATGTGTCATAGTTTTTGTTTCAGTTTCTTACACATACTTAATGTGCACTATTGCATTTGTTCTGTCATGTGCACTAGCAATACTATACGTGGTGTAATCGATGATGATAATGCAAATCATTCGACATGCTATGATTTATGTGTTAACATCGTCCATTGGATTCTTTGTAGTATTGACCCAATGGCAACCGAGCTGTGGAAATAATTTTATTTCAACTTTCATAGAAAGCATTTGACAGTACATGGCAGGCTGGAATGAAATGTAATAACACAGGTATAATCAATGTTATTTGCATTTAATTTTGCACCCACCCAGAGTGCATAATTTTGCACCCACCCAGAGTGCATAATTTTGCACCCATCCAGAATGCATAACACCACACTGTATTATCTGGCACTGTATGTTAGCTGCTCCCTGCAAAAAAAGTAATGTGACATTTCACATCAGATGGGCTGTAGCAACAGATTCCCATTGAGTTTTAAAGCACAAATGATACATGGTTATTGATGCTTTATTATAGATAAAAGTAGTCTGCAGAAAATGATAATGTGAAAAAATGCATCAAAGAATATCAAGCAATAAAAAGTCAGTAGGATGTTGCTTGCATGTCTCATTTAAATAGAATTATTAGCAAATGGTTGCAAATGTTGTTATTTAACAAAAGAAAGAAAGAAAGAAAGAGAGAAAGAAAGAAAGTGAGGCAGGGAGAGATTTTTTTATTTTATAAAGCCCATATTGGTCATCTTTATTTCACCGTACTATAACAATATTATTATGTTGTTAATGATGTAGTCCATATAGATGTTTAGCATATATACTATATACACCCAACCCTTGTGTGGAAGAACGTTATTCTGAGAAGAAGTTGTTAATTTATTAGGGGGACATTTTATTATTTAATTACACACCTTGCATCAACGCACAAATTTATGCTCCCTAATTAACTAACTTAATGCGTTGCAACTCATTTGGCTCGGGCACTGAGACTATTGCCCAGAATCTTTTCGCATGTTTATGACATTTTCACCTTTGTATACAAGTCTTTTTATAACCTGCTATCATGTTACTTAAAAAAGGAAAAAACACCCCCAATACTGATATTGATTTTTTCTGCAGATCAATTTTTTTAGTCACTCGATCGATGTGAGAATGTTTGATTTTATGTTGACAGGTTGTATTAACTGCTCTCAAGAAAGTTTTAGATGAATGCATAATTATCACTCAAGATCAGTACCTCATTGCACACCACCTATCTGCCCCTGTAACTTCTGCTGTTACATGGTCAAAAAAGATGGTCAAGAGGTTGCTTGCAATTAGGCCAACAACAAAAAGTTTGTCTCAGAATACCACGCATGTAGCTTTTAAAATTTGTATTTCACCGCACAACTTTTGTTTCCCATTTTTTTCTTGAACTTTTGAAAATGATGGTGTGAAGCCAAGTTGTGACTGTATGGTTTTTTCATCCAATATCAAAACAGTATTTATTTAAACTGAATAAAAACAACTGACTCCAGTGATTTATTGGACTATGCTTCTTCAAATTGTAATTTTACATTGTGAAATACCATACCAGCCTAATTTTTCTTGCAATTCACAGAGCCCATCTCATGTTTAAAAAACTAAACAAAACCAGATACCGCATTTCACATAGCGTTTTTTACTAAATTGTGTTTAAATCGCTTTTCGCATTTTGAGGTTTATTCTGAGACAAACTTTCTTTTGTCTTACAGGGAATTGCTATATTATACTGATATGTGACAAATAATACACATTATACGGACTTCAAGATCTTTGCACCAATGCATCTATTGATCACTCGGCTTATTAATCAAGGACTTGGGCATAAAATCATGTTCTAATCAGTTCTATTCATAACACACAATTTTATATTAGAATTTCCAAGAAAGCACATGTTTATTTGCTAATTGTTACTGAATTCTTGCACTGTTTGCATAGTATGAAACAAGCACTGTTTACAGGCAATTTAGTATCAAATTATTTTAAACCCAAGGGTGTTTACTTCAGCAGCACAATAATATTATGGTTCTATAAACTATTTAAAGTGGTAAGTAATTTGTCATATATTAGTCGAGGAACTGGTAATTAATGTACTTCTTTATTACCATACTGGATGACAATAAATGTTGCTACTAATTACCATACAAGAAAAAAAGCATAGATACAAGGGATTCGTGGCACTTTATTTCCTGTATTCACATACATACAAACCATGATTGTGCAAAACCAACTCGAGAAATAAGCTGCAAGTTTAATTAATTAGATTAATGCTTATTTAATCTCATCAAATCTCAATTGAGTTATACACAACCCCAATTCCCAAGCAATCCAAATTGTGTGACAAAAAGCCAATGTGTTGCATACAATATAGAAGTCCCATTGTAAATGTCCATATAGATATGTTATGTGCTGATCATGTAGCTTTCACCTGCCAGTCTATTTACGTTTCATCTTTTATATTATCTCCATTTTCAAAAACAAAGAATAAGTGACTAGCTGATCTGATTTAATTAATGCACTTACTCCCCCTGTAATCACCCTTATGTAATCAAACCTGAAGAGCATAGCAAGGAAATATTAAAAAATTATTTGATTTGTGAAATGATTCAATATTGTGTTTGTTTTGTGTATCATTTTTGGTAAGTGATGAGTCTTAACCCTAACTCCCCGGGCATGTTTTTGTAAATTAAACTATCAGGGAAGAAAACCAGGTCAAAGTTTTGTGGGAAAATAAGCTTCTACATGCGCCTGGGATGCGTGCGTGTGTGCTAGTCAAAGACTCTACCGACTGAGCTATACGGGCTAGCTTCAAAATATTTCATTTTTCTCACAATTTGATAGTCTGCTGGAGCGTTGCACGAGATAGACCGGGCGATCGCGCAGTATCAGATTGTAGCAGCGTATGGTTTTGTAGTGTGTAGGTGGTTAAGGTTAATACAGTGTTCAAACTTGACTACAATCAGTATCGTGGCATCGTAGTGAAATTTTTAAAACAAAAATTGAGCTGTTATAATGGCAAGTTGCGATTGGTTGTTATGTAGAATTTCTCTGAAGTGACACAAGCCACTGACTGCCATGTCACACTCTATAACCTGCCATGAATAGCAAAACGGTAACGGAAGTAGAAAGACACTATAGCCATACATACAAGATTATACTAAAGGAAATGGCTAGAGGGTGGCTTGCGCCCTCTCCAGTTTGAGACTAAAAGGGTAAAACATGCTAAATGTTTTTACATCCAAGCCCCTTGATATAATAGTCAGGTGGGAAGGGAGGGTTCTCATCATCATCTTCCTATACTGTGTTAATGAGTATACTCGCACAAGTGTTGAGGTGCATTCAGGTTGGAGTAGACAAAACTCCATTGGCATACAAAACGTATATATATACAATTAGAAATATTGGTGCGGAGCGATGACTAGGTGAACTGGCGACGCAGACCCTGGTCTTGAAGACGTCTAGTGATGGAGAGTCCATGACTTGCTGGGGCAGTAGATTCCACAGACGGATGGTGTCAGGAAAATATGAGCTTTTCATCAAGTTGGTGCGGGTGGTGGGAATGGTGAATCGCTTGTTGGTGCCTCTTGTCATTCTGTTGACTGGGGTGAGTTGATCATCAGGGATGTCTATCCATGATATGACATCAGGGATGTCTATCCATGCACCTCATGGATACCTTTTTCTTACTTCCTTTATTGTTATTCTTATGGTGCCTATACTCTGTTTGGCCATCTCGAGACAGTGACGTAACCGCATATTCTACTGATTGCATCACATAACGCGCGCGCATACTTGCGGCGCTGGCGTACAAACACGAGCGTTGAAAGGCGGAAGATACACACGCGTGCGTAAAAGCTGCGCCTGTTCAGTTACGTCACTGTCTCGAGATGGCCAAACAGAGTATAGTATAAGTTCAGCCCCTTGAGTTCCAGGATTCATGGGCGTGCTCCTGATAATTGCATAACCCTGGCGATGCAACCATCCATTTTGTTTTTGTATCAATTGGTTGACAACTCTTCTACAGCTTGTGGTTGACAATTCTTTTTCTAATGATGTAAATAACATGGTATGGCAACATAAAGCCTAGTATTTCAGGCTTCCAAATTCTACCAGACTGTCCTCGTTATCTCACGATTATTAATGAAATTAGCCAATCACTTGCTGGGTGCTCCATTGTTCTGCTACCCCTATCTCCATTACCGATTCGATCTAATATAGTAACTATCTATAGAGGTTCTGTATGAATGTTATTAATTACAAAAACAAATGAGATGAACCCGTGTCCTCTGGTGTAAATGAATGGAACTAACCCATGACAAAGATAAGCCTATTCACTTATGACTTTACGATCTATCTTGGAACAATCGATTATCTATATAATGATGCAATTGCCAAAATGGACCACATCTGTGTGTGAATACAATGACTGAATATGATCAATGAAATGTCCATGTGTTTTAAACGACTGAATCCGGGACAATCTTTTGCAGTGACTAATTCATAGGTTGATCGTTTGGTTGGTGTGAAAAGGCTTAAGGGAAGTGTCAAGTTTGAAAATATATAATAAAAGTATATAAAAGTATACATTTATAGAAAGTAAATTGAAACGTGTAATCTGATTATGACATCAGTTTGACACATAAATACCTTTATTTCAACAAATTAACCAAAACAAGCGATTTGTTGACCCTCTCTTTTCAGACAGCATAGCTAAAAAAAGAGTATATTTTCTAATATTGATTATCGTAAACAAGACAATTTTGCCTACATGTAGGATCGGGTTTTTTTCTTTTTTCAAAATAATGCTTATTTTTCAAAATATTGACAAAAACATCTGAAATTATGTAAATTTTAATATTTTTGCGTACATTTACCGATAATTGGTGAATTTATCTCTCAAATAATGAGAAAAACATTCCTAGAGCCAAATGTTTTCCATATGATAACAGTAACAGTTTCAATTTTATAGCTTTCACTTAGAGTTATCTTGTCTGAAAATTTGTAAAATTCCTTCATAATTGAACTTTAAGAAAACATCAATTTAGTAAAAATATTGACATTTTCCACCAGTATAGCTAAATGATCATGAAATACACGGGGCGTATGACTTCAAAGGCGAGTATGCATCTTTTATGCCAATGGAGATTTGTCTACTTCAACCTGAATGCACCTCAACACTTGTGCGAGTATACTCATTAACATATGTTTCTGCACAGTATAGGAAGATGATGATGATACTGTATGAACAAGTAATAAACATCAAAATGAATTATATAACGCATGAAAATATTCCTGTCATTTTATTGGTGGAAACTGCATCACGTGACATAAAATAGTTTCACCTTTTCACCCAAATAACGGGTCAAGCGGTCAATAGTACATTTTGATGGGAGCTTTTGGACCTGGCGGTCAATAGTACATTTTGATGGGAGCTTTTGGACCTGGCAGTCGCCCACTTTTTCCCCGACTCGCCCACGCCCCACGTACGCCCATCCCTACCTTCACTTCGTGAAACGGTGAGAAAGTAAACAAAACGCGTCGTCTGCAGCTGTTGCTGCGCTCCCGGTTGCACTGTATATTTATAGTACAGTTTTGTGTAGAACTTTTCTAGATAGAATGGACCGCCCGAGAATGGATCAATTAGGTTTTGAATTACTTGATGAAGCTGCCATTAACGAGCTGTTGAATGGCGTAGACAGCGTTCGGACTGATTATAAACCTAGGCCTATCCCTAGGCTAGGTCCAGCAGCTTGGCTTGACCCACCGCTGGGCTTAGCCTAGTATTATACTTAGGACTACATAATTTGCCAGTTGAATGATTTTAACTTGAACTGTTTCGCGTGGAATAATTACACGATAAAGACTTTTTGACGAGGAATCAATTTGTTTTGGATTGTTTTATGACTACTTGGGGAATTATGATTTCGGACTGATGGGGAGCTCAACTCTGCTAAAGTAAAGTAGGTGAGTACCGTATCACTATCATCACTGATGGTTGATGAAAATGTGTAAAATGACAGAAATATTTTCATGCGTTATATAAAACAAATATTTAATGATCTTTATTCAGGAAATGGTGCAAACTATTGGCCCCTCGGTGACTGGAGGCCGTGGGCCTACTATTTTCCCTCGACCTCCGGTCTCGGGAAAATAGTAGGCCCACGGCCTCCAGTCACCTCGGGGCCAATAGTTTGTACCATTTCCCTCATGATCATTAAATATTTGTATATTATTACACCTCATAAATATTCATGAGATAATAGGCATAAATCCTGCCATTTCATTGGTCAATTGCGCTGGACACAGTGATAATAAATTGAGCTATTGAAGAAATTGAGCTATTTCCCGTGTGGTAGTTTTGACTATTTCCCTATATCATCGTACCCAGAGACAAAAGTTCTCTACGTAATAGCGTTACACACACTTTAATTATCACGGTTCTCCTAGTAAGAAAGGAACTTGCTACGATGTCAATAACATCCAATCCAAGATGGCGACAATTACGAATCGGTCTGCGTCTTTGACAACAGACGATCTTGCTGAATTAATTCAAATCAAAGATGCCCAAAACATACGGCTTGTCGTCAAAAAGGCAGTTAATACCTTTGCCGACTACTGCAAAGTAAAAGGAACGTCAATAAAATACGCTGTAGGGCTAGAGTGTGGTCAGTTGGATGAGCCGTTAGTGTTAGGGCATTTTTACGCCGAAGTTCAAAAACGGGATGACGATTTTTACCATAGTGTCCCGCTCAATCGAACAAATGAAATGGCAGGATTTATGCCTACTATCTCATAAATATTTTTGAGGTGTAATAAAACAAATACTACATGGTATATCGGGAAAATAGTGCAACTATTTTCCCCTCGGTACTGGCTACAGGCCTACCACCCCTCACCCTCCGGGTTCGGGGTGGGGCCTGTAGCCAGTACCTCGGGAAAAATAGATTGCACTATTTCCCCTCTAACCATGTAGTATTTGTATACTATCAGATTCAATTTATATTGTCAAAATGTGAAGAAATTGAAAGAAAACTGAAATTTAAACGATGGTAATATTGGCCTTTGTTTACATTTTTAGACATTGTTTTGTGCTCTTTTGCTTCTTGTATCTGCGTCGGGGATAATAAGGAGCACGTCTGTTATTACGCACAGGAAAATTAAGCGCGCTGCCAGGCCTCAAATTACAAATCTTTGAGGGCACTCATTTCAAGGCCAGTGCACAAGGGCACCAGAGGCCACTATATGCTAAAGAATGCTTTCAAATTGAGGGCACCAAGGCCAAGTCAAAGGGCATGGAGGCCATGGCCTCGATGGCCTTCCTGTAATTTGAGCCCTGCGCGCTGCGCAATGATCGAACAGCTGGCACTGCATTGGAAAAGGGTGGAACTCCGCTTAATTTCCTGTCAAATGACCATGTGCCTTTTCCTGACTCAAACTTACCAAAACAACAATTTTAAATCACCTAACAGAATAGGAAATGATTGCTTCCGGCAAGTAATTTTTAATGATAATGACAGAATACATATATAAATTGTGAAATTGTGAAATTCAGTTTTTGAAACAAGTGCCGGGTTTACGCTGCCTACATTTTAAATTGTGAAATTGTGAAATTGAGTTTTTGAAACAAGTGCCGGGTTTACACTGCCTACATTTTAATGTTCATTTGATGAGTGCATATGCTTCTGTTGAATGCAGTTGAGTATGCCACCCTCACCAGTAATAACATCATACATAGAACCTCCACAAGGATAAAAACTGTGAGGGCGCATTTTCTGTGATAGATTGCTGTAAGGCAACAAGAAAAAAACTGTTCTACAGGCCTGACGGACCCATTTTTTTTTCAAATTAAAAAAAAACAAAAAACAATTTTTGAACATTTGTCAATATTTTTAAAAGATTTTTGATTTTTTTTTTAAACATTAAAAGACTTTTTTGAACATTGTTAACAAATTACCAAAATTTCAAGAAATGTTTGAAAAAAGAAAGAAAAAAAGCCAGACCGATCAACCAATCCTACCTAAGAGGTTCGTTTACCCATAACACATTTTGTGTGTCGCCTAATTGTGTAAGAGTGAAAGGGGGTGTATACAGGAGTGGAGTGTTTATCTATCTTTCAAAAAACTGGTGCTGTGAAGTGATTGGTACACTTCCTCCATAGACGGTATGTTACCTCCTCTGTAATATACCAGGGTAGAGAAGACTTATCAAGTTTAAGTGTCTTGCTCAAGAACACAACAAGTTGACCGCAGCAGAACTTGAATCCACAACCTTGTAACGTAAGTCCAGTGTACTATCCACTGTGTTATTAGCAAGGTGCTGTGAAAAGATGATCCCCCCAAAAATGCAATTGATCAGGCCCTTTTCTTGTTCTATAGCCCCAATATTGCCTTTCTTTTCCGTTTCCTTTTCTTCTCTTATCTTTCCTTTTTTGTCTCCTTTCCTTTTTCCCCCTTTCCTTTTTCTTTCTCCCCTATTTTTCTTTTTTCTTCTTCATACCCCGGGGTGCTGCAGCCACCGCAGCACCCCCCCCCCCCCCCTGGATCCGCCCCTGGTTATTAGTACCTGCTGGTGTATCAGTGCAGTTTCACTATTCTTAAACAGTTATTCTCATTGGTTCTTAAGAAATCGGTGACATTTATGTGAGACAACTTGTACGCCATGTTAAAACATGGCGTACATTAATTAGCATGACCACCCTCGCGCACTGCGTGGTAACTATAACTTTGTTCCATAACGTGCACTTCTGCTTTGCGCTTTGCCTGTGTGCTTATCACACCGACGCATGGCATAGTCATCGCACAGGATTGGATGGAATGTTTATGGGTTATTCGATACTAACAGGAGTAAAAGTTGACAAATATGGGCGTTGTCGTTCCACTTAAAATAATGCTACCGCCCTCATTTATGTCAGACAATATAACAGGGGTACGGTCTAAAAACAATACTTTTATTCTCTAATTTCAACTTCATACCAAAAGATTACCAAAAATCTGTTTTCAAACTCTACATACCCCCAAGAAAACACCCCAACCCTATATAAAAAAATATAACCCACCCCCACATACATGCATAATAAGTAAGTCTTCAGGCAAAGCATCTGATGCAGATTTCTTCCTCTAGTACAATCATTTGCATTTCTAGAACTGATCACAATCTCTTCATTAATAATTCATAGGATACATACACCTAAATCTGGGTTTTCATTCTCAACGTTTCCGCATCTATGCATCCTGTTTTTGACGATTACAGGATAAAAAACACTCTTTAAGGTGGCCAGTACAAAACAAAATCCTGTTCCACAGGATGACAAGATGCGGTGAGGTGTTTGGATGTTAATTTTTCACCTCGGAACCCTCACAATGCACCAACACCTAATAAATTTCTTCTGCTTGCTACATCATTTTATTTACTATTCATTGAAATCAAACAAAATTTGCCAAAAGTTGCTCGGACTTCCAAGCATAAACAATCGATCGGCAGAAACAAAAATTTCAATCTTTCACAAAAATGGGACTACCAGACTGGTAGAACAGGTATTTTGTTTACACGTGGCCTCGAACCTTTTGTATATAGCTCAGGAAATGATCACTTGGGGTGTCTGAATACGTCTACTTTCTGCATCATTTGGCAACATCCTTGTCCGGAATTAGAGGCAGGTGTGGCTGCTAGACCGAGCTATTCAAGTATGGATTACTTTCATCATATGCACAGGAAAAAAAAACAGTGGTTGTCTCTTGATTTATATAGAGGCAGCTTTAAGGGGATTTGAAATGGTGCATCCCTGACTAGCTCCAATGTTGCCCTCCTCGTAAGGGCTGCTATGAGCCAATCTAGGGAAATACTAAGATTGAATATATAGAAACCCTTTGAGTTATATTGTGTCCGGTAAGAAAACACTATGGGGGAGTTCTCAGGTTGATAGCGGTTATTGGATTGTTGAGCTCTGATAGGGTAATCCTGTGGAAGAATTACATGGTCTCCATTGGGAACCTTTCCTGACCATTAACACAGTGATGAAGTATTTCAGTTTGTTCCATAAAATGTTCTGGTTCTGAGCATTCAGTATAAAAGTGGTATTTTGATTTACAATTATGTAACAACCATGGAGAGTGCCATTAAAAGTCTTGTGTTATGCATGGACATTCCTTAAAATCAGTATGCATTTTGGCAATATACAAAGGTGTTAAAATATCAGTTGTGATGTATATGGCCATGTGTTTTGAACTCGCCACCCTTCCCGTTGCATGTCCAGATTTTTACATTTTACACCATCTGAGATTCGAATTAGCATATCGCAAAAAAATACTTGTTCTACCCCATAAAAAGTATATATTTTCTGAACGGTAATCTCACAAGGAATCTAAATATGCGATTGGAATTTGCATAGGACCTAATGGTAACATGTTGTGATTAAGAATGTTCAAAGAATATCGATTTCTTTTTCTCATATTTTGATTAAAGCTCAATATTTTTTTATTCCTATCCCAATCATCATTTTACTGTGCATATTAGTTCCTCATGCAATTTACCCATCAGAACATAATGGTTGTCAAGGGTAACTTGTTGAAATATACTATATCGGGAAGTAAATGAGCACAAACGTTTACATTTCAAATTTATTAGAGTTTACACATATATTTTGTTGGCTATTCACCCTATCCAATTTTAAGCAAGATTTTTAAATTCCCCTATTTGAGAGCTTTCCAAAAATGAATAATTTTGCTATAATCGGTTGAATAATTTTGTTGTTATGGTCATGTATGTAAAACCGATGAATTAGGGCAAGTTCACTGTGTAGTAAATAGGGAAAAAGCCAAGGACAATGCAATCGATTCGTGATTACAATTGTTACGTAATAGATGACACGTTTGTTGAAACAGAAACTTATAGAATATAAAACAATCTATAAAATGAGAGCAAAATCATGTTTGAACCATACAGATATGAGGAGTTATTGTCATTTGAACGTAGAATTGGGAACATTTTCTATATTCCCCATAGAGATTGTACACAACGCCACCGCCACCGCCGCCACCCCTGACTTTCGAAATATAATCAATCATATCTCAGCCAAACAGTTATAGAAATACCTGATTTATTCACACAGTGTAGCTAGATAAATAAGCTTTCAAATGACACCTAAACCATAGCTCTACCACATATAGTTGTTGAGTTAATAGAGAGAGATGGATGATTCGTCACCAAAAATGCAACGCCGCCACCCTTTTTGGGTGGTCAGTTCAAAACACATGGCCATATTGATTTAGGAATACCGTTAAAGATATTTTAATAGATTTCATCATAGGAGCATTATCAGTGAACAAAACTTTTTCATCAATACCAATTTGTTACATAAAATAACCTACAAATTTGCTATGCTCTAAGACATTTTCTATTGGTTGACAAGTCTTTGAAGTAGGGAAGTTGGCCTTTTCCGACTGATTAAACACACATGCCAAAAAGAAAACAGGAATGTTAAACATTTTCACATTAGGTAAATTTTAATTTTAAAATCTTAAACATTTTTAAAAAATTACAAAATTGTGGGTAGGTTGGGCCCACAGAATATGTATTTTTCCCATTGGCCTCAACCTTCTTATCAAGTTTGTAAATGAAATATGAAAATATTGATCAGGCAGATTCAAACAATCAATTAGAAGCCTTTTATTGTAACATTTCCTGTCTTTTTTCGCTGTGCAGGGACAACAATTCTGTGAATCCCTATAGCAAAGCAAAGCCTTAGGTCAATGACATTTGATCTGTAGAGAATAAGTTGCGACAATTGGGTGTTTCTAGACTAAGCAACCAGGAGATACACAGATTATTCATGACTGGATTGTAACATACACTTGCTAGTGACAAATGCATGGATCAATTAAAGAGATGAGCTTTGAATTGCTAGTCTCAAGATTTCAATTAATACCCGTTAAATATCTGTTAAATCATACCCAGATTTGTTATTAATTCATTGTTTCTTACACTGTGATTCCAATGTTTTCTTTATTGCTTTTCAAATATTTAAAAAAAGAAAAGAAAAAAAAGAAGATTTAGGCAAGCCTCCTAGAACAGTAACCACCCCCCCCCCCCCCTGGCCAACAACCTTTTTTTTTAAATCTATGATGTAGATTGAAATGAATGCATGATATTGTACAGGCAATTTGTAAGTATTCAAGCTATCATTTAGAAGCCTTTATAGTAGCACTATCCTGTGTGAGCTTTTTTCAAACATTTCTATGAATCCCTCCAGCAAAGCTTCAGGTGAAATCTGATCTTTGTATGGAAGGTATGGGTATAATATGTCTGTAGACTATGAAGCAACTGGAGGAGACACAGATTATTCATTCATGAGTGACTTGTAACATATGCTTGACTACCAATCCTAGGTGTCAAATGCATGGTTCCAATTAATAAGAAGAGGTTTGAATTGCTAGCCTCAAGATTCTAATTGATACCTATATAATGTCTAGTTGATCCATAGCAAGATTGAATATCAATAGAGACCGTCCGTGTTTGGGATTAGCGGCCATCTTGGAGGTAACACTAAACTCTAAGTATATCATGGCTAAAATGCACATTATTTTTTCAGATAATCTTAATATTTCAAATAACGGTTAGACTAATTTTGAGGTCATTCACCAGGTTGTATTGAATGAGGGTTCTGACCATGTTGAAAACACTTTGGCAAGGTGTCTATTGTTTCTTATGAGTACTGTGAGTTTGTGACTCAACGAAGTAAGGAACGAGTTGCAGTCGTTTATTCTGAGATATCACTGAGTTGAACTTACCATTTCCTTGTCCTTCCAGACAATATTCTGGTTCTGTTTAAGTGACTAAAAAGGACAAGTTAAAATTACATTAAACCTCCTCCTTGCAGAATGATGTAAGCTAAGTTGGCCAGAAAAACACTATTTTTCTTTAAATTGTTTTTTTTTATACCTTTAAGCATGTCATGAGACCTATGAAACATCCATTGAACACATATTCTTAAATATATTGCCAATAATTATGTCAAATTGCAGCACAGGTATACTGCATTTTATGACAAAATGTGTTTTGTACAATCATTTTAGTGAATTATTTGTCTTAAACACCAAAGAATGAATGAAACCTATACAATTAGTCAAATCCATAGGCATCCTCATTTTAAATGTATTTATAATTGGATTGTATAAACTGTGGTACCAACACGCAACCAACGCAGTGCCTTTGTTCTTATATTACCCACTTGCAGTAGCAATATAAAATACATTCATGGGTGTTTATACATCTGTTTCATTTCCAACCCCTTTTGTTGATATCATTATTACCAATTAAATCATCAATACGGTTTCATGTGATACTGATATTGGCATCGAGTCAAGGGAACAAAAGACAGCGCTTGTCCATCCGTAGACCGCCAGTTGACTGCCGTGTCCTAGACAATACCTCCAGCAAATTAACACACCCGACCGCCTTTTCAAGGGCACGGAGCGTAAAATATACACACTTTCCTAAATGAAAAGAACATCTTTATAAACCACTGGTGGAGGTCTGATGAGTGAGACTGTTGTAGCGCTGTATGTGTACTCACACAGCCATTAACCCTTACACTAATGCATCATTAAAACACACACACACAAATTATTTTTTACACATTTGTCTTAAAATTATTGTCCAAATTGCTACCCACCATAAAATTCAGCTCGAAAAGTGCATTCAAATAAGTACAAACAATCCAAGCAGTGTTTAGATATTCTGACAAAATGCCATCTAAATATTCAAAAGAATCACACATTTTGAAGACAAAATGGTATGTCTGCACAGAGTTAATATATATGAGAGGAGGAGTGCCTAGCAACGCACAACGTGATTCCGACCATATTGGTGATGTCGAGGTATTGTGTATCGTAGCATAGACTCTCTCGCTCTCTCTCTCAAATGTCTGATATTGTTTGATTGATATATATCGATGGACAGACAAGGATACGTGTGGTTCCATGTAAATTGCTGCCTCGGATCTGTAATGTAAATGCCATACTGGTGTGAAAAAGATGCGGATATGGTAAGTTTCATATATATTTTTCTTCTTTTTCTTTAATGGTAAAATAAACACAAATAAATAATATAATAATTGTATTTTATATGTAAGCATTTTAAGGTTTCTTAGTTGAGCGTATTGTTCAATGTGCAACCAATAGTTAGTAATTGGTGATGCTTTGAATAATCTGTGGCTGATGAACATACAACAGAATCATTATTATTGTTCGTTAGGCAAAAAAGAATTTTTAAAAAGCTTCGTGTAAGTCTGCTACATACATTACTGTGTAAGAACAGTCAGACGTATTGTAAAATCCGGGCTCTCTTGCATTTTCTTTGATCTAAAGTGTTTTTCCAACAAAAAGATGGTATTGAAATATACATGCACATGATTATATTAATAATTTTGCTACCGAAGTACAAACAAACAAACATAATAATTTGCACTGAGCACCCCCCAATCAGTGGCGGCACTAAGAGGGGCGAGCAGGGGTGACATTTTCCCCAGTCACGACCTACGCCCCAGTTAGCTCAAGCCCCATCCCATAAAATCGAAAATGTTGAGTTTTAATGTCAAAATTACTTCAAATTGGTATAAATGTCTAATTTTGAACCAATTAAGCTCATTTCGAACCAATTAAGCTAATTTCAGGCAATTCTTACATTAAAAGCCAACATTTTCACGCACATTTTGCCCCCCCCCCCAACATTTTTCTTGCCGCCCCAGATTTTATTTTCTTGTTCCCTGTTTGCCCCCTTCCCCCCAAATGTTGATGCTGGTGTCGCCACTGCCCCCATCATAATGATAAATGTAGATGACAGGGGGATATAATGTGTGTGTCTTTGACTAAATGAATCTTGTGTTTGACCTTTTATTATAATAGCAATTATTTCATGCAATTTGTTCTATTTTGCACCATATTTGACAATTTGAGGTTCTAGATGGCAAACGCTTTGGTGTTTTACAAGCTTTCCTGAATTGCTATTTCATGAACACTACCCCCATGTCAAAGGGAAATCTATGCTGCTACTCCCTATTCTACATACAAACAATAATTTTGCAGAGTACTCCTTCATTTCCTCATACACAAAACAGTGTACCGTATATACATTTGACAAATGGATTTGTGAACATTGTAAATACCCTTTTACAATTGGTTCAGAAAATTGACAATTAAAATCATAAAGACCTAACATGTGGCGCAACAAAAACAACAATATAATATGCAAATAAAGGTAAATGTTCATGTTTACATCATGAATATCCAAAGGAATGCATCATACATAAACATAGGCTACAAAAGGTACCAGTTTGCTTTTAAAGTTTAAAGCTCTCAGTTTTTCTTTTAATTAGACAATTTCAAAAGATAATTTTCTCAAATTCTCACTTTCCTAAATTTAATTCTGAATTAAATTCTTCAGATAAAAACAAATAATTCTCATGCCAATCCTACCTAAACTATATCAAAGCCTCTACTTTTGAGGACCAGGTAGGCACTACCCCAAAAAAGCTGAGCACCCACTCCCTGGTTTCAAATTCAAAGTGGTTTTCCAAGCATTTCATTAAAGGTATATTATGTTATCTTTTCACTGGGACGCCCTCAATCCTCTAAAATAAAAAAAATTGGAAGCAGATTTCTTGCAGATTTACTTTTCTAATCACAAATCATAAATATATTCCAAGTTACAGAGCGATACGATTCCTAATAACCTCAAAATCATGGTTTAAAGAGTGAATTTAGAGTAAAATTTGAAAAATAGATTGTACCGCTCGGTACAATCTATTTTTCAAACCATGATTTTTGAAGTAATTAGGAATCGTATCGATCTGTAACTTAGAAGATCTTTATGATTTATGATCAAAAATGCAAATCTGCAAGAACCTCTGCTTTCATAGTAAAAATCAATGATAGAGTGCGCTACTTGGAAAAGATCACATAATATGCCTTTAATGGGAAGGTTCTTTGGTTTCAGTGTTTCAGTAAATAATG
Organism: Ophiura sarsii; assembly: GCA_035610835.1. Classification (NCBI taxonomy): domain Eukaryota; kingdom Metazoa; phylum Echinodermata; class Ophiuroidea; order Amphilepidida; family Ophiuridae; genus Ophiura; species Ophiura sarsii. The sequence continues at coordinate 75,647,749 of CM069442.1, read as the reverse complement.
CATAAACACAAATAAACACAAGAGCTTTACCATGTTCTATTTCCAAACTATTTCCAAATTTTGAGCAGTTTAAAGCAAATTTAGGTCTTTTCTAAAGGCCCTGTCACACCATAGCGTATGGCCTGAACGTGGCCTGAACGTATGCCAACGTATTCAAAAAATAGCTTGAAAATTGTCAGAGTCCGAGAACGTCCAACTTCCCAACGAATTGCGTCAACATCGGTGATGGAATGGACGTATCCATAGCGTATTAAACGCATACATAGCGTATGACTAACGTATTGATAGTGTATCACTAACTTATAACAAACTTATGACAGCGTATCACAGCGTATGCGATCGGCGAGCGTATGACCAACGTATTCGTAGCGTATGTCTGCCGTGCTCGACGTATCCTCAGCGTATCCTCGGCGTACAACGAACACGTGACTTATGCCGTTGCAGAAATTGAGTTTCGTACACGGCGGGACAAGTGTTGCCAGTTCAAGTAAACGCAGCCTAGATGATAACTATTAAAATATCTAAAAGGGTAAATCTATATATGAAGAGGTTTTTTTGCAAAAGGGCCTACATCCACTTTGGCTCTTATTGAGAAAAAGTCAAAAAACTGTTTCTAAATATTCAAGATGAGCAATTGAAAAACTGAATGGATTGTGAAAGAGGTACACTACATACTCACCCTAATTGAAATAAATTTCAAATGTGCTAGTTTTTAATTTTTTTAAAATCATGTTTACATTTTTTGAAAATTTGGATGTACAATGTAGGCCCTTTTGCAACAGAACTCCATCTGATTGTACATAAAGAAAAAATAACACACACAAAAAATCAGTTATTTTAATCATTTAAAAAAAAAAAATGGATATAGAAATGTATAGGTCACAATCATATGTTTCAAGGAAATAAAGTCATTTTTTTCAAAAAGACCCACATCTCATTGTAAACAGCCATTGAAGTTGTTGTTTTGTTGCAAAAGGGCCTGTATCCCGATTTAATTCTGGATACAGGCCCTTTTGCAACAAAACAACAATTTCAATGGCTGTTTTCAATGAGATGTAGGTCTTTTTGAAAAAAATGACTTTGTTTCCTTGAAACGTATGATTTTTCCCTATACCGTACATTGTTATATCAAACTCACTTTTGAAAAAAATGCACCATAGCCCTTTTGCAACAAAGCTCTTCATATGTCCAACCTATAACTTAAGATGATTAACGTACCTCTAACGTATGTCAGCGTATGTCTAACGTATGTCAGCGTTTGTAAACGTATGTCTAACGTACCACGAACCTATCGGGAACTTATGCAGAACGTAAGTTAAGCACACGTTGAGTACGTCGAGAAATTTTGAACATGCTCAATAATTTTTCGCGGGCTCGACGTGTTCCAAATTTTCACAACGTATCACAGCGTGCTCTTAACGTATACGACGTATCCCAAACTTACCCTTAACTTGTATCAGCGTACACCAACGTACGCCAACGTATTTTTCGATATTTCGCATACGTTGTTATACGTTCAGGCGATACGCCATGGTGTGACAGGGCTACCGTACAGCTAGCGCGCATTCGGCTTTTTGGGAACTTATGGAGGGTTTGAGTATATAAATGGGTCCCTTGAGTATCTCATCCTCACTTCTTCATGGTCTGTCTTGGCCTTCTTGCTTTTTCCTCCTCCTCGGCCTCGGCCCCTGGTTGCTTGCTTCTTCTTGGGAGGCATGTTAACTGCTTGATGACATCGGCGGGAATAATGTAATGTGAGATCTGCACGGTATTTATACGTGCTACATACAGCGGCATAATAAGCCACATGTTCGTTGTACGTCAAGGATACGCTGACGATACGTCGAACACGGCAGACATACGCTACGAATACGTTAAGTATACGTTAAGCATACGTTAGTCATACGCTCGCATACGCTGTGATACGCTGTCATAAGTATGTTATAAGTTAGTGATACGCTATCAATACGTTAGTCATACGCTATGTATACGTTCAATACGCTATGGATACGTGACAGGGCCTTACACGATCGCCCGGCATAAGGTGACTACGTGAGAATACGTCGAAACTCGTTGGAAATACGTTAGGCATACGTTAGACATACAGCACATATACGTTATCAACTCGTTATCACTACGTTGGCTGTACGTTTCACCCAGCCTACATTCATCAACGTATACCAACTTACGAGTAACGTACCACTAACGTATGTCAGCGTATGTCAACGTATATATTTAACGTACCACAAACTTACCGGGAACTTATGCAGAACGTATTAAGCACACGTTGAGTACGTCGAGAATTTTGTTTGTTTTGTGGTCCAAATTGTCACAGCGTATCACAGCGTGCTCTTAACGTAAACGATGTATCCCCAACGTACCCCTAACTTATATCAGCGTACGCCAACGTGTACACCAACGTATTTTTCGATATTTGGCATACGTTGAGGCGATACGTTATGGTGTGACAGGGCCTTTAGACAGATTTGTCTTCCTACTGTAATTTGGATGTGATAAATGCAATCTTTTCCTTGTTTCTGTTTTTAGTATTACTCTATTATAAGCCTATGTCTGCCAATTTTGCCCAGCTTCTTGCAAACCAAGTCAAAACAAAGTCAACACTTTTTTTACGATCTGACAAAACTCCTTTTCCAGAAAGAAGACTAGGTGCAAAACAAATTTTGCCCTCCTGCTATTTGAAAAATCCCCCTGTCCAGTGAAATGCTACGGATATCGGGTTTGATGGCGGTTCTTGGATTGGGAGCAGGTTCAGATAGGGTATAGTCCTATGGTAGGGCTAAACAAACCCGGGTCTATCAATGTTTGCACCCAAATCATACAGGAGGCCAACAACACTGCAAAAACTAGGGTGTTACTTTAACACCGGTTGGAGTTAATACAGGTCCAATCCAAACACTGTTGTTAAATTTGCACCGGTGTTAAGATTTTTGGTGTTATTTCAACACCAGTTGGTATTATTTTCAACACAACTATTATTTTTTAACACTGGTAGGTGTTGAAATAACACTGATTGGATTGGACCCGTATTAACTCCAAATGGTGTTAAAGTAACACCCTTGTTTTTGCAGTGAATCTTTAATCTTCCCTTTTTCATGTTTTTGACTGCTCTTAAGAAACAGTTGTATGGCAGGATGTGAAGAAAGTGCTAACCTCTTCATCAATTTTAAGAATTTAACAAAGTAGTCTTTGAAAATTGGTAAATTTATACGTATTAAATCTGCGGTTGATGAGCTACAAACAAATAGTCTACACCGCACACAGTATCAAATTTGCATAGCATGGGATATGGTAATCCTAGCCTTTCCAGTGTGTTGTATCTGATGCATATCTCATCTTTTTGTATGCATAATTCTCTGTTGTCTTTATGAATATTTTAATTCATGCTAAGAGTACAAGAATTTGAACTCTACTTGGATTAGGAACGTATACAACTTTGTGTGCAAATCATTTAGAATTCAGTTTGAAGTTTATATGGATTTCATATGTTAGTCATCTTGAAAAACTCTATATGCTTACTAAACTTAACACTTTCCACGCGGCAGGCGGCTGCAGACGACATTCCAAAATGTCACAAAATGTTTCAACAATGTCAAAATTGTTACATACCATAACCATTTTTGGAAACACCACATGAAATACATTGAAATAAGTACAAACATGCCTAGTATTGGTTCAGTAATCCTTGAGATAGATTCTCAAAATTGTAACAGGTTTCTGAAAAATAAGTTTTGTGTATGGTAAATATAATAGCCGCGTGGAAAGTGTTAAGTATCATATGATGGGCCTGTAATCCACCAGCAATGTTTTGATATGTATATTTGAAGGATTTGTTTGCTTAATAAAGGCAGACAGTTCAAACCTGATCATATTTTATAAATAGTGCGTGAATTATAAAGTAAATAACTTTTTCTTCTTGGCATAATCTGAATCCGATGAACCTTTATGACTTATTTATTGTACGAGCAAAATGTTAAACAGTGTAGAAATATAGCTTCTTTGTCTTATGTGTGATCTGAACTATTCGCTGTGGCAGTGCAGCCCCAGCAAATGGACCATGTTGGGTCCAAGTCTCAGATGCTGTGATGAGCATGGGCACCACTTGTATGCAAATGATCTCCCCCACCCCCGGATATAGAGTTAAACAACATCTATTTGATACCAAATTTTCATTAAGCAAAAAAAAAAATCAAGTTTGGTTTGTCTCAGAAGACCGCGAGTGTAGCTTTTAAAATTTAAATTTCTTATTAATGACCCTTTTTTCTTATTTTCTCTTGAACTTTTGAAAATGATGCTTCTTCAAATTTTATTTTCACATTGTGAAGTGCCATATCAGCTTCATGTTTACAAGAGTAAAATTGCCATATACAAATAGACGTTAAACACAGTTCAACAAAATGTGATTGGTTTCTGCTATGGTAGTCAGTCAGCTGTAGAACGGGGCCCCGTTTCAATTGAGGGCGCTCTAAAACGACGGTTGTACGTAACCAAGGTAACGCACACCCGTCAATTTTCGCAATGATTTAATTTTCGCCTTTTACCCCCAATTATCTGCATAAAAAGTAACTATCCATCAAGTTGAGGGCCGCATAAGGTACCAGAACTCCTTGCGACACTCAGTTCGATGATTTGATTTAACCTTTGACCCCAACATCACACGATACAAGCTAAAATTATATCTTTTTTGACCGGTTTGCTGCGATGAGACCACCATTTTCTAGACGAGATTACACCATTAAATATAATTTTTAGGGTAAGTGTGATAATTTTTGCATTAAATGTAAGCCCTATAGTATTCAGAAGTGATGCCTTTGTAACGGTTATCTCTGGGATAAGAGATTTATTTTGTTGTTTAAAATCGGCCAAATCGGCTTTTTAAGAATTTTGGAAATTACTGTGACGTGACGCCGTTCCCTTGGAAACGGAGTCCCGTTCCCAAGCCCGCCCTCTATTGAAAAGTGTTTTTTGTTCGTATTCCGGCGCGCGACGGACTTCCGTCACTTGATGAATCGCCGTGTAAAAAATGACGGCAGTGCGTCACTAAATAGAGCGCCCTCAATTGAAACGGGGACCCGTTCTACAGCTGACTGGTAGTGTTATAATCAGAGTGGCGCCAGGGTGCTATGTTAGGGGGCCAAAACAATGGGTGTCCAGGGGGCGAAGTCCCTTGGCGGGGTCCAAGGGGCAGAGCCCCCTAGGTGGTTGGGGTCAAGCTGTTGCATTTTGGGCCTAACAATGTGTCAAAAATACCTCGTCACATTATAAGGCCACAAACGTGTCAAAAGCCCCATTTCATCTGCACATTTGAAAGCTGCTATAATAATACAGGGTGTCTCAAAAAAACCCGTGCACGTGTTTACCCAACTTATTGACCATGAACTTCTAGAATTTGGTGTAACAATTGTATACATGTTGATAGACCAAACACTTAGCTTTCATATGCCGTTTATTTCATCTAATTTGGTTTTGTCAATCCTGAGATATGATCAATTAACTAAAGCTACCTAAAATCGAAGTTGTGCCACTTTTACGGAAAGAATGCTTAAGGTAAGCATTAAAACCCTCGTCCTCTTTAGGGAGGGTGGTCGCCGATTGCGCTAGAACGCAAAAAAAACAGTAACCTAGGCCGTCTAGGTGATCGCTTTTACATTCCCTGCGCTCATTTTGACGAAAACAAATTGAGGCTGCCACCTTACCCGGGGGTAGGGTAAGCCGTCAAAGTCCGATTGTAGGGGGGTGGTTGCCACCTTACAATTTTTTTTTAAATCGCCATTTTGAAAAATATTTTTATTGTATGTTCCTGAAATATTTTAGCATAGGCCTATGTTAGAAACACCATTTCCATCACTTTTAAGCAAAAAATCGGGTGAAATTCCGATATTTAGAACTTTTTTGGCGAAGATTTCTATGATATTTCACTGTCCAGCGAATACGGCGGGATTTTGAGGTCGGCCATGTTTGGTGACGTCATTGAGACGTCATGCGTGGGTTGTTTGTACTTGTTTTAGTATGAATGGATGAAGGGAACCTCTAGCTTTAACATGGTACCCAAATAAGCATACTCTGCATTTCGGATTGGATTTGTTTAGGGGGTGGTAACCCCGGTGGTAACAACCCCTCTCTCCGGAGTAACCCTGTCTATTCATTGCAAACTGTAAAGTGGCACAACGTCGACTTTAGGTAGCTTTAGTTAATTGGTCATATCTCAAGATTGACAAATCCAAATCAGATGAAATAAACGGAATATGAAAGCTAACCGTTATGGCTATCACTATGTATACAATTGTTACACCAAATTCTATAAGTTCACGGTCAATAAGCTGGGTAAACACGTGCACGGGTTTTTTTGAGACACCCTGTATTCCAATCCTCATAAAATATTCATATCAAGCCCAAGTATGAACAAACATATTCAAAGCAAAATTACATTGTTAAATTTGGGGTTATTTTAGTGATGGTCCTTCAGTCATCCGCTTCAGTCAATTATTTATCAAATCATCAACTCATCTTCACAGTGGAGTGTGCCGAATGTCCCTGATGGGGTTATCAGGTTCTCCATCCCCCCGAATGACATTGACACTATTTTGGTGGGTTACCTGTTGGTGAGTTGGTGAAAACATGCATGCGTAGCGCGCGCATTTTGTTGTTGTTCTGGCTATAATTAATGTACATTTTGATTGATATTCGTGGACATATGCCTGCGAAAATGTGCTATTTTTATATTAATTTAAAACCCTTTCAATTCCCTCGAATGGTGCAATTTCTCCTGAGTGGTAGTAAAGGCCCCCCCCCCCCCCTTGGACACGCCATTTCATCTTCATACTACAAACTTTATAAGCTTCCCCGTTTTCCTTTCCTCTCCTCTTTTCTTTCTCTTTCCCGCCGCTGGTTAAAATATACATTTCACAGAGCCCGTCTTATGTTTTATTTTTAATTGCATTTCGCAAAGCCTTTTTCTTCAGGTTTCTTTTGAGACAAACATTTTTTCTTTTTTTTTGCCTTATCCATGGCTCTAATTCCTCTTGGTTATAATACTGGGGATATTAGAGGATTTCTTTTTTCTTCAAATAATGAATACCCATTAACATTTTGAATACTAAACAGTAAAATGTTCCATTCATTAGTTCAAAAGTGTATATGTGGTTGAAAATAATGCTATTTTGATGAAAGATCAATATACAGTCAACAATCTTGAACCCCAAGGTGTGTCGTCATGGATAAACACATGCCATTTCCCCTGAGAGCATTGAGTGTCCATCTTAATAGCAATGATTCACAGAAAATATCTTGATATAGCCAATTGTAATAGCCTTAAAAGCGTATAAGCATGCCATGCTCAAATGAAATTAAATGAATATATGTGGAGGATATACAGGGTGAGTAAAAAAAAAGGGTACTCAACTTTGGGATTTTATATCTTAAAATCAGTGCACAAATTTCACAGATTTTTTATTGAGGCAGATGGGTAATCTCATTAGGTTTCTTAAGAATTTTAGTTGGTTTAAATTGGTTGTGGTATTCAGATTTTATGCTCATTTGCGTAAAAGTGAACATTTTATAAACCGAACAAGATTTGCGATTTTTGTCTTATAAGATCTATTGAATTCCACTATTGAAAACGGTCCACATTCCAGTCCGAGATGAGTCCGACTATCACATAAGCCCAAATTTGTTGTTGTTGTTGCTAAATTTGTGTAATAATGACATTGTTTTGTCATTATTTCGTATTTAATGTTTGAAAAAAGAACTGAGAATGTTTTAATTGTCTTTATTAGTTAACTATTGTGTACCATACATGAATCCACTTATTCATTAATTTCAAGCATTATTGAGTAAAATATTCAATATTGTGTTCGGTTTCAAAATGCAGTAACTTTACCAAAATAGTCATATCTGGTAAACGTTACCATGAAATGTCATGATTCTTTTTGCTGATGATAGTGAATAAATGCATCTATTGCCACATACATTGGTTGCCTTCATATTCTGATAATAAATATTTTTAATAATTATTTTGCTTTGAGTAACACCTTTTTTTTAAACTCACCCTGAATGTGGGAAATGCTACCATCCCAAACAGTAAGTCAAATACAATGGCTTCATTTTACAAACAAAAATTGCTATTGTCTAGGATTAGAGAAAATATGACAAATGCACCAATAATTGCCCAGACGATGGCGGTCACGATTTGCCTAACTTTGCCATTCGTATTGGTTTAACAAGTTATCGCGAATATCCATCGAAAAATTATAAATATCGCATTCCTAGGTACAACTACATGTAAATTAAATAATCTCAAAACCAATGGACCAACTCCACTCTAACTGTCCTTTCTTTTCTTTTTCGCAAGTTAAATAACAGTTCTTGAACATGGTGGGTAATTTTTAATTAGTCACATGTTTAGCTCAAAATTTCATATTATACACTTCAATTTTGATGCGAAATGGTAGGAAAGGGATATAGGCAATAACATATAATACTTGACGATATTCTGGCCGTATTATAGTTTTATGATTAGTAGGGAAATAACGACAATTTAAATAAGTATTGGGTATTTGTTAATTCTTTGCCACCGAAATTGCTAATCTCCTCGGTGGCAGAGCAGTTAAAGGTATATGCTGGTTCCCTGCATCTATGGGCTCCACACAACTTATCCATAGATGCAGGTACGCGCCGATTTCCACTCGAAGCTGATTTGCTGCCATAAAAAATCCACAAATAAATCCGATCAAGCCAGCGTCACGCTTAGAATGATAACAAGTTTGCTGATTGGCACAAACTACACGTGTATCGGCGCTACCCACAGCGCCGGACTTCACACGCACATGCACGCATGTCATAGCGCGTTCCCCATCGCGCCGTATCTATGGCAGCGCGACAATGACGCTTCAGCGTTCGATGCGGTATCTCAGCTACAGTGTGTTGATTGTTATTTACCGTATGCCATAACAGAGCGACAATGCAATGTGTTGAACTTCCGTTACGGCCGGCAATTGAGAACCCTGTACCTGCACCTATGGATAAGTTGGGCCGGGGATCTAGGGTGCAGGGAACCAGCATATTAAAGGTATTGGCCTGTATATTACATTGAATATTTTGATGCGGGAGTTCGAATCACACTGGGGTGACTTTTTCTTTTGTCTTTATTTTTGTAACAAATTATGTTGGTTTTTTTCGCTCTGAAATATGACATTTGAATTAATTGCAATATAATATATTAAGAAATGTACGGCTTTTCAAGAAAGCTTACCAAACGTTTTTTGTTTGGTTTTTTGTTGCTAGTGTGTTCTTATGATACCAGCACATGACCAGGGGTCTTGCCACGTTGATTTTTTCTTGACAGCCATCGTCTGTAATTGCCAGTAGAATAAAAAACACACCAAGTGTCTACATTTTAATTTAGTCTTGCATGGGTATTAGGTTTAGATATGGGTGTTTCAGGTTTATATATCACAGTGTCAATCTAAGCTTTTTCACAGAAGTTCCAAAATTAAAGGCACACTCAATCATGTGGTAGGGGAAGGTGGGGTAATGGCGGACACATTTTGTCAGAGAGGTATAACACACATATAATACGTCATATAACAATAAAAAATCATGTAAACACAAAGCACTGTGAAGGTTCTACCTTTTATCAAGTTTTTATCAACTCATCATTTTGAAATTCGAAGCTACGACGCAATAAACAAAATGGCGTCGTCCGGCATTACCCCGCACCTTGGGGGCAATGCCGGACGACGCCATTTTGTACCCAAAAATCTTGTATAATGTATTTCTCTATCAAGCATTATACACGTTAATGTGTCCACAACGATCTTTAAAAGTATTCAATATACATTATAATAAAAATAAACTAAATCTCTGGCCTACGTTGCATAAGTATATTATAATCGTTTTAAGCCATAGGCACCAAAAAGTCAAAGAGTTACTTACCTGATTTTTGCGATTGTTGAGAAAATAAAGCAGATGAGCCCTTCGGTCTGCCGCTGCGCAAGCTTAGTGCAGTAATTCGTAACAGCGTACGATAGTTAAATAGTGCCCTCTATCGCCACTTATCAGTTGTAGCAGTGTCCGCGATTACCCCGCATCCGCCATTACCCCACCTTCCCCTACATGTACATAGAAGCACCCCTTGTTTAGTCATTTTTTTTAAAAAACTGGGGTTTTTGCAGTTTTGGTAATGTTTTTCTATGTAGTAACTCACAACCGCATAAAGCTCAATGCTAAGTGGTTTTGCAAAAAGCAATACCAGCAGCCTGCCAAATAATTTCAAGACCATTTCAACAAGTAGACCATGTAATATCTGATCCTATTGACGAAATTAACTTCACATGGGCTCACAGGGATTAAGAAAGTCAATTTGTTAGTGTTTCTCATTTTTTGTTATTATTATTATTATTATTTTTGAAAATTTCTGGAGATTGTTAAAACAGAGGTGTTTTCTCCCTATTACGACTTTTTCGGTGACATTTGAGGACATTTCGTATTATAGTCAAGAACCACATAATAAGAATATGAGAATATATTTGTTTCACCGTATGTGCCTTTAAAATCTCAATCATACTCAAACAATTTGTGTTTAAATATATATTGGTTTACATACATGTAGGACTGAGGGAGTTTGGGTAAGGTTAGGGTTATGGAACAGGGTTAGGAGTAGGTTAGGGTAATGAACTATTCTCTTATTCTCCATCAACACAGTTGCGTATATGGATTTCTAACATTAGATTTCAGGAGTTTAAAAAGCTATGTCATTTGGTGTGTAATACAGCACTGCCACCGCATTTCATTATAATGAACCAAACTGTAATTCAACTACAAATTAATTGCAACTTGATGACTATTTTAAAACCTGTACAGTTCATTTGATACATGTCCCATTAAAAACCTGGCCTTGGCTAAATTCCAACCAGTTACGCATGAAATTATTCACGGTCACAACCGGCCTGGACTTCAGATTTCATTTGACTATATTAAAATCTCTCCAGTCAATTTATCCTTCTCTCTTAGCAATCTTATGTACAAACCAAAATGAATGTATCTAATTGTGGTTTTGGATTCTGATAGAACCGCTGTGTGTCGCCATGGCAACTTGAAATTGCTCACCAAGGCATGTTACACGAAGCCTCAATTAAGAAAGAGCAAAGAGCGGGATGTAAATTTGAAGCCATTAAAAGAACTGGTAATAAATGAAGGGTATTTTACAAGCTAGGGAACGCTTGCTTGGTAGTAACCATGGTAATAGGAAGTGTTTCTAGTTCATTTACATTATATAAGTTGATGACTGTATGGCAATTTGGCAAGGGACATGGTTCAGTATTCAGAATGTGGTCTGCAAAGAGCAAGCACAGAGAATGCACTTTGCTTTAGAGGCTAGGCTGCCAAGATCTATGTTTCTATCAAGTCTAGGATTTCAAAACATATGACGACAACAATTGTGATTTCATCTGTGGAACCATTATCAAATGTTGCAAATGATCAGAGATGTTATCATAATCCTTCAGGAAAGCAGGATCATACTGGATTTGATGCAACCCTTTTATAAAATGGGATTTCATACCATACAAGGTATTTATAAGAGCTCTCAAAGGGCAATTTGTATGTAAAATGTGATTTGTGCGTATTTATTTTATGCAGGGAAGTAGTAGTGGGGGCATATAACAGCCCCTATAATTTAGTAAATGAACCATTTGTTATTTCTTCCATTCACTTTTGACAAACAGGCCATACATCCCTTGCTTTTCAAGACAGATCTTATCCTTAGTGACCAGTAAATACAGGAAATGATGGTCAATATTAAGTACCGTATCTTTTTAAGTTACCATACTGTTGATGCAGTCACACTATTAAATGATAGCCTTAATGGATTATAGGTCAATAAATGCGTATGTGTTGTTTTGAAAGAAATTAGACAAATCAATGCACCCGCGCTGATGTTGATGTGAGAATAATGGCACAACCCCGTAGGGGGAGTGCTATTGTGAGCATATCAACATTTGCGCAAGTACATTGTTTTTTCTAATTTTTCAAGAAACAAAACATACTCATGTATTGACCTAATTCATACACGACACTATGTAAATCAAAATTCTCAATATAATTATAATTTTGATCTATATAAAAACGATTAAAAACATGTTTAAAAGTTTACTAACACCCGCAGTGAAAATCGACGAACCCACGATTCCTGAACACTTTCAATGCACTCCGCGTATTTTAGTTTCTTGCTTTCTGATTGGTTCAACACAGCTAAGAGTGTATAAATTTTCATTCATTGGTGGTATCTTTTAATGGCCTATGGTATGAAAAAACCACTGTCAGATGTATTGACTGGAGGTTTTGAGTATTTGTAGATTAACATTGCTTCATTTCTCCTGAAAAGCTCAAACTAAGGGTATGTGTTTTGTTAGAAAATAGGTAAACACAGGAGGGACCTACATTTTAGTAAAATTAACCATTTTGTGTTGTTTCAGCCCTTTTTGATAATCCAGGCCAAATATCCCCACTTTTCAAGACCGCAGCTTTTGACAAGGGTCATACAAATATCTACTTGTGAAGACTGTAAACGGCTAACGAGGTTGATGGTCAAGATGGAGTACCTTTTAAGTTACCATACTGTTGATGCGGTCAAACTATTAAATGATAGCCTTAATGGAGTTTCATTAAGTGATATCCTTTGATGGGATTTTATTCAATTTACAGAGGTAATGGGTTTTGAACATAAGACATTGTTGACATTAGAGACTGCAAATGCATGGAAATGGTATGGGGTTGTAGGACAGCATCGCAAATAGATCTGTATAACATTAATCATTGGTCAATATTTATCAAGTGAAATTGAGCACATATAAATTTTGTTCATTCATTTCAAAAGGGGCTGCAAAAATGAAATTATAACATAGCCTTATGTAACAATATAGCCTTATAAATTAAAGTGCAGTATTTTATCTGTTGGTCAGGTCTCAAAAGCAAAGCACACAAAATAGTGATAATGGTACAATTCTTCACCTTTTAATAACATAGGAATCAAGGAAAATAAAGAATGAAGGAGGATGTAAAAACTCTAGTAAAAGAGAAGAGAAGTAACATGGAAATAAACATGACATTTTCATCACCTGAGAGGTACATTTTGACACCTGTTATATAAAAATAAATAAAAAAATTCTAAATCATGTATTGTACAGTAAATGGCACATGGTAATTTTGTTAAACATAGAAAGCATGGACAATCAAAAAGAACATTTGACTGGAAAACAAAAATATTTAAAAATGTAATAACATGATATTTGTATTGCTTTCTAATTAAATAAGTAAATTTTGTTCAAAATATAACCGTTTTCATAAACATTCATAGGGCTTGTCACATTATTTATGCAGAATATGAACACAAAAGGCAACAACTGTTTCATTCTACTTCATGGATATCAGATGTCAATTTCCGGTGAAAATGCTTTATGTATGGTACAAACTTGTCTTGATTCAAATGTTGCTTGTTAAGTTTGATGCTGATATGTACTTCTTTCAAATTTAACATCAATTCCATTTCTGAGCCATACATTTAGCAGTTCCCCCAATTTTATATGATTTAAAGCATTGATAAAACTTGGACTACCGTATATCTAAATGTAAATTAAGGATTTGGGCTATTTAGGTTTTGGGACTAAAAAGAGTATCACATAAATATTTCATTCTCCCCAACAGTTGTTTAATGTATCCTCATTCTTCATATCATAATTTTAATACCGATCTCGCTAGATACACCATTAGAAGACAGGGGCCTCTGGAGTGGAATGGCATTGATGCTGACATTCAGAAATGTAAATCCGTAAATTGTTTTAACAAAACATACAAGGGTTACCTTTTATCATATTATGAATGATGTTTCAACCACCATATTTAATTATACATTTCGTGCAGTCATTTCCCTGTCACTTTTGTTTGTCTTTTTTGTTTGTTTTTGATTATCCACTATTAATGTTATAACTCACCGTATGTAGTAATATTATAATAATATTTTTATTCTGCAATGTGTACATCATCAGTATACAGTAATGTCCATGCCTCTGACAACATGTATCCGAATTTGTTACGTTTATGATTTATTAAGGGTGGCCAAATATATTTGCGAGCTCTGCTCTGATTTTGGTCAGCCCACCAATGTATTTACTTAAAATTATTGTATATGTATTATTGGTAAATAAAACTGAAACTGAAACTGATATCTGACATCATTTATGCAATCACTGCCAAAGGCTTGTTAGCTAGATAGACTATGGAAAAGTATATATATTGTCAATTAATATGGACAGTACTGGTATAATTTGGAATATATTTGAAAATATTATGCAATTTTAAATCAAATTATTCAAAAGTGATTTATCTCTTAAATACGTAATTCTTTGTAACAAGAGTTTTAAAACGCATCCTCATCATTCCCATTATTTAAATATCATACAATCAGGGTGGGCGCACTCTGATAAAAACAAGTTGTGAAGCATCCATGTCAATGAAAGTGAGGGTGCTTTGGCAACTGCAGTTCGCGTAAAGGGTTTAAAAATTGCCATTTTCATATAATATAATTGTGTAGAGATTGTTTTTTAGAACCCATGTTAAGGGTGGTTTCTGAGAGTAATTTTAACACACTGATACCTATAATCTTTACATATGAATGCTCCCCCTTCCCCGAATATATAATGTATGCCATCAGAGAGGAAACTGCCTAAGTCCAAATCCGAATCAAATCTTCATCGTTTAACAGCCACGCTTTACAACTTTAATATATGAGTGCCCTCCCTAGGCATATAATGTATAAGAAAGCAAATGGCTTCAGTCCAAATCCGAATCCATCATCATCATTATACAGCCACGACTACTGGGATTAGTTCCCCAGGCTATGATGCCCATCAAAACTGGTAGTTATAAGGAAGAGTCGGAAATTGCGCTTTATTGACACTTTAAAAATGTATCATTAGGAATTGTCACTCAGCCAGTATTACTGTTGCTAATAATAATGATGACTTTCTTATCATTATGCACCATTATTACTTGAATTTTTGTTATTTTAAGGGGATCAGTGTTAGCGATACCCCAAGTAGCTTCAACTGGCATCTCCTTACCATTACAAACTATTGATTCACTTCAGTTTGGTATTTATAGATTTCTCTTGACACTTATCAAGCTTCAAATTAAACCGGAGCGCTCCACATCACCTAGTATTTTGATAATTACCGTCACGTAATATAAGGATAAGAGTTTGTTCATGGAAATGTCGTCGATGTTACACATATCCCTCTTAATTAGGTGCACGTCAATCGTGATGCATATTGATATTGAAACAGCTTTTACTATAATTTAGCACAATTTAGGGTATATGGCGCCCTTAAGTTTCAGCAATCTCTCTGTCTCATCATCACTATAGTTCAATCAGTTCCAAATTGACAACAAATATGTTTTTTTTATCTCTCCCCGCTGAAGTAATCCTAATGTACATGCAAGATGTTGACCATACAGAGGCCAAACACATGCGTAATGCCTTTGATGCACAGTGCGTTTGTTTCATTATACGCCCTTCTGTATTAGTTCGATGCTGTAAGGTGGCTCACCAATTTAGAGCTGATCAAACTATATCACTTTTGTTGTTGTTTTATATATGATATGCCTCAGGCAAAATAAGATGAATTACACAATGTCATCCAATGAACATTTTGATGAGACTTTAAAAACACAAATTTAGCTGTAAAGAAAATAATATGTGACGTGATCAAGTGAAATGAGTTGCATGTCGGCCATTTTCAATTTTGATATTTGTCCATCATTTAAAAGCAGGTGGAAAATGCTACAGTATGGTCCAAATCCCACTTAAATTGAACTTATAGTTTCTAAGTTACAAACAATTTACCAACTGAGAAAACAGAGTAAAACATAAGAACTTGACACTTCCTTTTACAAATCAGCTTGATTACGTCAGATATTGTATTACAGCATTGGTGTGCATATGGTGGAGGCGGCTTTTAAGGCTGAAATCTGTGGGTTTGACGAAGAGACGAAGAAATAATTTCAGCTCAATGTTTGGCACATTTTGACCACTTTGCCTCCAACAAGGGAATTGATTCAAGCATCATCTTTTACATACTAAATATGTGACCAGTCAGATCAACAGGGTTTTGTTTTCGTTAGAAATGATAATTGAGATTTCATTTTCATGCAAAGTGTATTTTGTAAGTTTTTATATGACACCTAGTTTGATGTGGTCAATACTTTGAGATTTTATGTGATTTATTAGGTGGAAATTCCTTTTTATGTCTTTGTTTTTATGCTTTACTTCCTCAGTATATAAAAATGCAAACTGCCGACAAAACCCCCTTTTGATGGGACTGGCCGCATATGTATCTTCTATCTTGACAAGTTAAAGGAGGTGTCCCGCAAGCATAAAAGTGTGCATTATAATGTTAGAAATATAACTATCGAGCCCAACTTTTGTAATGATATAGAAGAAAACACCACACTTATGACAAAAACAAATAAAAACTGCAATCTCTCAACATGCCCTTTTTAAAATTCGCGGCGATCAAAAGTCCCAGTGTCGATGATGTCATAGTTGTACAATGCACATGCGCAAATTTGAGCACCGATACCCATGACGTCATCGACACCGGGACTTTCAATCGCCGCGAATTTTAAAAAGTGCATGTTGAGTGATGGCAGTTTTTATTCATTTTTGTGACTAGTACGGTGTTTTGTTCTATATAATTACGTAACTTCGGCTCGATAATTATGTTTCTAACAAATAATGCTCAATGTTGTGCTTGCGGGACCATTCCTTTAAGGGGGGACTTAAGGAAGTGTTTTGTTGAATTTTGTTAGTGCTGTAATTATTGAACCATGACTCAAATGTGTATAAAAGTTTTTGACCCAATTTATTTGAACAAAGCTAACAAACATAATTTTGAGTTAAAATGCCCAAATCACTTGATGATGATGTTAAGACGTTACTGGAGGGACGAATTTTTTTTTAAAATCGAATCCAATATTTTTTGAAATTTTGACAAAAAAGTGTTAAGGGAAGTGTCAACCCTATTATTTTGATGATCAACTTTTGCTTCTAAGTTTGAGAATATTGAATAAAAGTACATAAAAGTATACATTTATAGAAAGGAAATTTGACAAGGAATCCGATGATGAAATCAATGTGATACCAAATAAACTAAATTTTGAGAAATGGACCAAAAAGCGATTATTTTACCCCAAATTTTTCAGACAGCATAACTATAAAATAAAAAATGGTTATTTGTTATAATATACATTTTTGTAAACAAGACAATTTTGTCTAGGAGGCAATTTTTTCTTTTTCCAAAATAAGGCTTAGTTTTGGAAATATTGCTAAAAACATCGGAAAAGTGTAAAAGGCGTGTTTTTTTGCATACATTTCGCTAGAAATGGATGCATATCTCGAGTTTAAAATCCATAATCGAAAAAATAAAAATTTGCCTCCTAGCGCTGAAAGTCCTCTACACAATGGTAGTAAAAGCTTACCTGATAGTTTGATATTTTTTTACTTATGTTGTCTGAAAAATCGTAAAATTCCTTCAAATTTGAACTTCTAGAAAACATCGATTTAGTAAAAATATTGACATTTTCCACCATTTATAGCTAAATGTTCATGGAATACAAGGGCGTGTGACCTAAAAGGCGAGTATACTATTATGAACAATCAAAATAAACTATCAGATTCAATTTATATTGTCACAATGTGAAGAAATTGGAAGAAAACTGAAATTTTAATGATCGTAAGATTGGCCTTTGTTTACATTTTTAAACATTGTTTTGCGCTCTTTTGTTTTTCGCGTCTACGTCGCGGATATTAAGCGGCGCGTCTAGTATTACGCACGGGAAGATTCAGCGCGCGACGCAATGATCGAACAGCTGTCGCAGCACTGAAAAGCGCGGAACTGCGCTTAAAT
The DNA here is from genome assembly GCA_035610835.1 of Ophiura sarsii. Lineage (NCBI taxonomy): Eukaryota > Metazoa > Echinodermata > Ophiuroidea > Amphilepidida > Ophiuridae > Ophiura > Ophiura sarsii. The sequence goes on along the minus strand of CM069442.1, from coordinate 75,629,771 downwards.
TCCCGCCAAATAACCATGCACCTTTTCCTGACTCAAACTTACCAAAACAACAATTTTAAATCACCCAAAAGAACGGGAAATAATCGCTTCCAATTAGTAACTTATGATGGTAATGATAGAATACATATAAAAGTATAAAATAATAGAGAAATGTGAAATTCAATTTTTGAAACAAGTGCCGGGTTGACACTGCCCTTAAAAAAAAATTAAAAATCCATTTTTTCACGTTTTTTGGCACTTTTTAGTCAAAATTTTCAAAAATATTAGATTAGGTTTAAAATAAAAATAAATTGCCCCTTCATTAGTGTCTTAACATCATTATAAAGTGATTTGGCCATTTTTTACTCAAAATTACTTTTTGTTAGCTTTGTTCAACAAAAAAAGGCCGGGGCAAAAAAGTGAATTTTGTGATTTTCTCAAAAAATCTACTTTTTTGTGTCAAAATTGATGCCAAATTTGGATTCTCTGGTCCATTTTCTTTCCAAAAATGTATACTTTTATATACATTTGATTAATAGTTCAATAATTACAGCACTCACAAAATTCAAAAAATCAAATCAAAAACTTCCTTAAGTCCCCCCTTAAAGGCATATTATGTGATCTTTTCCAGAGAGCGCCCTCTATTCATGATTTTTTTTAGAAAGTAGATTTTCTTGCAGATTTACATTTCCGATCATAAATCATACATACATTCCAAGTTACAGAGCGATACGATTCCTAATTACCTCAAAATCATGGTTTTAGAGTGAATTTAGAGTGAAAAATATAAACTGTCGGAATTCCGACAGTTTATTTTCACTCTAAAACCATGATTTTGAAGTAATTAAGAATCGTATCGCCCTGTAACTTGGAATGTATGCATGATTTATGATCAGAAATGTAAATCTGCAAGAAAATCTGCTTTCAATTTTTGTTTCGATGTTGAGGGCGTTCCCTGGAAAGATCACATAATATACCTTTAAGTAAGGTAACTTAACTACAACCATGTATTCAAAATGCAATAATGAATAGGGGATATAATTGTATCTATTTGTTATTTTCCCCCTAGGAACTTCCTCTGGCCTACAGACTAAAGGTTATGGCTTGACATGGATGATCTGACAATACCCAACATTGATGATATATCTCATGGTAAGTGTATCGTTAAGGGGTCTAAGAGGGTCTTAAATGGACTATGTTCAAGAAAATCTTCTTGCAAAATCCTGTCAATATTTTACTCGTTTAGAGGGTCAAATTGGGAAGGAAACACACAAAAACCTCATGGAGAATTCTGGCTTCAGAGGAAATGCACATTTAGGGCTGGAAACCTTTGGTCATGCATGCTTAAGGCATGATAGTTGATTGGTCTCCCCCCCCCCCGTGTCATTTTGTGAATAGATGTGTTATATCATCCACCATATTATGTTTCCAATAGGGACTTCTAAAGAAAGAGCCATTCTAACTCACACAATACAAGAGGATTGACCCCCAGTCAGGATCCTTCCCCCCTCCCATTCAGCTCAAGCCCAATCCCATTCCCCCCAAACAATAGAACATTTTGACTTCTAATATCAAAATCAAAATACCTAAAATTAGCTTAAAATTGGTCTGAAATGATTAATTTCAGATCAAATTAAACTAACGGGCAATTCTGACATAACAAGCCAATTTTTAGGTGATTCGCACACATTTTACCCCCCACCCCTCATTTCCCCACAAAAAAAGTGATGCTCGCCACTGGACATACATTAACAACAAAAGCACAAAGAGGATGTAAGGGCTAGGGATGTTAAGGAACTCCCTCTAACTTTGTCTACAATGGCTTCAGATTTCAGCACCATTCTCAAAATTGCTTCAATATTGAATTTGAGACATTACAATGATTTTGCCCATTTTTGTTTTGCACTTAAGACTGACAATTTAAAAAAAAAAAAATGTTTAATAGTTTTGAAAAATGTCCAAAATTTAAATAAATATGTCTAATCTACCGATACTACCTGGGAGGCCCATTTGCCCAAGGAATGAGGTTTTTCTTTTTTAGTCTCCTTATAGGTATTGGTTACATAAAACACTAATTCATTACTTGAACCTGAGCATCACCTTGACCCACATTCAAGTCTCTCTTTAATATCAAAGGTGTACTTGATTTCATGTAATTCAAGTAATTAATGAAATGCTGCACACGTGGTGCTATTTTCAGACTGGTTTAAATGTCACATGCAATCGATACAATTTCTGTTTAATAAACAAACACTTCATGATATATTTTACTAAATTTAAAAATGAAATTTGTGCAATGTCTGGTTATGCCATTGTTGCTAATCATATCTACAAAAAATAATGGGTACATTGTGGATATTTGGTTCCATGACATTTACAAAACTTCATAAAGTTTCTATCAGTTACTTTCATTGTTTCCCACACACCATGGCGGGTATACCTCATTTTCCCAACCACCTTTCTTAAATATCTCAAGGAAATGCTTCTATATTTTTTTATACACTATTGCATCTATATAGTTAAAGTCATTTACTTCTTATGATATTCCTAGTTAGTAGTGAGACAGTTTTTAATATATTCATCAGATTCATACCTGAGAACATTATTTGCTTTGTATGCCTCATTTTCCCAACCACCTTTCTTTAAATATCTCAAGGAACTGCTTATACTTATATTTTTTATACATTATTGCATCTATATAGTAACAGTCAACGGTATTTACTTCTTATGATATTCCTAAGTTAGTAGTGAGACAGTTTTTTTTAATATATTCATCAGATTCATATGTGAGAACATTATTTGCTTTGATTTATAAATTTAAAACAGCATCTTTTAAATTAGAATTGTGAAACAAGCCTTTTGCTACAAGTATCGACACGTAATATGATGTAGCGAATAGGACAGAAATTGAAAGCTGTCTTAAACGAATTGTAACCCACTGTATGAAATGTACAATTACCAGTTAACTTAATAAACATCTCAAATTAAAGGAGAAATCGCCTTGACCTTGTGCGTTTCCATGGTGATTGATGTTTTAAATGAATTCAGTCAATGCCAGCGAGGAGTTACACACATGTAATAAGGATTTGATGCTTTTCTTGTGGGATTTTGAAATGACAAAATCATTTGACATTATGCACCACTGCCAGGAGCCATGGATGGGAATTGAATGTTAACAGCCAGAGGTAGGAGGCGGGAGAGGGGTTGTACTCAAATCATCCATGTAATCATCATACAAGAAAAAATGGTGGTTCAGAGAAAACAGTATCAATTTGACCATTAGGGAGGGTGTTAACCCCCAAAATATAAAATGTATCAAGCACTGTAACTTTAAACGTTATAGCACTTGATGAATTTCATGTTATTTGGGTTAATACCCCCTTAAGTTCACCAGATATTTATCAAAGTTCAATCACCACGCCTGGATCAAAAGGTTACTGGGCATGCTACTGCCTAGTGTGCATGTTTGGTGACTTTCTACAATCAATGCACTTCCTGCTATCTACTGAATATAGCTCATGACCTACACACATACACTGGCGCTAAAGGGTATATTCACAAGGGATTATATCCTCAAAAACCTATCTACAACTCTTCGCTGTTTAGACATACCAACACATCACGAAAAACAGCATTTTGAGAAAATCGTGTGTGAAAATTTTCCAATTTTTAAAGACTTGTTAGAGAGCATTTACATCAAATGTCATCATTGTCAAAGAACACTAATAGATATATACTTATGTTTGTTATGAGCATGTTACAACAACAATTTGCAATTCTTAATTAGGAGTAATTATGTCATAAAGTCATGTGCCGGTATGTCAGAAAGAAGAAAAAACCTTCATATTCGTCCTACAGTGATATGCCAGTGATATGCATGTATGTCAGAACTGCAGTTACAAGGTGGTCTATGGCAGAATATTGTGATGTGCCGGTATGTCAGAATACAAAATGAGGTTTTCATGCCGGTATTATGTTAAAACCCTGGCATATCACACTAATTAGTGCAGTATCTCATTAATTAATTTCCATATTGTCTCAATTTTTTTTGAGAATAAAGAGTTTCATTTGTAGTTAATAAAATGCAACTTAACTCATTTTGCCCAAAATGGCACATGTGCCGGTATGTCAGAACAGCGACGAACTTCTTCATGAATTCATGTTTGTCATATGTTTTGATTATCAGATTTCATAAACAATTCTGATAAATCTAGAGATCATCTACACACAGTGAAATTCCATAAACTTTTGCCTCACTATATGCATGAGCTCATTATCGCTGCTGTCACGCTATTGGGATGTCCTTTCTTGATGTGACCCTCTCTTAACCTTCCAAAATGCACAAATGTATTATTTAATCATTTCTCAATGAGCATTGTTCAGGGTTAGACTGTATCATACTCTTCAAATCACATAGATTTAAAGTAAGATCTCCTGACCTTTCAATAGAATTTCTATATAATTTTTATCCATTTGTTCTATTTTAGTCATTTCTGTTCAATTTGGTCTGAATTTGAAATAGCTTATCATTAACAATGCCTGTCAACACTTAACTCCCTTGCATGCATACATGCAACCTATGATAAAACCACCTCATTTTTAGCAACAAAATCATCATGCTCATTAAAACAGTATAGGTTGCTTGCGTGATCAAACAGTCGTACGTGTTCTTGAAGCGTACAGGGGTAGGTCATTATCTGTTATCGCTAATGCAAGTCTGCCTCTTTCTGTGTACTTTGTTAATTGTTGCGTAAATATGTCATCAGGGACAGCGAGTGATAGATGACTTGTTAACTTGACTCATACCCATCAGGGCGATTGTCAAGTGTCATCAACAACATCCATTTGAATGGAAAATTTAGATACCTGTTCGGAGTCGTGAAAGATGGTCATTTGACGGAGCGAAAGCACCACCATGGTGAATAGGAAAAGGCTGTGATTGTCAGGGGCGATTGTCAAGTGTCATCAACAACATCCATTATTATGGGGAAATTTTAGATACCTTTTAAAAGTTGTGAAAAATGGTCGTTTGACTGGAGGGAAAGCACCACCATGGTGAATGAGACAGCTGTGATTGTCAGGGGGGATTGTCAAGTGTCATCAACAACATCGATCTCAGGAGAATTTGAGTTACTATTTCATAAACAGAAAAAGTGGTTATATGGTTTAGAGGGAAAGCCTCATAATGCTGAATAAAATGGTTGTTTATGGCCTTACTAATACTAGCTATATCATGCTCCAAACTATTAATTACTCTGAACATTTCCTGTCAATATGGCAGAGGTCAATGTCAATGTACATGCTACTAACATCCCCAGTTACACCGTCTTTGGTGACATTTAATTTGTTGAATGGGTGCAATTCCCTGGCCCCTCCCGGTTGAACACGCCTCTTCTAGCTACACCGCTGCAAGAAGCCAATGATAAATATACCCCAGTCTCTACTTTTCACATTTATCTACAGTTTTAGATAGCATTGACTATCAAGATGGAATTGCCGATCAGCTCAAGGCGGAGAGTGTGGATAGTGCCCTGGGTGGCTCAACAGTAAGCACTCTGGGTGATCCTAATGCACGTAGTACACCTAGCAAATTGACGGAGAGAGAACGAGAGTTGGCAATGATTATAGATGGTGAGTACATATGCATTGTGAGAAATAATGAGAGAATAGCCGGGAATTGAGATCTTATTTTTTTGTGCAAATTTTGGGTTTTTTTCATCAGAAAACTCGAAATGAGGATAATTTTCAGTTTCTTACAGATTTTTAGATTTTGTTGAAATTTGTATTTAATGACCTAAGCGATTGAATTTTGTCAACAAATTACAATTTATTTTATTTATAAACAAATATTTAACCAACCTGTATTTGTCCCGAATAATGGACCTTTCAGCCATTGCATCGGCTGCAAAATGTTGTATTACAAAAACAAGCATTTGCATTGTTATAAATTCATTGATTCACAAGATAATTAATTTGTACCAAATAATGGACCTTTTTGCCATTGCATTTGCTGTGAAATATTACATTACAAAGTCAAAGGGTTGAATGATGGCGCTAGATAGATATTCGGTTGAAGCAATTTATGTGGCGAGTGGTGCTAATAATTTCGATGTGATGTACATCTAAATTACCAAATCGTAAAATTTTACTCGATAGACAGCGAATTAAGGTAAACGGTTTCAAACTGTAATTAGTGTATGCCTAAGTATTACGTAGGTGCAAAAAAAACACGATGTCCAGGAAAATTGAGGCTGCACTGCAATACGCATCTCTCAGTGCCCCTTTAACAGTGTTGTAGGACTCGGGACTCGGACTCGGACTCGAGTCCGACTCGAGTCCTTTTTTTCAAGGACTCGGACTCGGACTCGGTCCCAGTACTCAAAGACTCGGACTCGGACTCGGACTCGGACCCCAAGGACTCGAGGACTCGGCTTCGAGTCCTCAACGAGTCCGGCAAAATTGGGGTTTTCAGGTGTTTTATTTTCATTAATTTACCTAAATTTTGTTTTGCTGAGGGACTGAATTCCGCAGTCCGCTGCTAGCAAAAAATAACTTCCCGATATATTGATAAATGAATGATCGAATGAACCAAAACAAATGCCCAACAAATAAATCGATTCATCTGTTATTTTGCCTGCGCTCCCGTGGAACGCATATTCAGCAGAGGGGGTTGATCATGCGGCCACATCGCACCAGATTGTCCCCCAAAATGGTGCAGATGCTGATGTTCCTGAAACTGAAGTGCAATGAGCATCTTCTTTAAATTCAGCATATAACATTAGGCCAACTCAAAACTGCTTTTGATGATTGATGAGGTCAAAACTCAGGTGTTGTCAAGCAATGAAATATTCAATTTTCTTCCCTGTTTCATTTTCATAGCCTTATTTTACTGACATGCTTATTTCAATGTAAGTACTCCCAGTTCCAAAGATATCGTCAATTTAGTATTGCTTTAAAAACAGTGAAATACAAAGAATATTAAATTGTATTCTGGCTTTTATCAGAATTATTAGCCTTAGCAATAGCAATAATTTACTTCTTTAGCTTGATCTGTTGTTGTTCGTCCATCGCAAAGCAAAGATGACAATGACTAAGATTAGTTCGTTAAATTTGATCTATGTGTCCGAAGATGACTAACAATATCGACCAATCCGGGCAAGGAAGCATCTCCCACATGTGTGGCACTTGTGATCAGTATTTGGCGTTGTGACACTTGCTGCTCTCGTCTTGCGGACCTCACGTTTTTCTCCTACACTCTTTCTAATTTACGTAATTTTGCACGCAAATAATTGCAGATTTGTGAATAAAAGAACAACCACAAAGACAACACAAGCCTAATAAGTTAGTTACTGAACTGACTGTGATTATACTTTAATAAGTAATTACAAGTAAACAGTATAGAACTGAAATTCTGATTAATAAAACGTAATATAGTATTGGTGAACTGCGTTTTGAATTTGATACATAAGGACTCGGACTCGGACTCGGACTCGGATATTGATGACTCGGACTCGGACTCGGACTCGGACATAAAAATTGGCAAAGACTCGGACTCGGACTCGAGTCCTTTCCTCAAGGACTCGGACTCGGACTCGGACTCGGATGATGAGGACTCGACTCCAACACTGCCCTTTAAGCTATAGGTGACCAATTACCAGCTATTTTATGTATCACACAGACAAACTAAATATGTAACATCTATCACCAAACTTGATCCCATTATAGAAATTGACAACGAGATGGATGATGAGCTAGCTGAATTCAGCAGTCCTGCCACTTTGAGGTTTGATACCCTCTCCACACCTACTCAATTACTTGCCCATACCAATAGTGACTCAGCCAGGGTACAACTTCTCATGGATCAACTTAGGAGATGTCAGGGACAGCTTAGGGAAGCCAAGTACAGGTGAGATTTAGGAACTGGTTGGGGTGGGGGGGGGGGGGGGGGGGGTGGAATGGAGGGGAGTGAGGTTGGAAAGGGGGAGGAGTTGAGATTTGACACCCTCTACAGGGCCGTCAGCAACTTTTGCCCAAGGGGGGTGCGTTTTCACGATTTTTTACCGGAAAGGGGGGTGCGTTTTCACGATTTTTTACCGGAAAGGGGGGTGCGTTTTCACGATTTTTTACCGGAAGTAGTAGTATGACGTCAGAGTGTTAGTGCTGTAGCACGCTGACGATGCGAGCGCCTTGGCGCGATGCCGCGAGTGCCTCTGGCGCGAAGCCAATAACGGGTGGGGTCCAGGGGGCGAAGCCCCCGGAAGCTCTGAGCATTACAGCGAATTTAGGACACAATTTTCATGTATCTTGCCATCGGTGTCCCCATTCTCCATTCATAAAACAACATGTTACCCCGTAAAAAAAAGAATTAAAAAAAAGAAGAGATTTTCAAGGGGGGTGCGTCCGCACCCAACGCACCCCCCCTTCTGACGGCCCATCCCAGCATAAAATCCTGTCACCACCCTTCATGCCCACTAATTGAATTTGAATCCACACTAGGCACTTATAAAACTCGCCCATTGCTTGTGTGTTGGATTTCGATCGCGACAGGAGCATGCGCAGATGCAATTTTTGTGTACATGTTCATCCCCGCTACATGCCCGCACACTTCCCCGTACACTCCCTTGCATAGCCGGGCACCGTTTTTTCTCAAATGGTGCCTGAATATTGCTGTTGCTGTGTACCTATACATGTGCTGTCTGTTGAATTTGGAACCAACGTTTAATTTGAACTGTCTATTTTCAATAAAAAAATACTCTAATTCGGGGAAAAATTCACAAAAGCTTACAGACAACATATGTGAGGTGGTATGGGAAAACCCGTCGGAAGTCGCTAGTGTTAATATTGAGATATCTGGGTCATACCAAAATATTCCTAACGTATGAGTTCCAAGTCAATTTTCCAACTTTGGTCCCAAGATAGAGATTATACCTTGAACTTTAGTCTCCAGGAGTTTTTTATGCAAAATTCCAGATGTTAAGTTTATTTTAGTACTTTTCTGAACCTTGTTTATCACATTTTATGTGTAAAATGCTATGTTTACGTAAAATGACATTGTTACCATGGTAACCACTTGTGAATTCCGACAATGCATTGTAAAGATTTTGAAAGTGAAAAACTCACAATTGTTAATAATATCGCAAAAAACTAGGTTCGTATCAAAAGTCCTTTTCATATGACAAGCTATTCTGTGTGATATAATAATGTAGTTTTATTATTATTAGAGCATTTAAACGATTTTGTGTACACCTTTGAATTGTCAATTTCAGTTGTTAGTGTTGCGTTTAAACTTGCCGACTTTAAAATACTATAACTGTAGTTCTAGATGGAATTTCTGAAAAATTTAAACAGCTCTATACTCAGTAGAGTATGAAGCTTTCTGCCAAAGAAAAAAAAAAGTTGCTAGAAAATGACCATGTGAAGGGTTTTCCCATGCCACCACACATATAAGCACATCATTTTACTCGACCTAGAATTTCAAACTTACAAATTTGGCGTTCCGAAAATATCGGAAGACAATTTTTTTGAAAATTCTGTTACTCTCGCTGGCTTGACCAATTTTGATCCTGTGAAAAGTATGTTGATATATCGATTCGCGCCAATACAGAAAAACTGACACGAGGGCAATCATTGGCTAGCAAAATCTTCTGCGCAGCAGTACAATGTATGAAGTCAATTTACCAGTGAATCAATTTGGAATTTTCTGCTGACATCGTGAAAACCCCGATGATGCGAGTGACCGTCATTTAATGAGCCGTGCCCTTCACGAATTAGCTCATTAGCATAATTTATGTCCATGAAATGTATCACGCAGTTTGATAAGTGCTAGGTCTACCTTTCTTATGCCTTTTCATTGTCCCTTACTTTACTAGTGATCCCACAGCTGTAATTATTCACCATGACAAAAGGGTCACTATGGCAACAACAGATGATGTTGAAATGGTATTATTGATATTAATTAATGTTGTGTCATGGTAACGAGTGAAATAGTAACCAAGAGGAAGAGGCTAGATGTCAAAATGTAATCGGTGATGGATGTTTCAGGAAATGATCAGTCATTGAAATGAATCCACACTTTATAATTGTGTCTATCCAATGTAGCATGCATACAATGGCTTGGAATCTGAAGGTGTACAAAATAAAGATGGCCACATCTCTCTTGATTGAGAAATATTCAATATAATAGGCTATATCGTCAGCCTGTTTCGATAATTGCCTAACTCATTTTTTCTAGTTTTTAGAAAACAACAAAAATATGAAAAGTGAGTTAGACAATTATCGAAGCAGGCTGACAATATGTTGAATACCACCATGAATAGTGCAGGTGAATTTCAACAGGAGCAGTAACTGTTGAGTAGAATTAGGTTGGAGATATACCTTTAAGTGAAATGTGGCTTGTTATAGGCCTAATACGAGTTAATATGACCCATTTCAAACATTTTAAATTATGATGACAATCTGCCTAACTCACAAGGCTGACTTAGGCAAAATTGAAATTGTGCATTTATCAACACTTTTAATTGGTCAATGACTTAGGTATTATTACAGCATGTGCATAATGTTATTAAGTCATGATTTATGCAAAAATCTCAATTTCGCTGAAAAGTGAGTTAGGCAATTATCGAAGCAGGTTGACTATGTGAAGGTTCATAGATCTGAACAGTTTGATCACTAATTAACCTCAAAAACATCACAGATATTGATGCAAAGAATGAACAACTTGCTCTAGTTGTCATAACGATACCATTTAACAGGTTTTTAATTTTTTTTATTCATAAGGTTTGATAGTCATAGCAACGTAATTTCTTATACTAGCACTGGATTGAAAGATTCATGAATCCTTACCCTTACTGTAACATTAACAATATACCTAATCCTAACCGTCACCATAATCTTAACTAAACCCTAACTTAATCCTACCACTTATACTTACACGAAGTCAAACTCTAATCCAAATCATACCCTTAACCTGAACCCTATTTTGTGTTACATATAACAACCTTTGTAAGCGTACGTATGACTCAAAAACTGTTTTTGATATTATTAATGAGTAGCCTTTTTACATATTATGAGAAACAATGACTTGTGAACCTTATGTATCGCAACCCTTCTTCCTGGTCTTTTATAACTTACTGATTACTGATCCTTATGATAATCAGCAAGTAGCCCTTGCAATAAAAAAGCAGAACAAATTTAATATTTGGCCAAATATGTTGCAGAATCGAAACCAAGCTTGCACTAAGAATGTGCTATGTGGGGGTGTTATAGTTTGATCAGTTCCAAATTGGAGAAACCTCGCCGTACAGCAGCAAATGAATACAGAAGGATGCGGGAGTACATGTGTGACACATGTGTGCGACAAAAACTGTGAGCGAGTGGCCATAATCGGTGTGTACACTTGGATTCCTTTTGTGGGCAGAAAGATAAAAAACAAATATTTCTCGCCAATTTGGAACTGATTAAACTATAGGGGATTTATCACAATTTCATGTTCTTAGTCATAAAAGTTACATGATCAGTTTTTGTGAAGAAAGATGATATTTTCAGAGAGATTTTATTTCAAATGCTATCCACTAATGGGATAGAAGAATCTTCTCTTCTTAAAATTAATACTGGACTTAAATGAGAGAGAATATATACCTTCTCTATGCTAAATTTTAAATGATATAATTTTAGGCCAAGTAACAAAAATAATGTGTTTCTCTTCCGGACTTTTTAAAAAATCAGTGAGGAGGGGCCCTTATTATTTTTTATTTTTGAAGATTTAAAAAAAAATTAACTAAGCCAAAATACAAGCTTTTTGCAAGAATTATTTTGATATTCGTATCACTATCTATGCCAACGTAAACAAAGAAGGAATCAGCTTTAAAAATGATGTCTTTTTCATTGATTTTTTGTTGTTGTTGTTGGAATTTTGAAAGAATTTTTGAAAATAACAAATAACAAAAATATTGGAGCGGCATCAAAAATCAGTGCGGGCGGGGACGTGAAACATGTTATTCTTGTTACTTGGCCTTAATGATTGGACTATCGGTCATGCACAATGACACAAATCCAAGGGTGTAATTGATCACCATTTTAAAATATTCAAAAATAAATCAAAAATTCAACACAAATGCATGCATGAAGATCAATCTCTGTGCAGTGATGTCAGGTGTATTCTAATGAATGATGTGGCATTTATACAAAGGTTTTCATCGATTGTATGTGTATTTATGCCAATGTTTTACAATCACTCACACAAAATGTGCTATTTTTTGAACATTTAAAGTAATCATTCCACTATGAATGCATACAAGCCAAGGGTTCAATATTAATTAATACAGGTGATTTGATCATTTGCAATGACGTAAATGAACTAAAATATTGAAAACTGTATCGCAATTTGTATGCAATTTTTACATTAATTTGCATATCTCGTTAAATATGGTCACAACCCTTCTGATAATATAACAACAAATAGAGTGTAGTCCTCGTTGCCATAAAATGAAAAAGTTTGCCAAGTCTTTTTGCCCTAAACGGTCAGGTCTATCAAAATAAGATGAACAGATGATTTTAGTTTGGTAATATTTCTCATGTTCTGTCATTCTCTGTGTAGAAAGCCGCGTTACCGATCGATGTACCTATTGTCCCCTCAAAGTAAAGTAAGCCAGCCGTGCGTGTAGTGTCGCGAAGAAACATTATTTCAAATGGATATCCCAAACATGTGCTAGGTCTATATAGAGAGCATGTGTAATGAAACTACTGAAAAATTCCGATGTTTCCACAAAAACTGTATATTTTATGTGGATATTTGAAGCACATAATCATGCTTAACACTTCTATTTTTTTTAACTATATGAACAATCAATGCTTTATATTGAAGTCTATGTTGGCAAAAATGTTGTAAATGGTCACGTCCAGGGTGGTTTTTAGCTGCATATCACAAAATTATAAACATTTCACAACAAATTTTAAATCAAGAATTATACCATTTATATAGTCATTAAGTAACAATATTTGATATGAGGGGTTGCAGAAAATACTAAATCAAACAACTGTGAATGAAACAGTCTTCCTACATACGCTGGTTTTATGAGAAAGCGATCTAAAGTGAGCTTTTCTATTTGGTAAATTTCGGAATTCTATGGAGCTTGCATGAACCAGCAACATCCTGTAAAAAGAAAAAATGACCTTGCAGTGTGACCTGCTGGCTGACTGCCCTCTTTGACCATTCTCGTGGTCCACCCACACTCCCACCTCCGGGTGTCAATTCCTTAACTCCAGCCCAAAGGGAAGATTTCAGGGCATACTACTGCAATATCCCTTCCTTCCCAAGGGCTTATACAAAAGCCTTACTTGCCCTGGAAGGATAAAGCCTATAGCACTGGTGACAGTCAAAACCTTTCACTGATAGTATACTGCCAATCCCCCTGTCATCCAACTGCCCATTTATCATCAACTTGGATCGGTATTGATCAAATTATTTAGTATTCAGTCATTACTATTTATTACTTATGTCAGCGGTTTTTTACTTGCCTTTCGGAAGATCTTCACAAGGGTCGGACATAATTTCTACAGCATGTCCCAAAAATTGAGTCAAATTTGAAGATCTGACATTTCCACTGACATAAAAGTATCTGGTTCGAACTATATATATTGAAATTGTCCATAATATACATTTTAAGATGAATCTTATACCAGTTTTATTTCTAAATACTTTAAATTCAATATGTGTGCACTACTAATTTATGTGTACTTTTGAAACATCACAACCAAGGGTGCACAAATGAACACACATACAAATATAGTTCTTTGAAAACAAATATCAAATCGGAAATACAAAATTGCACAGATTTGTTTCAATTTTGCTGGGTGTGGAAAACACCTGCTTTTACAATAGTTGGTGTTAATATAAGGCATATCTGATTCTGCCTAGAACATACAACAGTACATTGTTCATCACAAAATATGCATACAATAATTGCGGCACATATAAGTTCCTGAATGTCTCAAAACAGGTGTCTTTTAAAAACGGAATTGAAAATGTACTTTTCTTTCCTTCATTTGATACATATGATTAAGTCTCAGCTAAATCATACAATCAATTGTTGTAAAATGCAGAACAAACCTTAACACAAATATAGTTGATTGAAACCAATTTGTTTTAGCAGCATGTAGGATTTCACTTTATTCATAACCAAACTAAAATTAGCATCATGAAGCAGCAATGCAGTTTGATCGGCTTATATTCATTTCACTATATTATGATTGATCTCTGTCTTGTATGTTAGACATTATGGATCAATTAATGAATATCATTATCAATTTGGGCGGAAAGTAACATCAATCAAGACTATAGTTTTATGATTAATGTTTCTTATGTTAATGGATAGGGCAATTCTATGTTGACTTAATCTATCAATAGGATGGATATAAGCCATCATTTAAAAGATTAATCATAGGAAGAAAACATACACAAGACATTGAGCATTCTATCCTTTGGTAATACATTCCATTCCAAAAACAAAGCATTTTCATACTTTTTAAAAGAGAAGCATTACTACCAGCTGTTCACAATTCGGGAGGCCAAATAAGGGGTACAAATTTTGAGTACCAATGGATTTTAAAATGGTGACATTTTCATACTTTTTGCAATCTTTTAGTGATACCTCTCACACATTGTTACCCATGGCCTTACACGTGATACAAGATGCCCTTCAATGACGGTGTGTAATGACTGATGTCACATTGGTTTTTTTACTGATATGCTTTTATAACATGAAGGAAGTCTTTTATTACTATTCAAAGATGGTAGTGGTCCTGAATCCCCTCAGAGCCTGCTGATGTACTTGTCAGAATCTCTGTAAAAGTCTAAGTAGATAAACGGGAGATTTTGGGTTTAAGTCATGCGCCAGTGAATGTTTGAGTCGGGACATTCAGCGGCGCTTGTTATGTGTTTATTACGCCCTTTAAGTTGGGATGAGTTTTTCTATTATACTTTAAGTAGATACAGTTCAGTAGATAGTAACATGATCATGAAACCCTCATCTTTAAAAAATTAATTAAATGCCAGTAATATATAGCATACTGGCTATCTTCAGTAGATAGCAATTACATTAGACCCTAAAATGCTGATGAAACAATTTACTATCTTCAGTAGACCACAACTAAGTAATTTTGAAGGATCAACTTGCTTGCTATGTTAAATCTGACTATAATTCACCGTATGTTGTATGTATGTATGTATGTGTGTGTGTATCCTGAAAAGGCTTTCTCATTTTGCATTTTAAAGCCGTGAATATTTCACTGATACTAGATGATGTCTTGAGACAGGTTATAAGCTATAAATGGCCGAAAACCGTACAGAATTGACCGAGATATGAGCAAAATTATGGCAATTTAGGGCCTTTTCAGCCCGGCTTTTGAGACTATTTTTTACGGGCCATGTTTGTTTTTCTCTGCGTACACTGTAACCATGCAGTCGGCGGGCGGAGCACATAACGCGTCGCAGTGCGCCATGCAAAATAAACGCGCACACGCACGCACCCCTACACACGCGGGCGGGCACTTGGAGAAATACGCTGCGTCACACGGGGTTGGTTATGGTTTAGGCCTTGGGGTTGAGATACGCCACGGGGCGGGGACTGAGACGGGAGCGGGCGGGGACGGCTGGGCGGGCGGGCGGGGGGGGGGGGGGGGGGGGGCGGCAGCGGGTCATAAGGTAACGAAATAATGTGGTTTCTGATAAAACAAAACATGATATGGTGAATCTAAATTACATAACATGGTGTCAGATGTGGGATTTGATACTGTATGTGACACGCGGGTGGACAAATATTGGAGAAATACGCCGCGCTACGGGAGATGGTTAAAGTGAGGCCTTGGCGTTGAGATAAGTCACGGGGCGGGGAACTTTAGGCCTTTGGGGTTGAGATATGCCCCGGGGCGGGCGGGGGAGGTGACGAATGGTGGTTGTGTGTAATGATGTAATGTGGTTTGGGAGGCAGGGGGTTAATGAAGAAATGTGATGCTAAATTGCGTAACGGATATGCCACGGGGCGGGGTGGGCGGGGGCGGGCGAGGGCGGGCGGGGGCGGGATGGTGACGGTTGGGTTACGGGAGATGGTTAAGGTTTAGGCCTTGGAGTTAAAATATGCCACGAGCGTGGCCGGGCGGGGGGTCTTTGAATTAAAACAAAAATATTTTAAATATTGTTCTATTCCTATGTGTTTCGTTATAGATTTTCCAACATTTTGTGTTGTTTCATTTGTAGCCTGTAGGTGTTCTATCTGGTAGGCCCTACTCCCTAGCGGGAGAGCCCGTCCGTAGGACGGGCGTCCCGCTAGTATATAATAAATAGCCTTATTAGACAATTAAATCACTCTTGGCAAAATCACTCTTAAACAGCTTGTTATCTTTAGTGACAGCAATAGCAAATAAAATAACTTGCCATCTTAAACTGATAGCAACTAGATTTAGACACTCAGAAAAAGAACTTGCTATCTTCAGTAGATAGCAATTAGATTACACACCCAAACCTAAACAACTAGTTATCTTCAGTAGATAGCTATTGGACTGAACACTGAAATCATAATGAAACAGCTTGGTAACAAACTGAGCGCTCAATCACACACATATAAACCTCTAACTTCCACTGGGGATGTGATATTACAGCTTGCATCTTGCAGAAGTCGGCCTATTTATACAGCCCCATGTACACAAACAGAGTAGAGGATCTTTTCCATTACATAAATGTATAAAATATTGATTTATAACAGAAATCGGTACTTTCATGCTGAATGTAAACAATTTAATAAAGTTATTTACTAAGGGGCGAGGGACTTGCAAAGGTTGAGAACTCATTTGTATCCTCTTGCTGCATAAGAATTCTTAAAAGGTATCACTTCTTGTTCCTCCACATTTACAATGGTATTTTTTATATTCAAATTTGTTTGAAGATTTGTCAGGATTTTTTCTTTACACAACCGAAAATGGTTCGTTGTCAAATGCAACCTATGACGCTTACTATATCAATGTAGAACTTGAAATCATCACTCATGCTTGTGATGAAATTCTCATTCTCGTACCACAAATTTCATGAAAATATAAAGGAATCTCAATGACCGACCTTTACCAATCCCTTGAAGCCTGACCCAATCAAGTACAATGTACATTTTATTTTGTTTGATTGTGTCAGATACTTTACAAAGTGAGACAGGGCTACTTGCCTGTCTGAGGGAGCAAAATCCCAGATTGTGGTTTACTTTCCCTGTCAGAGGTAAAAAAGGGCTAATTGTGCACAATATTTCAACAACCAACAAGGACTTCACCTGAAAGGCAACTTTTGAGAATTGCAGCCGAGTCAGAAACTTGAGGAGAGTGAGCGGGGGATAGAAGGAGTGATGTGGTGTCCCCCAAACCAGCACGAAAAACAAAGCTCTCTGTAACCGACAGTGCCAATCTCGACCGACACGACTCAAATATTGGGGAGATCGCTCTCCTTGCCCCCCCCCCCACCGGGCTACTTTTGCATAATTTGGTAATGTTTCTTTTCTGGAAAGCTGTCAGAGGAGGGGTACTCTGTTCCCTACCTTTCCTGCCGGATATTAAGAAGCTGATCGGATGTTTCATGATTTCACAACTGAAAAAAGAAGTTGGGGGGCGGGGGGGGGGGGGGGGGGGGGGGGGGGGGGCTTTCAGGTTCCAACAATGATTTAATTCTTCCTGTGAATAATTATCTAAATCATGTCTATAGTAACCACAAAATCAACTGTAAAAACATATCGTTAATGCCAATTAAAGGTAGATGTTCCGATTTTCAACTTGAAGTTTTCTATTCTACATGAAAGGTCATCCTTAAAAAAGTCGTGTTCCAAAGTTTGAGTTGCATAGCTCTAATGGTTCTTATTTTAGACGCACAAGATGCTGTGAACTGTACCCATTGAGTAATACACAAACTATATCGGTGGTTACCACCATTCGCGGTAATTCAACGTTATTTCATCGATTTCTCCGTAATTATACAGATTTAGGCCGTCAAATTTCAGTATGATGATGAGAAAAATACGAGCTTTCATATGATATGAAAATCTCTCTGTGTGTTTGAAATAATTCTGTGTTACGAAAATGTGATCGGGTCATCTACCTTTAACCGATTTTACTATTTGTCTATGCTGTTTGTAGGCTCTAGCAACATGTGGTTGATCATAGTTAATGTATATGAACCTCCTTCAATTACTATTTATTGGTTATTAGCCGTGTGATTCCAAAACAAATATGGCTAGCATTTACATTTGAAAATAAAATATATCTTACTACAGGCTGTAACAAAAAAAGTTATACAGTTTTGAAAAAAATATTAAAAATATCTCCCGTAGAATTTCTGTTGCGAATTTTAATGGCCTGCAAGGGGAATCTTCTTAGCTTTTGAATAAGCTTTGTTTAATAACAATCGATGGTCGGTAAGCAGAGATATGATCAATTGTCTAAAGTAGTCATGAAATCACCTGGGCCACTTTGGGTTAATTAATGGTAAAATCACTGGGAAGAATATGAATGGAATCGAACCAGGAACATAGCAGTGAAAGCGCTCTTGTTAGACAACAATGGTTCGTTTCAAGTGGTTAAAAGTATTACAAAGACGGTTAGGTCTTTACAAATATTATTTATTTATTTCATGAATTTATTTATTCAAATGAAATAAAACTATTTGAAAAAAGAATTATATTGTTCTCTCTAATGTTCCTTGCATGATACCCTAATCATTTAATTTATACAAGCAATATTGTATGATATTATTGTGAAAGTGGCCCAACCCGATTTCTAGACGACTTAGTAGATTGGTCATAACTGTTAAACGCAAGTAGTTAAAAAGACCAAATAAAATGATTCTGGTAGCCAAAACGGAACTTAACACAGAGTGTAAGAGATTTTGACATTGCATGATTTTAACATTGAATTAAAAATAAAATTGCGATTGTATAACTTTTTTTGTTACAGTCTGTATAGCTTATAACATAGAAAAACAAAATTAAACACAATTCAAAATTACACACAGAAACCACTCCCATTAATTCTTGAACCCTTGAGTTAACGAGTAACAAGTAGCCTCATTCCAGTGTCACACGCCATACATCACTGGTTGAAACATTAAGAAATTTCCACATGTGCACTCCTAGTATGATGCTGTATGAAATCTGATCAGAATTCAGTTTTTATTTTGAATGCAAATACAAGCCTGGATGCATATTTGTATGAGGACAAACGTTTTACAAATAGAAATGAGGCTTGATATACATTTGTCTGATATGCACTATGAGTGATTTTCGAGTGGAATGCGTTCATTTGCTCTTGCTCTTATTGCGTTCCACTAATGCTCTCTTAAAAGGTTGAGCTTACAATCTGATCATCTGTTGGATAAAATGTACATAGAGAGGGATGACTGTTTTACCTCAGTTCATAACAGTTCAAATATTATCATTTTATGATTTGTTAAAAGGATTTGCTTTTTGAGTTCAGTCCCTTTTGTATGTCAGTGTATACAACAGAATCATGACAAATATTTACCATGCTCCTCAGTATTACAAATCATCCCCTTATAGAGTTATCTATGTAACGGATTAGTTGCCATTTTGTCCGCAATAATAACTGTGTTTAAGATTTTCAGAAAGAAGACACCTGTTTCACAGTGGCGTAGCCAGGTTATTCATTTTGGGGGGGCGAGAACTGAAAATGAACCGACGAGATTGTTTTGAGTGAAGACATGCGCGCGTAGCGCGCACATTTTTGTGACTTTACACCTATTTTTGGCACGATTGAGGTACGTTTTGGCTCTAAACAAGCTTGTACCAACGAATATTGCATTTAGGTTACTGTTATGCGCGCATAGCGCGCGAAATTTTTTCATATGTGTACTTTTGACCATCATAATTCCATGATTCCTCTGGTCAAATGAACCGACAGTGCCAATCTCAACCGACACGACAACAATATTGGGGGGGGGGGCGATCGTCCCCCCTCTGGCTACGCCACTGCTGTTTCATGATATGATATGTAGGCCAACTTGGTAACACAGTTCATGCAATGAATTCGACGTCAAGCAACGATTCAAGGAAAGTAGAATAGGCCGGGTGCGATTCCTCTTTGTAGTCTGTTGCGCATGACTACATGGATAACCTCTATAATTACATACATACACAATCTTTATTTATTTGTGATACACAGGTCAACATAAAACAGCTGTTTTTCACTGAAGCTGTGATCAAGTCAATTTAAAATTTTACATAATACCCTAAAATTACACGATCAAAACATATTCCTTGAATCTAAAACAAAACTACAAAAGTTATGCATATTAAGATATCACATTAATTTAAGAAGGCTGATAAATATACCAAGATTAGGGGAGACTAGGTGTTCCTATTGGTGGCTCGATTTTCAACTTGATGTTTTCTTTTCGACATGAAGGGTCATCCTTAAAATAGACGTTATCCAAAGTTTGAGTTGCATAACTCCAATGGTTCTTATTTTAGAAGCACAAGGTGACATGAAATTTTCCCATTGAGTAGTACACAAACTGTCCGGGTGGTTAACCACCCTTGGCTGTAATTCACTGCATTTTGGCCTATAACCTCTAAATGGAATTTATCTTGCGCCAAACATTTTACAGGAATAATGAGAAAAATATGGGGTTTCTTCTGATATCAAAATATTTTGATGGAACAAAAAAAGCCAAAGTGATCGGAACATCCACCTTTTAAATCCCAATTTCCCCATACAATACTGTAGACGAGGAAGTACTATTAATGGCACTGTATATAGTATTAAGGATACCATGTGGAAGAAATGGCTTCACTCATCAATCATGTTCAATCATGGAAGGCTATAACATGTGCTGATGATTTTTTTATATAGTGGAGCAAAGGCAGACAACTCTTCAGATGCTGATTTGCATTTGAATTGACACCTGTTAGATTGTTATTCCATATCAAAGTAAATGTTTAATGATACTTTACTTTCTTGCACCAATTATTCCTTAGATGTGACGTCCTTGAAGTAGAAAGAGATTCCCAGAAGAGGATAATCCAGGAAGAGATGACTGGACGGATGGAAGGCATGATATCTGATGGTGCTAGGAATGAGACAACATTGAGAGCAAAGATAACTGAACAACAGGCTGAGGTATGAATACATTGGGTGGGGGAGGGGAGGGGAGGGGGAAGATGGTACTCATTACAAAGGTTCATATGGGAATATGTCCTAAAAATCAGTGTATAGGAGGTGTGATGGATTTGAAAATGAAAGAGATTCACAAAAGAGGAAAATCCATGAAGAGATGGAAGGAAGAATTGGAGGGCATGATATCTGATGGTGATAGATATACAGTATGACTACATTTGAAATAGTTCTACCAATTATCAAAATATTTTATCTTTGTACAGAATAAAGCGTTGACAGACCAATTACAGCAAGCACAAGATGAATTATCAGAGAAGAGTTGTAATCAGGCAGCTACTGTATGGAAACACACAGAAACCGTACAAAGACTTCAGGTAAGGTTCCATATTTTATTTTTATTTATTTATTTGAACATACACTTTTGAAACAGCGGCATCAGTCTTCTCGACTGATGTGTCCTTAAACATATTACACAATTATCAAATATATAAAAAAATAGTAGAATTCAGAATCGTGTGATACAAGTAAAATATAAATTAAAGTCAAATTAAAATGCCTGTATAAGCTGGCATTCATGTTGCCATCAAGAAATAGGGGTTGGGGCATAATTATGACGAATATATACATTGTATATACATGCTATCGGTGAATTTTAAGTAACAAAGAGTTGTAATTTCTCTCTTACATGTGTATGCTATGATAGAAATATTAAGCAAAAATATTTGATTTTAAATCTTAAAGTGCCATATCAGAGATTTGAATGAGTTATGTATTATTGTTAATATGAATTAACTCGCATGATTCGTGTTGATTTGTCCGGCATGTTTTCCGCTGTTGGGTACGGGAGGTAGGACAAGCTGTATTTTATTAATATATTTTTTATCATGGCTTTAGAAAATAGAAAAAACAAGGGTAATAAAATTTGAAGCGGTCTGGGCGGAATGAGGGCTCCTTGGGAACTAGCATATGAGGCTAGGAAAGAGCAGCACTTTACCCAAACCATTTTCTGAACATCAGTCTACCCCCTGGGGCTATAATGCCTCATTTGTAACATGTAACCCAAACATAAATCTTTAAAGTGCTGTATACAATGTGCAACAGGAAAAAATAGTAACTACATTTTAACCCAGATGTATTACTGCCCTGATTGTTTGAGCATCTCAAATATCCATTAACCAAATTAGATTGGCAATTTGGTTAAAGGGGCTAACAGTTATATTGGAACTTACACCACAGAGCTCTGCGTAACTGTTGAGCTTGAAATTTGTATTGTGCATCTCTGCATACACCTTGTGTCTTACTCTATTTTTACTTATTCAAACTTGATATTGACTGGTTTTACAGACTGGTTTAACCAGTCAAAACATCTACCAATATTTTTTCATTTTTTCTCTTGTCATCATCCCTCTTATACCCCTCTCACTCACTATATGTTTAGACTAGCAGGTTTGCCTTTAGGGGCGGTAGGTAGAGCTTTTTCCTTCTTTTTTCCTCAACAAAATGTTTGGAAATGTGCCACCGAATCAAGACATTTGAGAGGGGGGGGCATTCTCAAAACCGGTGCGCGCCAAAAATATCAAGTTTATCGGTTTAATTTGGTTATTTTTAACACAATTTTCTAATATTTCACAATTTTTACACAATTTCAAAATTTTCCATAGACTAGGGTGTTTTTTTCATGGCCTTATCCTAGAGTCTAGAATACACAGAAACAAAGATTATTTATATGATTCTTTTTTTAAAAATGTCTGCTTCTTTAACAAATCTAGAGTAGTTCCTTTAAATAGGGATATATTTCCCATTTAAAATGAACCAAAACTGCATGTAGTTTACCTACCATTATTAATACAAAATGGTGTACTTTACAGGTTTAGGATTGCAAGCTATTAGGGCTGTGCTCTAATAATGAATACGGTATAGGACCCTATTTTGCATTACATGTCATTTATTTCAACGCCTCCTTTTATGTACTCTGCAAATTAGGTACTTGCAAAGCGTGATATCGTGTGAGTCAGTTTATTTGCTATTTGAAGCCCTAAGTACTGTGGCGAAGGGGGAATCTCCAAACATTTGCAGGTGTACATATGTATGATCGAGGCTTAAAAGCCTCCTTTTTAAACCTATATTTCACCAAAAGAGTAAAAGACCCTATATTTGTTTTCAAAATGTAACCACTTTACAACTGTTTGATTCAAAGTCACTTATTTTGCAAAATCTTGTAAGTATAAGACTAAGAGACCCACTTTTGGGGCAATTCGACATTCTCTCACCCAAAAGCAGAGAAGTTGCTGGCTATAACATTTTCTATGTACAATAAATGTAACCCAGATTGTAGTTTGTTTCTTCAAGGGTTTTTTATGGCAAATCTTCTTATACGACTTGCCATACACTCATAAAACCCCAGATTAAATTGACTAAGGATGGCATCAAACATGCACACAACCTAGAAAATGGGTCAAATGTTGATAATGTGTGCCAATTGTTTTAAGAGTGTACACTGCCAGTCTAGTTGGTAAAAAAGAGCCCAACTTTATTGACCTACATTGGGTCAAATATCAAATTATTGGGTAAATCTTAACCAACAGTTGTTGGGTAATAAATTTTATCCAATAGTTGGGCAAGTACTTTGATTAACTAGTTGGTCAAACAATTTACCCAGCATGTAGCAATGATTTGACCAAGAGATGGGCAAGTTTGTAACACTATAAATGTTGGTTAAACTTTACCCAATTGTTTAGATAATTGTATTTACCAGCAAATTTGCAGAGTATGACAATTAATATACGTCATATACATTATGTATCCTATACACAGGACGAGTTGAGTGACTCCAAGATGATGTTGAAGAAATCAGAAGCACAATTACAAGAGGAACTTCATCAGAGGAAAGATACGGCTGGCCATGTAGTAAGACTTAATAATCAGATCAAGATGTTACAAGCACAGCAGCAGAATGCACCACAACTCACAAGAAAGGTCAGTAACGGTCATATCACTGTGTCAATGATCCTATTCATTTTTAAAATTTTGCATATTAGTCGCTTTTCGAAAACTCAAGTTTATTTAACTTAATCAATGGTACCTGAAGCGTAAAAATGCTGATTTTTTGAAAATAATGTACGATGTTCGATGAATTTGGAGGCAAATCACCAGGTTGTGTTGAATGTGAAGGATCGTGGCTTTAAACCGTGTTGCAAATACTTTTAGGATCTCTCTATTACTTAGTCCCATCATATATGGTCTATATTGACTTCACATCTCTATCTATAACATCACTTTCAACATGTTACAATGAGTGTCAACCATATAGATAAACTGCTCAGAAAATGTTAATAAATGATTTTGGCACATTCAGATTGAGACCTCTCACATTTTCAAGTGACTGGCTAAGCACTAAATCATGAAATTCTTACTAAATGTGATATCTTTGGATAGATAAACATATCAGCTTTACATTGATATGCAATATATCACGAAACATCTTATAAATTGTGATCAAAAAACAATTTCCTAACTTCTTTGAGGGGTTTATGTTATAAATTCTGAAATCATGCCAGACTTTTAAACATTGTGATGGTGCATTTATTTTTAAAAAAATCACATTTTTCATTCCATTTTCATGGTATCAATCAACTATAATAATTGGCTGTATCTCAATATAACATTTGCTTACATCTTATACATGTCAACTGCTTCAAAATGTCCTTTTTAGTATTGGTCACTTCCAATATTAAAACATAGTGCATCTTGAGAACTATTGTCAACAAATTGATTGACAGTTTAATTAAGAGCCGGCATCCCTTTGTTCTTGACTGAGGTGTTACCATGGTTACATATTATTAATAGTCTTTTGATATTTTTCTTCGGTCCGTTATGGGAAGGTCAACTTAAAATTGACAGCAAGCAATGACAGGTTTAAAAACCCATATGCTTTGCTTTATTACCTGTCTAGAGTACTAGGTGATTGTGTCACAATTGCATGAAAAAAACATTTCAAACATGGTTACTCGAATTTGAAGAGGGTAGGGGTGTGTGACTGGGCATTCTCAAAACAGGGGCTTACCGAACTGACACGTCCTGAATTGGGGGTCTTGGCAAACGGCCCAAGTTGAGAACATTTTCCGCCCAATTGGGTGTTTTTTAAGTAAATTAGGACAAATTGGGCTAAATTTACCAAAATTGGGTGTATTTGGGGGAAACTGGCGCTAGAGTTTGGATTGTATAGCTTGTGGAACGACTTATCAGTGATATGAGATGCTTAGTGAGCGGCGACAGGGGGTCTTTGTCCCCGCACATACCCGTATGGCCAATATACATGAGTACCCCCGGGGGTTAATTCCTTATTTGTTCACCATTGGTTATAGGGGTGTGACACATTCAAAACTCACTGAAGTTCACATCAAAATTGAGATTTTGTTTTATATCAGAGGAAAGCTATATTTTTCTCACTCCCCTTCAAAGTTTAGGCCTGAAAGATGTTCTTTCAGATACCATGACGGAGCAAAATAATGGTGAATTATGCCAAAATTGTGGTATACCACTTCAGATCGTAGTGTGCTGTTCCATTGGCAAATTCGAAGTGAATATATCGTCGCTGTTCTGACATAACGACACATCACAACAGAATTAAGTAAAGTGATGTGTCGTTATGTCAGAACAGCGACGATATGTATTTATCATTAAAACAAATTGATTGACTAATGTCCAAAGACTGTATTTACGGATAAACCTTCACAGAAAAGAAAATACTATGTAAAAAAATCAACTTGATCACTCAACTTAAATTGAAAGTTTAAATACGATTGTTTTCAATCACCTTTTTTGGGGGCGAAGCCACCCTTATAGCATCAGATTGCAAAAAATCACACATTTTGGGTGTTTCTAGACATAAGTGGGGGCAGCCATGTTTGTAAATTACATACCTATGCAGTTTATTTTAACAGTCCTGCAGTCTGTGATGAAGTCAAAGCTATATTTGTTTAGTTGATGCATAGACTGTTGATGATTCATTCAGAGAGATGTTTATAGACTCCCCACAGAGAGACATTATAGCTTATCTTGTTAGACTAAATAGGAGAAACCTCCCAATTGCTGTGGGTTTGTCTAATAAGTGGTTAGACTGTGGTGTTTTGATTTGTTTTTTGGTTTGAATTATGGAAAATACATACACCATTTCCCTGGTATTTTGGTTTGCAACAGATGCTTCAGAAAATGGTTACAAAACATGCTTCTTTCTTTTGGATCGCCCCCATTCCATTTCAATGGAATTTTTATTTAAAAATTGATTGATTATTTAGTTTTGATATTCTATTGATTTCAGATCAATGTATTGGAAGAGCAGGTGTCATATCTAACCAAGAGTCTAGAAGACAGTAGACGTGAACACTCACTGAAAGTAGCAGCCATGGAACAGAAGCTGATCACAGAAAATAATAAGCTTAAGGTATGTGTACATTTGTGAATGTTCCCTTTTTTCAGGTATCTATTAAAATTAAACAATGGCTAGATTTAATTGGTCACCTGAACTACATTTGAAGGGGCATTGAGAGATACGTATGGGAGTGTGCCCTCAATTATCCTGGAAATCAATTTTTTTGCATCAAAGTAATACTTAGGCATATACTAACTACCAGCTGAAACAGTTTACCAACATTCGCCGTTTATCATATAAAATTTTATGATTATCTTAGTTTCGATATGATCATATCAAAACTAGGTGCTGAATTCGGAAGTTATGCTATCGGTTTTACATGCGGCCTTTCGCGGCAAATCTCAACCCGGAAGTGCAGTTATTTGCTTATTTGGCATGAAGGCGATGTCGTAATTGTATGACATTTTGGATTTTGGCTATGTTGATGATTATCTTTACCTTATTTGCTCATTTAGTATATCGATTCATCTCTCAATGCCCCTTTAAGGTATTAAAAATCAAAGAGAGTAATATGGTGAGTCTGCACAAATGACGGTTGGTTTTCGATAAGTTATGAATGGCTAATACAACATATGGGTATTGTTTAGTTAGTATCAACCCAACTTACCAACAGGTAAACAAATTCAAACCAACTAAATGAGAAAATATCTGACCAAATGAACCAATAAACAACAAGCTGAACAGCGTAGATGATGCGGTTTCTAAGATCTTGGAGATTAGTTGGTAGTGTCTGAAAGCCTTGAGACTTAACTAGGCCAGTCCGTAGTATGGCTGACAAGAAAATCAGGTATGCAGAACGAATGATGTAATTTGTGTATTCAAACTGTCTACTTATATCCGTAAAATCTCAGCGAGTTTATGATCGACATCGTTGTAATTTATCCTATGTGATAGCCAAGACATAGGTCTATCAGGATATCTACTTTGCAGAGCGATATGTGATTTAGAAGGGTACCTTACTTGCCAAAGAGTGTTGCATTTTTTTTTATACACCCAGTATTGTACCATTTTTACTTGGATTCCTGATGAAATTA
Organism: Ophiura sarsii; assembly: GCA_035610835.1. Classification (NCBI taxonomy): domain Eukaryota; kingdom Metazoa; phylum Echinodermata; class Ophiuroidea; order Amphilepidida; family Ophiuridae; genus Ophiura; species Ophiura sarsii. The sequence goes on along the minus strand of CM069442.1, from coordinate 75,602,171 downwards.
TTCAACAAATAGGATATATCGGAATAAAATGATCGGATTACTGTCAACTTTTTTTAAAACCTGACACCCATTTATTTCCTCTTGTCATCACTACTTATCATAACTACTAACATCTCCAGGTGAAAGAGAAGGATTATCACAGGAAGTACAAACGAGAGCAAGAGAGGAACCGAAGCCATTCACTGAATCTTAAGACATTGGCGATTGAACTGAGACAAGTAAAGGAGGACATCAAGATGGGTGCGGTTATACACAAAGATGGTGTCAAGATACCGATGGAGGAAGGAGGATGGAGCAAATTTAAACTGGATTCTAAGAAGGTAAGGAGCATTAAGTAGCTATTGCGAAAGATGCTTTGAAATTCTGTCACACTGCAAAACATTGATCACGCTACATTTCAAGTGTTCCATGCATAGTTAAAATGAAAATTAACGGCTCAATTTTGAGAAGACTATTTTGTAAATCTCAGGTCTCAGGAATAAAAGATTGCTTCTTTGCTTGGAAATTTGATCATTAATTCTTGAGATGATCTGTCAAGAAGTAGCCATTAATTTACTTTGTGTTTCACTCACTTTTTTCAACATAATGAATTCTCAACCCGGCCCAGCCATAAGTATCATATCTTGACCACTCTAAACCTTAAAATATGATTTAAAATATGTCCAAATAGTTCCAAAATTAACCAAAATGTTTAAAAAATGTCAACATTATTGAATTTCATCACCATCTTTGGAACCACCATGAGAAATGCATAAAAACAAGTACAAACATGCCTAGTATTGGTACAGTAATTCTTGAAATAAGACTTTTGGGAAAGGTTTCTGCCAAATCTGTTTTCACAATGGTACAAATAATAGCCGTGTGGAAAGTGATACCAGAAGAATTACAAGAATATTTTGAAAATGTCTCTACTGCACATACATTTTACTATTCCCTACTTCTCCAATCAACAGAATCAGAAAGCTTTACAGGAAATTCTACATGCCATAGAATCTGAAGGCGGCCCAGACAGCAACCATCAGCATGCAACTGATGCAGCTTACTTCCAGATTGTCATCTTCTTCCTATGGTGGAAGAGAGAGGATGCCATCAAGTACCTAAAGGAGACGAGGATCAGGCTCAAATCATTTGACAACTGCCCTAATAATTTCAAGGTAAATATTATGATTGATATTTATTGAATTCTGTTAGTCTGTCATCAAGATTTTAAAACTGAGATTCGCTCTTCATTGCTCTATGTAATGCATTCTGAACTTGGTATGTGTTCTCTTCTTTTCCTGGCTCAATTTTGCTTTTGTATGATTTGGATCTGGATTATCTGGATAATAAATCTGATTAGGTGCAGAAGAGTGTCTAATTTGTTCCTTATACTGTTACATTGATTATTAAATATCCAGGAAGTGATCAGCGAGAGAGACAGTTTGAAGGAGCGTGTACAGGAGCTGGAGGAGACACTTGGCGATTGGATGGCAGAGAATGATTCACTCCAATCATCAGCAAATCTGTGAGTAAACTAGACTTTCTGTCCGTATTCCTACCCAATTCACCTCATATAATTTGTGTCACCTTTTAACGCCCAGCATTTTTGCGCCAAGACCGACATTTTTCTTTGATTGCGCAAACACAAAATTCCATCTCATTATGACATTTGAGTTCGGATGCAGTTACTACAGGGTGTCCCAAAAGTCTATGCACGTTTTTGAAGAGTCATATCTCATAAAATATAAATCATATGGTATAAATGTAACCATATTTTGATAGACGAGATTTGGGAATTGATTTTGATACCAAACACAACCCTATTGGTGAACCCACAACATTATAAAACTGGTTGAAAGTTTTGGGCCATGTGAGGCCCAACCATACCAAGTACTACACATTGTTGCTAAAACAGATGCGCATAAATTAACGATATGAAAGCAACATTGCGCATTAGTCACAGTTCACTGCTTACCTTGCAACATTAATGTTATTACTAAACTCGGTCACTCACAACATAAATAGGCGTAGTAGACAACATTGCACAGCAAAAGTCTTCATTCAAGATGGTTTACAGCATAGATAAGCGAATACAAATTGTATGGTTCTACGCTGAAACAAATTCAGTTCATCTTACTCAACAAAAGTTCAGAAAACATTTCAAAGCGAAACGCGCACCAGAAAGAATATCCATTCTGAAGTTGGTGGATACATTTTTGAACACATGAACTAGTGCATGATTTGTCTCGATGTGGTAGAAAAAAGACTGGTAGATCAACAAGTCACATTGATGTCATAAGACATGCAGTAGCCAAAAGTCTAAAGAGATCTATTCACTGTGTGATGTGTGTGTTCACTTTTCTGTTACGTTATTCAATTGTGTAGGTCTGTGTTTTTGCATTAGCACACGTCTCTGTATAAATGGAAAACACTTTCACTATAGACCATTTCAAATTGAGATCGGAAATCTTCGGAAAAACAGGTCACATGGAGTAGGTGCGTTGCGCGTTCTTCGCAACAGTTGATCGCATTCACAGCATTGCCCTAGTTGATTGTCCGCCTATGTTTACATACACGCGTGCACACATGAGAAGTAAAACGTGGAACGAGACTATTTTGTTTTTTTATCAACAAAGGCGCTGACGGACAAATTCCAAATGTATCGAGCAGACGGTAAAAAGTGAAAATATTACCCCAAATCTCTTTCATCTCACTCGTTTTTGTAACTGAAATGCCGCAACATCAACTTTGTGAGGGATACAATCTATCACCAACACCAGCGCAATCTACCACACGGGCAGACGGGTGAAAAACACGTTGTTTTTCTCCGGCACATGGCCATGACCTGTCAGGACCTGACAGGTCATGGAACCGAGTGTCAAACACTCGGCTATCGGAAACATTCGGAACCGATCGTATATTTTCGGATTTGAAATGGTCTATAGAAACGAAAATTATGTGTGATATAGTTTGTTATTATTATGGGATCACTGTAATGTAAAATTTTAAATATTACAATTGAGGGATCACTTTCTGTGTAACCAACTCTACCCGTCTTTTCGTTAATCTCAATAGTATAGGTATGGATTTATAAACTTTATTCCTCCGAAGTATAAAATTACATTTTTGCAGTAATACATATTTTACTTCTAGGGTGGCATTACAAACAGATGTTACTCCAATGTTTGGTATCAAAATTATTTCCCACATCTCCTCTTTCTAAATATGTATTCATATTTTCAATACAAGTTATATTTTGTGAAATACAAAGCTTCAAAGTCGTGCATAGACTTTTGGGACACCCTGTATATTACATGACATCACCTCCCAACTTGAGGTGTCATGAAGTATTGTCTTTTTTTAACGTAGCCTTATAACAACCATATCTGACTATAAATCAATCAAGAAATGCTACCAGATGCCTATGCAACACAATATTCATTCTTCAAATTAACACTAGCGACTTCCGACGGGTTTTCCCATACCACCACACATATTACATGACATCACCTCCCAACTTGAGGTGTCATGAAGTATTGTCTGTTTTAACGTAGCCTTATAACAACCATATCTGACTATAAATAAATCAAGAAATGCTACCAGATGCCTATGCAACACAATATTTATTCTTCAAATGACTCCCCAAACAAATCAAAATTGGTGATACTGAGATTTGGTTGTTCAATGTTACCATTTCTGAGTGAAATACACATTTCAAAAAAAGGTGCCACAACTTGAGTGTTAATGTGGTCTTTAGGATGTTATACAAAGAGTATTGAGACACAATACATTCATAGAGATGCTTGACGGCAAAAAGTTCTACATTTTGGGACACATTTGAGATAGATTTTATTTACAGCAAAAAGGTCAACATTTGGGACACATTTGAGTTCAATTTTTTATTACGGCAATAAGGTCAACATTTTGGGACACATTTGAGTTCAATTTTTTATGACGGCAAAAAGGTCTACATTTTGGGACACATTTGAGATTGATTTTTTATGACGGTAATAAGGTCTACATTTTGGGACACATTTGAGTTTGATTTTTTTTTACGGCAATAAGGTCTACATTTTGGGACATATTTGTGTTTGAATTTTTATGACGGCAATAAGGTCTACATTTTGGGACACATTTGAGTTTGATTTTTTTTGATGGCAATAAGCATGATAAGGTTTACATTTTGGGACACATTTTAAATTGATTTTTTTATGACGGCAAAAAGGTCTACATTTTGGGACACATTTGAGTTTGGTTTTTTATGACGGCAAAAAGGTCAACATTTGGGACACATTTGAGATCGATTTTTTATGACGGCAATAAGGTCTACATTTTGGGACACATATGAGTTCAATTTTTTATGACGGCAAAAAGGTCTACATTTTGGGACACATTTGAGTTCAATTTTTTATGACGGCAAAAAGGTCTACATTTTGGGACACATTTGAGATTGATTTTTTATGACGGTAATAAGGTCTACATTTTGGGACACATTTGAGATTGATTTTTTATGACGGTAATAAGGTCTACATTTTGGGACACATTTGAGTTCAATTTTTTATGACGGCAAAAAGGTCTACATTTTGGGACACATTTGAGTTCAATTTTTTATGACGGCAAAAAGGTCTACATTTTGGGACACATTTGAGATTGATTTTTTATGACGGTAATAAGGTCTACATTTTGGGACACATTTGAGATTGATTTTTTATGACGGTAATAAGGTCTACATTTTGGGACACATTTGAGTTTGATTTTTTTTACGGCAATAAGGTCTACATTTTGGGACATATTTGTGTTTGAATTTTTATGACGGTAATAAGGTCTACATTTTGGGACACATTTGAGTTTGATTTTTTTTGATGGCAATAAGCATGATAAGGTTTACATTTTGGGACACATTTTAAATTGATTTTTTTATGACGGCAAAAAGGTCTACATTTTGGGACACATTTGAGTTTGGTTTTTTATGACGGCAATAAGGTCAACATTTGGGACACATTTGAGATTGATTTTTTATGACGGCAATAAGGTCTACATTTTGGGACACATATGAGTTTGATTTTTGATGACAGCAATAAGGTCCACATTCTTGGACACATTTGAGATGTGAAAGGTCTATATTTGGTCAAAACAGTATGAGATTCATGTTTTGATGGCAAAAAGGTTTATATTTTTGGACACAAATGAAATTGATTTTTTTATGGCAATAACATTTATATAAAGACATCAAAAAAAGTAACTCGGCTGTTGTAAAAGCATCTATAATTTTAAAATTGTTACTCATATTCTAAAAAGGAGAACACCAGGAGACGGACAATTTAATTACGGTGATTTTGACACCTTGTTTGTTAAAATCGATAAAGTATTGTTGTCGCGGTATGTGCTTACAGATAAAAAGTGCCATTTCCATTGTTGCATTAACTCCTATTGAACTTTCTGATTCAGCGTGAAGATAATAGCGGGAATTTTGATTAGCTGTTCTTGTTGTGCTGTAAACTTGATTAGCATAATCCGGGACAAATTTAATGGGGATGACAGGCGTACTTCTTTACAATTAAAAAGGATGAATTTAAAACTCCAAATGCTCAGAAGGTCCGAAAAGACAGACAGGACAGGTCATCGTCATGGACAAACTATCAAAATTCCCCCTATTATCTTCACGCTGAATCAGAGAGATCAATAGGAGTTAATGCAACAATGGAAATGGCACTTTTCATCTGTAAGCACATACCGCGACAACAATACTTTATCGATTTTAGCAAACAAGGTGTCAAAATCACCGTAATTAAATTGTCCGTCTCCTGGTATTTTCATTTTTAGAATATGAGTAACAATTTTAAAATTATAGGTGCTTTTACAACAGCCGAGTTACTTTTTTTGATGTCTTTAGTTTGCACACATGCTTTCAGGATGCTCCTTCCCATGCCTAGGTTGCCCAAACCTCTAGTGAGATGCTTTAAGATTTATATAAGATCAAAAATGGTAAAATTCAACAAAAATAGTACTGTGTTATTTTTCTGACTACACCTGCTATCCCTACAATTATATGGCTTGAAACTCTTACTTATTTATTTATTATCCATAACACAGGACAACCACACAGCTTGTTGGCACGAAGCATGAGCTGGAACTGAAGGTAAAACACTTGCAAGATACCGTGTCTGCTCTTCATCTGGACAATAACCTGCTTAGAATTGAACTAGAGAGGGGACCAACACCTAAACTGACAGAACAAGTACAGGACATGACAGGTAAGACAGTCTCATCCTCATGGTTTGATTATTGCTGCCTTTTTTGCTAAATCCTTACTGGCCTGCAACATATAGATCAACAATACTCAATCAATCAAACGTGCATCAATTCTCAATCAATGTAAACTTAATCATGTAATAATTCCAATTATTAAAAAAAACTGTTTAACCCATTCCATGCGGCAGTCGTCTGCAGACGACAGTTCCAAAAGTTCACAAAATGTTTCAAAGATGTCAACATTATTGAATTTCATCACCATATTTCATCACCATGAGATATGCATTACAATAAGTACAAACGAATCTAGTATTGGTTCAGTAATTCTTGACATAAGATTTTGAAACTAATAGCCGCGTGGAAAGTATTAAAGAAAGTGTCCCGCAAGCACAACATTGAGCATTATTTGTTAGAAAAATAATTATCGAGTCGAAATTGCGTAATCATATAGAACAAAACACCATACTAGTTACACAAATGAATAAAAACTGCCATCACTCAAACATGCAATTTTTAAAATTCGCGGCGATCGAAAGTCCCGGTGTCGATGACGTCATGGGTATCGGTGCTAAAATTTGCGCATGTGCATTGTATAACTATGACATCATCGACACTGGGACTTTTGATCGCCGCGAATTTTAAAAAGTGTATGTTGAGAGATAGCGGTTTTTATTTGTTTTTGTCATAAGTGTGGTGTTTTGTTCTATATAATTACAAAAGTTGGGCTCGATAGTTATATTTCTAACATATAATGCACACTTTTATGCTTGCGGGACACCTCCTTTAAGCGTAAATATATAATTATTGTACTTGGAACATACATATTACTTTACAAGTAAAATGTATACAGCTTGACCTTTGTACCAAACAATTTACACATAAATATTTCCTAAACAAAAGTTTAAGAACCTTGGATCTCTGACAACTCAATTTTGTCTTCTTAACCTATAAATTCTAGCTGATTTGCAGCTCAAATTAGAGGTTGCTGAGACAGAATTGAAGCAAGAGAAACTGGTAACGGAGGAGTTGAAAAGGGAACTAAAGCATGGAACGCTGCACTGTGACCACCTCACCAAAGCACTACAAGTTAAAGAGGATGAGCACAAGATGGCTGCCAAGAAAGGGAAGGAAAATGGTTCAAAGGTCATTGAACTTGAAAAGAAGAAAACTTTATTGGAAGCTCAGGTAAATAGTAAGAATCAAATACATATTCAGATTTATTGACAATGTTTTGTTAGGCATATAGGGCATTCCCACGACCTGGAAGTAGAAGGTCATTAGTTCAAATCATCTTTGAAAAGACATGGAGTACAATAACAATCATCTGATCAACTGATATTGATCACATTGAATGAAAACGGTTCTCCATCCATAAATTTCTTCCTCTGGAGGATGTTTTGAGGGGGAAAATGGGTCACCCTCCTTATAAGTTGAAAGCAAGGGCTAGGCAGGGACCAGAGAATAAGGACAGGTGAAAAATCGGGCACCTTGATTGATTATAGTAATAGGTAATTAAAGAGAGCTTTGTTAGTCTGAAATTGAAGGGAAATTAAAAGCGAGATAAACAAGGGCATGATTGACACTAGTAATTAAAGAGGTAAACATGATTGAGAGATGAATTTGTATATAGATAGAGCTTAAATTGTAATACTCTCCACTTTAAAATCTCTCTACTCTGTGATCACACATGCTCAATATTAGTTGGCAGATTATGTACTGAACTGAAACATATTTGATATTTTCGAGTATTTCTGTACCTTGCAAGTGATATTGTTAAAGATATCTAAGAAGAAACAGCAACAGCAAAGGAAAAGGTAGTGAAGAATTCTCTTTGACTTGCGCAATTTGTAGATTGGTGACTTACTTGCAAATTGTACATATTCTGTTATGCTTTCATCATGATACCATATGTAATTGTAAAAAGATTGTTATTATTATATACTTCATTCTACTAATTTATTCACGTCATCAGATCACCAAATTACAACAGGAGGGCAACAGTGCAAAAGACAACGTACGTAAGCTGGATAAAAAGCTGAGAGACGTCATGTCCGAGATGAGTCAGACCAAACACAAACAGGACCAGACTAATAAGGCTAGAGATGCTCTCAAATCACAGGTAAGGTGTAGATAAAACGTTTTGTTTCTTAATAGTTATATAGATAAAATAACTGATTAAATTCATTATGCTCAAGGAAAGTGCTGGAGATAATTTCATCACTGCTTCTACACAATACTTGAATCAGGGGTTTGCAACTCAAATTGCCGATTAGAAGCTACTTCATCCAGGAACTTTAACTTTTGTGTGATCATATCTTGATGTTGCTGTAGCGCTGTCTGTTATCTGCTTAGGTATAGACTTGCATAAAGTCTGTCAGACAAAAACAACTACGGTATGGTGTATGTTTAAAGGGAATTGATAAACTGAGCTAAAAATGTATAAACAAACAATTAAACATGATTTAATTATAGTCGGGGTGGTAATAACCCTGCAGCACGTAAGGTTTAATGATAATTATTGAAATTACACAATTTGTCAGGATATTTTCTCAACAATTCTGTGTAAACTTCAATAAGCCTATACCTAAGCAGACGACAAACAGCGCCGACAAACAGCGCCGACAAACAGTGCTACATCGCCTTCAAGATATGATCACACAAAGTTAAAGTTTTCAGATGAGTCCGTTAAACTAGCCTAGAAAAGGTGACCTGTCATTTGAAAATGATATAGTATCCCTGATGTAACTCTGTGCAGTTATTCCAGCGAATAACGCAGCAATTAACATTAAGTCTGTAATGTGGTATTTCATATTGGATTGTTGTGGAAGTACACATAAAAACATACGCACATAGGATCTTGTAATTTGAATTACATTCTATACCACTGCACATAAATAAATGACCACAGAACACAACCTTTGATTGAACCATGTACAATGTACTGAGAGAATCTACAATTTTGCATCCTGAAATAATAATAATAGGCATTTATAAAGCGCATTAAACGAGTGGTACCTATGTGCTATACAACTATAAAACTATATACAAAAGACCAACTACCAGCAAGTGGCTAGGAGACGCAAGAATATAGAAGGTTTTGCCTCTTGAATGTTAAGTTTCCAAAAACAATGGTGTAGATTAGATGCTAATACAACATCAGAACGTTATATAGTGGTTGTCACTTGGTTGAATACTTCAAGTTTTTGACATCAGGCCTAGTTATATAAATAAATAACATTATGACAATGTTGAACCAACCTATGGCGTCAAAATAATGTTGAAATACAACCAATAACAACCATTATACGACGTTGAAAAGACGTCAAATGTATAATGTTGCCCACTGATTATTCTCTTTTTCTTACAAAGAAATATGTAGTGAAGATGTTTACTATTAATTAAACTTTTTTGTTGGTTCATTTGTTTAGATTGATGCATTGAAGGCTGAAGTAATAGATACAAAAGGAGAAAATGTCAGCCTTATGCAAGACAATGAAATACAAGAGGGCAGGCTTCAAGACTTACAAGATGAATTAGAGAAAGCGCAGACACAAATGGAAGTTCAGCAACAAGAAATTGTCAGTAAATCCACAGAAGAAAAGGTTGAGACACAGGTAAATATCTCAGGGGTAGGGAAGGTAGGAGGAGGTTGAAGGAGGGGTCTCAGTGCAAAAGGTTATAGAGGGATTTATGATTGGGTTATAAAAGACTCTTTAATTTAATTTTGTGAAAAATTGAGAAATTGGCAAATATGTCTATAAATACTATCAATTGACAATGCATTGCTCCTCTGAATATAACGTAAACCCACAGGATTTGTCTTTTGTTTTGGTGTTTGTCATCATTTTTAACCCTTTGAACCCTAAGTTATTATAAGGGTTCGGTACACCCACCCTGACTTCTCCGGGGGTAAAATGCTAAATATAGTACATGCTATTATAATTTGGTGTTTCAATTTAATACTGTCCTGTTTTGTATTTATCTGTGTGTAAATGTATTTATATTGAATAAAGACATGATAATAAAACAAAACAACTGTGTTTTTTGCTAACCTTATACCCAGTATGCCACCTTTGAACCCGGAAGTATTGGTCGGGTCGGTAAAACCACACCAAGTTTATTTCAAAATATTCCTACACCAGTCTGACACCCTCTGACTGAACGTTTCTGCCCTCTATCATCGGTAATATATATTACTGATGATAGAGGGCAGTATATGCCAATATACTACACGTATAACGTAACATTTATAACAAAAATGGTCAGTTTTTATCGCCAAAATTGCAAATCATGACCGTAAACAATGCATCCCTGTCTACCTGAAAATCATCTGCGCCATATTTGGTTGCATATTCATCCAATTTCGTGCTATTTTTGACAGTTTTCTTCAGCCAAAACACAACGTAAACCTTGCAAAACAATGTATTTCATATTAGGTGAACATCATATGACTTTTAAGTCACATGACCACTCAAAGTCATATGATATGTGTCACCTGTTCGCTCAGGTCGATTTTTCGACCTATCGGGTTATACAACGTTCTCCGATAGGTCAATAAATCGATCGACCTATCGGGTTCAAAGGGTTAATAATCTGCATTTATTCCATTATATTTCTGATATTACAGGTGTTAACAGAGACACTACAATCTGAGCTGGACAGAACAGAGGAACTTGATATCGAACTAATCCGGAAGAATACCAAGATAGCCCAACTCCAGCTTCAGACAGAACAGCAGGAGAAAAAGTACCAGAAGAAGGTCCAGATTGAGAAGGCTAAGTTTAGTGGCCTTCAAGATGCATTGAAAGAAAAAGAAAATGAGGTGTCAAATCTTAAACAAAAGTTAAAAGATGAAGTGGCCGCCAAAAACTCCAAATTGCTTGGTCTGAAACATCAGATGGTGGTGCAAGAAGGTACAATCCAACAAGAACATGCTAATGAGATGAAGATGGTTCAGGAACAGCTGGAAGACAAGGAGAAAGAGTTGGATGATAAAGAGGAGGAGCACAGAATGGCTGATAAGAAACTTGACCAGGTTATAGCAGACAAAGAAGCAACCATCACTGATCTTGAGATGCAAGTGGCAGATATATTATCGGAAAAGGAGGGTGTGATTGCTGATTTAGAAAAGCAGATTCAAGATCAAGATAGGGTGGGTAAGGTGGAAGACCAAGAGCAGGTGTCACACCTTAAGAGACTTGAGGAAAGCAAGAAAACATTGATGGATGAATTGAAGGAGATGAAATTGAAGTGTGAAAGTCTTCAGACAAGTATCCAAGACAAAAATGAGGAAATTAATGAGCTTATTAAAGATATGGAAGAGAGAGTTAAGGAGAGAAATGATGAAATGTCAAATCTGGAGCAAGACGTGAGAAGCAGAGAAGAAGATGCTAAAGTAGCAGCGGAGAACAAGGTTTCCGAATTGCAAGACAAGCTGGCAGAACAAGAAAGAACATCATCTGCAAGATTGCAGGAAGTGCAAGACAGATATGATCGGCTTCAAGATAATTTGAAAAAGAAAGATGACTTCATTGCAGAATTGGAGCGAAAGCTTTGGCTGGAGTCAAAGAACAATGCAGCTAGTATATTGAAACTGGAGAAGCAAATTCAAGAACAAGAGAAAAACTTTAATGTTGAGGTTGACGAGGAAAAGGACAGACTGGGTCAGCTTGGAGACGAACTCAAGGAGAAGGAATCAACTATAGTAGAGTTACAGCGAAAGATAAAGACAACAGATGATCCAGGTGATTTGGCTAGTCAGAAGAGCAGAGAAGAAGCAAAGAGAATGGATGAGATGATAAAACTTGAGGAGAAAATATCAGAGCTGATAGAAGAGAAAGATAAGATGCAAGATAAAATACAGGTTAGTGAACAATGTTGTAAAGATAGATATTGTGCTTAGCTTTCACATGCTGTTTATGGATGGAATCATTGCTGCAAATTCTTGTAATATTGTAGGTTACCACTAGACTCTATGGGTTTGGAGGTTGCTGTAAATGATTGCAACATTGAAGCAACCACTAACAAGTATATCCTATTCAGAAGAAGATGGAACAATATCTACGGATAAGTACATTGGGTTAACGCCCAGAAAAGCAAGAGATCAATGATTGCTACATTTGTATCAAAACAATTTTTTTCAAGATGACTGGTTGGTGAAGCTTCAAGTTTGAAAATGTGGACAAAATCCACACATTTTGTTTGTAAAAACATATTAAAATCTGCTAAAGATTTCAGTCAAACTTATCTAAAATTGGAAATCTTTACCTGGTTTGGTGAGGTATTATACTAGTCTTACTATCTGTTTGTTTAAATCAGCTTGTTTAAGTTTCAGTCAAACTTTGCAAATTTTACATGGTTTCAGGTATGACTCAAATGATATTGGCTGGTCAGCCTGTAATCTTGCTGCCTTTCAGATGGCTAGTTTTGCTTTTCATGTCTTGTACTCTTCATTCTACACTTTAATATCAGTTTCCAATAGAATTAAAGTAAGAAATGAGAGGAACCTGAACTTTCTCTGTAACCTAATTATATCAAAGTTCAAACGAGGGTCAAATAAAAGACAGTCTGTCGTCCATGTGAGAACATACTTGTGCTTTTTAACCACTAGTTCTTTAGTTGTTCATTGTGATGTTCCATATTTTATGTTCTTGCACTTTTTTCCCCTTATTGCTCAGATTTTTTGGCCAAGACGATATCTACAAACAAAATCCTTTATTTGACTAATCACTGCTGCAGAAAATGTGCTCTAAGACCTTTGTTCTTTGTGGTGAGGATGCAAAGTTTTGTCATTTTCAATGTTGCACGTGTCACCGGGTTGTCTGCGTGGTATGGTTTATGTAACAACTTATGCATGCTAATCACTTACAGCTTATAATATATTTGAAATATTCACAACTCTTTTGAAATACTAAAAGCTATCTTGCGAAAATGTCATTACTATTTTATGAATACATTCATTAATTTTGTGAATTTGGTCCCAATGATTATTAGATTTAGCCTGAATAGGTATCAAATGTGAAACGATCTTTAAATTATAAGGATACTCTGAAATTTCACCAAAGCTAAAATATATTTCTACTGTTTCGAAAGAGCGGAGAGCTTTGAAGAAAAAAAGTATAAATAATTGCAGAGCCTCACAAAAGGTGAAAATGTTCACTAATTACAGGCCATTTCACTTTCATTCTTGTTTTCTTCAAAGTTTAAATTGAGAGTAACATTTTTCACTCTTTTCACCAATTGTCCACCCTCTTTTCTTTAATACACACTTACTCATGCATAATAATAAATTGTACTTTTAATAATAATTATTGAACTCGTTTTCATTGTATAATATGCTTTTTTAGAACTAAAAATGCAGAGCAAAAATGGGAACTAATTGCGCAGACATGGAGGTTTGATAATAAATTCAATTTGATGTTTTGTAGACTTTTTGACACATTATTTTAAAACATTTGCCACATCTGTATTTTATTTATTCTAACTATTCATGACACTTCACAAATCACAATTGCACCTTTCAATTCTGTATTATTGACACAACTTTCAACTTTAATTGTATGCTTATTCATTAATCGGGCATCCAGATTTTCTGTCCCCTTTGCCGTCAAGTTACCCAGAATTCACTCTGATTCACTACCCGTTGGTACAGGTAATGCAATCTACCCATGCGTACACTTGTTTTCCTAGCGTGATTTCCCTTTCTGTGAGTGTGTGTGTTGTCAGCCCTAATTTTTGAAAATATCAGAAAAAGCTATGGATAAGAAAATAATTGTTTCCAAGATAAATAGTTTTGGTAGGAGTATTTATTTTTTATGTCTACTTTACTTGATTATTCTGGATTTCATTTCAGCTTGCTGACAATGTTCATGAGTGGCCTGGGGTGCCTAAAATCATCCTATCTTTATATAATCTAACAATATTACTCCTTTGTTTTTCTTTATTTCTAAATACTTAATATCTTTTATGTGGGATTTCTTTGCATGTTGTTTTGCATGAAAATCTGTAACTTGTAACATTTATCTAGGGCCACTTGGTTTTAAAGATGGATATCGTGTTTCTCTAAAAAATACATTAACAGAGTACTTTTTTATAGGAAAGTTAAGTTAATGGGTATTTTGCTTAGGTCTAGGATGTCAAAAAGGCAACAACAAAAAAGGCAAAAAGGTGTGTTTTGGGGACCTAAAAATTGGTAATACTTTGTAACTTAGTGGGAGTAAATGTTTATTTAGATATTTGTAGGTCACAAGAAAATGTCTGTTTAGAGATATAATAAGAGTATATACATGAGTGTGATATCCACCTTTGCATATAAATGGCCCTTTGGGGTAACATTACTCTATGACAATTATACTCTGTATATTTATATTTCTGTTAGCATTTCTGATAAAAATTGTTCTCTTATATTGAATGGTGGTGGCAGGTGGCAAATGTGGGATCCTTAATGTAATTCTATCAATATACTTAATAAACAGTCACACTGCATGAATGTGTCTACCCTCTATGTTTTGGGTTCTTTTACAATCCCTTAACAATATCACTCCATTTCCCTTAAGATGTATGAGCTCCTGGTGCTATGGTGTCATTAAGGTACAAGAAATTGGTAGTTTGCATGAGAACTGTTATGTAAGGCCTTCCCACACCGACCCAATGATCAATTTATAGGTGATACCTCTAATTGGAGTCCAATTTTTGACGTTATCATGGTTCCTAGGAAAGAAAAATCTGTCCTCAGACGGATTGTGGATTCCATGTGAAAAGACTTCATTGAACAGTTTGTTTAAAAGACTTAATTAAACAGTTTGTTTGATAGAATCTAATACCTATAATACAACAAATCAACAATAAAAAATGCAACAATTTTGCTAATAAACTTTTTATTTTTTATTTCTGTTTTTTAGATTATGAGTAAAGATAAGACCATCTTACAAGCTGATAAGCAACTCTTAGAACTTGAGCTAGCAGACCGCACACAAAAACTGCAGCGGATTATGAAGCAGTCATCTATCACAGGAACAAATAACAGCAGTAGATCCAGTAGTCGACGAAGCAGCATTGATTCAAGATATGGGAGGGTTAGGAAAGACAGTGAGAAAGATGTCAAGAAATCAAAGAAAAATAAAGATGAGTTGGAAAACTATGGGAATGGTAAAGGGAGTAGTGGGGAGAATTATAGAAAATCACCAAGGACAGACAGTGGAAAGGATGTCAAGAAGGTGACAAAGAACAGGATGTCAAATTTACCAGATAGCATTGATAGTGAAGTTGATCAGGAAGACTTAAAAAAATCAGAGATTGGTCTGGAGAACTTTACCAATAAATCAGAAGAGAATACTCATGGTAAATCTTCTAGTAAAGGCAGCAAAAAAGACACTAAGAAGATAAAGAGCAATTTATCTAACTTTTCAGATGGCTTGGAAGATGTTGATCAGGAAGCCTTAAACAAGTCTGTGAAAACAAGGAAAAAGAATACATTAGGCTCCTCAAGTGAGCTAGATAGAGATGATCAGAAAGCCTTAGACAAATCTGAAAACAGTGCAGAGAATAGTGGCAATCCAGTAGGAAATGTAATAAAAGGCAAATGTAATGATGCAATTCTACTACCTAAGAAGCAAGGGGATATAGCTACTACAGTCAAACAAGATGAAGAAGAAAGACTCAAAAACATTGATGAGTTTGTATCAAATCTTTTAGATTTACACTTGTCCATGAGCACAGATGAAGCAATTGACAGTTTGAAATGTGAGATTGAGGCAATGCAACAGCACACAACCAATGACAGCTCTACTAGTGACGGCAAGCTACCAATCATGGAACAGCATAAGACAGTGGTTGCTAAACTACAAGCCCTGTGTCAGATTATGAAGGCTAAGCAAGGGAATGTAAATGTGACACAGGATGGTGACTCAGCCAATGCTGCCACTAGTGGTGCACTAGCTATAGAAACATCTGATGTCGTTGGAGTTGTGAAGCATACTCAACCTATCAGGTGAGTGGTTGTGACCAATTAAAATTTAAATTAGAACTTTACAGCCGATAATGTAAACCTTTTAAAGCGAACTCAATGATAGATATAGTTCATTTATTGTCATTTTTAATGATGAAAATGGATGGCAAACTGTACGGTATACATGCTCCGAAATCATCAAATTAAAACATTTGTTGTAAATTTATTATCTCTTTACTCACAGAAGAATTCCAAAGCCTGATACACCTATTACACCTATTACACAAGAGAAACAGAACCTTGCTCATTCTGGCACACCAGAGGCAATAACATATTGCTTGACCGAAACATTGGTGAAAGAACATTCAAACATTGCTGACAGCCAAAACTTGCCAGAAAGTCAAACATCTCAAAGTGGCTCCAAAGTGAAGACTCGCCAAGATCCATGTGATAGTCAGATACATTCCGATAACTTTGAAGTAATGACTAACAAAGAAACCGATCTGGAAGGAAGTGATGATATAAGCAGACACCATGATGGAAGAATATCTGCAGAGGATTCGAGCAAGTCTTTCAAAGAAAGAAATGTTCCAGCACAAGATGGTGTCACTGCCACGGAGCACCCTGGACAAAGCCAGGTCACAGACTCAAATATAAATGTTGAGGATGATATCGAGGAGCCTTGTGGTGTATGTGAAGATCTGAGCAAATCCAAAAGAGCATCTACTGAGTTAATGAATCTGTACAATGTGAAAGGTAGTCAACCAGAAGAGAAGTCATTGTATGGGACGGGTGACTTGAGCAGCTATCAAGCTGTATCTGAATCAAGAACGGATGAGATTGGAAGTCTTGCTGATGATGGCGATGATGATGTATTTTGTGATGAGGGGGGACAAAATCAGGCAGAGCTTGAGAGGATTGCCATAATGCACGAGCTGGTGGCACAACTAAGACAATCACCAGATGATGAAATGAATATGTTTACGAATAGAGGGGACTCACAAGTTGAAAGTCTCCATGAAAGCCAACCAGATGTTGATGAGATTGATCCTTTTGAGGTAGAAACCTGGTTAACGGAGACTGGAGACAGCTTAATGGAGAGATTAGAAAAGCCACATGTCATGGAACTAAATGAAGAAAGAATCTTTCCGATGTCATCTGATAAAAATAACTGTAAAACACATTCAACAACTGGCGAAGATTCTTATAGTGATAATGAGAATATGAATATGGATACCCTTGCACTAATTATGGATAGCATGGGGTATAAAGATGATAGTGATCTAGAAGAACATACTGTAGGCTCGGATATTACTCGAAAGATAAAGAATGATGAAGCTGATAAAAATACTTGGTTAGCAGAAGTTGCAAAATCCCTCTTTGAAAACCAGGCACGTCCTCAAAGTCTTGTGCCTAATGAGGAAGATATTAAACCAGAAGTTGTAAATGATCAGGAATGTTTACCAATGCTAAGAGAATTCCAGTCAAGTGATCAAGAAGCAAAGATAAAACCTAAGAAGGGCAATGGTTTACACTCATCAAATCCAAACTCAACTAATCGTTCAAGGAAGCCATCATCAAACTCTGATACTCATAGTTCTGGTAGGACTGGCAGCAGCCTGAAAAGAATTGGTAGTATGAGACGTGCCAGTTCTGCAGATGGTACTAAGGATCAGTCTAAACCAGGAAAGAAAGCAGACCTACAGACGTTAAATATATTGGGGAAGTTGCATGGCCGCAAGAGAGATGAAGCTGTTAAAGACACAGATAGGTTTTCAGACTTTGTGAGTGGAAAGTCATCCTCTGGCTCTTTTGAAGATATTCATTGGGGTTGTGAAAACCAAGCAAAAAATATGGGTTTGAGAGAATACTCCCCTCCAACCATTAGGTCTCTTGATCGGAGAGCAAAACAAAAGGCTCATAAAGGTAAATCTGGAAGAAAGCATACCAAAAAGGCTAAACATTGTAGTTCTGATTCATCTGAGAGTGAAATATTGAAAATTCCTGACAATATTGAAGAAGAACATAGAAGTGGTCCTTCTAAGACAAAGAGTAAGACAGAAAGGAAAAGAAGAAAACTGCCTCCGTTAATTGGCAGTAAGATTCCAATATCAATGGGAATGCAAGAAGCTCAACAGGCTCAACAGACTATTAAACCACCAGAGTCTTTCATTGAACTCTCAGAACAGGATTCTATTGCTGTGAAATCATGTCCACAATCCTCCCAGAATAATAAAGTGCCTAAAAGACAACATGGAAAAGATGAGACAAAGTTGAAGCAACCGGCACACAGCTGTCATGGAAGTACCACATCAGATGAAATGCAGTTAGTTAATGAGACAGCGTCAATGGAATCAGAAGTACCCTTGCATGCCACTGAAGGAAAGCGAAGTACCAGTGGTGTGGTCCCTGATGAGATTAACATTGGCTGTTCACCATCTTATCAATCCAGAAATCAACCAGACATAGCAGATCCAACAACACTTGATGATCAGATGGCAAAAACTGGCACAGGTCTTCCAGATGAGGTCCAACAATTAGATTTAAATATGGATGATGTATGTGTAGCAGATTTACCACTGGAAGACAAAAAGAAGTTAAGAGATGGCATTGATGATGCAATTGATGTATTACTTTCAGATATACAGCACACAATGGGTGATCCTGTTTTGTCAGAAGCTAATCAAAATGATACTTTAAATCTAACAGGTGATGAAATTCCAGGGAAGGAAAGTCACACAATAAATGATGACAATGGTTCAATAGTTGTTGCATCAACACAAAGGAATGCAAACATTGTACAAGATGATACCTTAACAAGCAACTATTGTATTGCACCAGCTAATGCTGATATAAATAATGAAATTGATGCAGTGAAGCAAGATGATGGCTTTGATCAAGTTCTAAAATTAGATGAGCTAAAGGAAAGTGTTGATTTGTCAAAGGATGTATCGCAATTAGAGGAGATGCAGCAAGCTATGGATTCAACTATTGGTTTGTACCAAGACAGACATGGTGTGTTGAGTAATAGTCAAGTATCAGCAGTACCACAGCAAGAGTTTCACAATGCAGAAACTGCACTTAGTCCTGGTATAAACCAAAGTGTGGAAACTGGTATTAACCAGAATACTGAAAGTGCAATTAGTCCTGGTATAAACCAGAGTGCTGAAACTGGTATTAACCAGAATACTGAAACCACACTTAGTCCTGGTATAAACCAGAGTGCCAAAACTGATATGAACCAGAATACTGAAAGTGCAATTAGTCCTGATATAAACCAGAGTGCCAAAACTGGTATTAACCAGAATACTATACCCACACTTAGTCCTGGTATGAACCAGAGTGCCGAAACTGGTATTAACCAGAATACTGAAACTACACTGAGTCCTGGTATGAACCAGAGTGCTGAAACTAGTATTAACCAGAATACTGAAATCAATCCTGGTATAATCAAGAATAATGAAACTGGTGTAAGCCAAAATACTAATAATAAGCCTTATGAGTCGGTGAATCCACCACCTGATAATAAACCTAGAGATGACATTGATCCTTCACGTCCAGAGAACATCACTGGAGTTAATCAACATCAGCCAGAAATCATCCCCTATAAAGGTGAGCGTGATCGAATATCATCTGATGCATCTGACCAGGAACAATTTGGTATTGGCATCACTCAGTACATTGATGAACCTGGAGATGAGCTGTGTGATATACCAGAGAGGGAATCGCACAGTGTTGCAGATGATGAAGCTAGTTATAGCTCACATATGACCCGACATATGACGGATGACTTTGGGACAACCCATGAAATGGAAAGATTGAAAGATACTATGACAGGTGATGAAAGTGGTATTGACAAGGAAATTGACACATCAATAGATGCCATGTGTAACCATGGCTTAGCAAAGCAAAACCAGACAAATGATGGTCCAGACATTGATGACATCTCCAAAACATTGGGAACAGTATCCACTAAAGGCCAGACAGAAGAATGGCCATGTGTTCAGGACAATTTGCAAGACAATGTGAAGGTTGAATTGCTGTCTAATGAATGCCAGACAGAAGACATTTTCTCTAAACAAGATCAGACAAATGATGGTTCAGTCATTGATGATGTATCCAAGACATTAGGAACAGTATCCACTGAAAGCCAGACAGAAGAATGGCCAGATGCTCAGCACATTCTGCAAGACAATGTGAAGGTTGAATTGCTGTCTAATGAATGCCAGACAGAAGAAATTTTCTCTAAACAAGATCAGACAAATGATGGTTCAGTCATTGATGATGTATCCAATACATTAGAAACAGTATCCACTGAAAGCCAGACAGAAGAATGGCCAGATGTTCAGCGCAATCTGCAAGACAATGTGAAGGTTGAATTACTGTCTACTGAATGCCAGACAGAAGACAGTTTATCTCAACAAGATCAGGTAAAACAAAAGGTGTCTTCCATTGAATGTCAGACAGATGATGTGGTATTTGAGCCTGAACAAGCCCTGTGTTTACCAACTTTATCAACTGCAGAGTGTCAAACAGAATCTCAGATAATGTCAACCGAGACAGAGTGTCAAACAGATGATCCTATACTTGATTTACCAGTCGCCACAGTAGCACAGTGTCAAACAGGTGATCCTATACTTGATTTACCTGCCAACTCAGTGGCTCGGAGTCGAACAGTTAGTCCGCTACCATCCACAGACACAGCTTGCCAAACTGACACGATTGTACGAGTAATGGAAGAATGTCAGGACAAAGAGACAAATAGCATTCTGCCATCTACTTCCACAACAGAGTGCCAGATAGATGATCTAGCACAATCTACATCCGCAGCAGTATGCCAAACTGACTCTCAGCTACCATCTATAGCCACAGCATGTCAAACAGACAATGATGTACCTGATGAAGGCAAGCTGTCATCTACTTCCTCGAATGAGAGTCAGACGGATGATGACATGCAGATAACTTTGCGGAGAGACACAATTGAAGATCTTCTGAATCTGAGTGATAGACAGAAAATGAAAGCAAAGGCTTTCAAAGAGACAGCTAAAGTTTATAAGGTGATTGTATACAACGTTTGTTGTGAAGTAATGGGCCTATCAAATTTACCAGTCGTGTCGTGACATACAGATGAATTCCCTAAAAATCTGCATTCACATGCCATCATGACGCATCTCACAAGGCCCACATTAACCATTTGAATTCTGACCGTTATATATCCAAAAGCAATCCTATGTTGAGTTTTTAGCAAATAATAAGCATACAATTAGCAGATATTTTCAATTTATTAGTATTCTATTTAGAGGCTAGTTTATGGCCAAGAAGATTAGGAGTGCAATTTACCATACCCTTTCAACCCTCTGCCATAGAATAAATGTATCATTGCTCATATTCATTTGGATTGACTCATTTATACATTGGATTAATAAACAGATGTTGGCATTTTGAATTGGATTAATACAACCACTATGTGAATGCATTAGATGTTATAAAGGCACAGTTTTTATTCGATATTATTTTTTTAAAAATTCAATGTGATGGTAGTTCTTAATTCCAAATTTGAACATTGTAGAAATACCAGAATGTGGGTGTTACCTATAACATCTTGTGAATTATGTTAGCTTTTCAATATTGGTGATTTCATGAATATCTTACTCAAGGTAGAACCAGAATCTGTGTCTGTAAAATGCTCCCCTAAATCACTATGAAGTTTGGTGTAAATACAACAAGACACCAAATTATACATTCCTGTAAAATAGGGAATTTTTTCAATGATAAAGAATAATTATATTGATCAGATAAAGACCCTTTAATAATCAAACATGTAAATTAGCATAATGTTATAATTATATTATGACATATTTATAACATATGGTTGCATTCCCATCACACAGGGTGAGTTGCAACGTATGATCTGGCAGATGCAGAATGACAAGGAGGACTTGGCTTTACTAGAAGATACAATGTAAGTAAAGTTTTTGTACAAAATGACTGGTCATACTTATATCTTAACTCTGTACCTGACCTCTTAGTGATTACAGGAGGAGTAGGGTAGGACTATTTTAACTCTAACTCGACAGGCGGCTTGTAGGACTAAAGCTAACAGGGAAACTGCGGAGATATAATGACAGAAAAAATGGGGTGTGCCACCCCCGGGGCTCGGTCGGAGTCCAGGTGGTTGTCCATCACGCTAAAGGGGTTACGCTCCCAAAAATAACTTTTCTGAGACTATATATACCTTTCCCTGATTGCGCAATGAGACTGGGAGATGGGGTGGGGGGGGGGGGGGGGGGGGGTACCGGCGCAGTACTTCTGTTGGATTTGATAGTGTTCGGGTTATAGAAACATGGGGGAAAAGTATTTCAATAATTATAACATAATTTTGATATGTAATGATCTTTAAAGTACCATTACTGAGAAAAGTTTGTAGTATAACATGTGTTGGAATTGAAATCAACAAGCATTGTCATAATACCCCTACATTTGATATCAACCAATTTGTAGACTCCATATTTTGTCACTGGGAATTAGTCAAATACAGGTACCATTGGGCTTCTCAAGTACTGTTGAAGTGATCATTAGAATATGAATATTTATGTTGAATGTCATAATCAACCAGACTAATTTTACACCAATATTATATTAATTTGATGCAGAAGTAAAAATGGGACTAATTCAAGCAGTTAGTGATATACCAAGCAGCCATGACAGAAGCTTTATAACACTGCTTTGATAAATTTGAATAATCACAACTAGTCTTGCTCTTTAATGAGAATATTTACCAGACAAAACCAGGAGACTGTGCCATGTCTATCGTATCATTTTATTTGATATGTCATTTACTAATTCATCACCTAGCTATAACAATAACACCATCACCATTCATTTACTAACAGTAAAACACAAGATGCTCATCTTAATCAACTAACTCATAAGAATAATGAGCTGGAGGTGGACCTCAATCTAACCAGGTAAAGTGATAACTCTGTAAAATCAGTTCTCTTGATATTTAAGACATATATTTTGAATGTTTTTCCTACAAGCAAAACACATCTAACTTCATGCAATATGTTAGATTACAACATACGTTCCTTTACAGATTTACATTTAAATGATGTAACAAATAATCTGATATGGGGAAAATTGATTTATTTTTACAGAGAAACTGAGTAGCTTTTGTTAAATATTATGAAGTCTAAACCATTAAAATAAACTGGAATAAATATTTTAAAAAATGAATATGGTTATTTTTCATGTAAGAACAACTAAAAAGTGTTTCATAAAAATCAGGCCTCTTTTTTGTGTGTAAAATATAGCCACAAAAAGTAAAAAATGTGTACTGTGTGGCCTCATTTTAAACAAACAGGCCTGGAATTTTCATCTACCGCTGGGCCTAAGCCAGCACTCAGCACCTTGATTAGTAATGATTCGTCAGTAAAGTGGCTACTTAACTCCCTGGTAACTGAAACATTCACATTTATGAATGATAGTACAAGGTTTTGCCTTTACGTGGCAATCGTTTGGATCGGCCTTCAGGATGCTAAAGCATGATCCACTTGACATAGTGTTAATCGTATTAAATGTAACACTTCGCCAGCAAATTTACATATTCTTTTGCAAATTTGAAATGATTGTCCTAAAATATCATTGTGTATGCATACTTTGACAGAGATTACTCAGACAAGAAAAAAGAGGAATGTAAAGAACTTCAACAAGCCATATATGATGCTGATGTCAAGGAAAGAGATCTGACATCAACACTGAAGGAGATTCAAGATCAACTGGGTATTGAAATGCAGATACAGGATAAGCTTAATGAGAGGTAAAGAATGGGTGATAAATGTTGTGAGCTTTTGATCTTTGATATTCACAATGAAGGCGGTTCAAGATCAACTAGGGATTCATAAACTTTAATGAAAGATAACAAATGTGGTCATAATTACTGTAACCCTTTTAACTTTTAAACAATTACAGGACTTGACATTAACCCGAACTTTCCTCATCGCTACAAAACACCCCAGTACTATAGTTCAATCAGTTCCAAACAAATATGCGGTTGCTATCTCTCTGCGCGCAAAGGTAATCCAAGCGTACACGAGAAATTATGACCATATGCACACGATAAATACAAACTTGTAAAAAGTTGTGTGGAAAAAGACTGGTATGAGATTTTTTTAACAATTTACCTATTGATAAACTGAGCTGATTAGAAATCATAGATAATTTGCATGCCAATAAGCGAAGTCTTATTCAGGTGTTTAAAGCACTTGTAATCAATCATAGGGCAACATATTCACATAGATATATGATTATATGGTAATCACTCATCTTTTCAGCCTAAAAAGATTAATAGATCATTCAAAGACTGAGAATCTGTCTTGGTGTGAAAAGGCTTTAAATTTCATTTCTTCTGTTTCTTGTAGGTGCAAGGAGCTTGAATCTGACATCTTAGAGACAAAGAGTAAACTATTGAATCTTGACTCTAGTGGATCAGATGGGGATGATGCGGACTTGAATGAACCATCACTGTCTCCTAGGAAAACAGCAAAACAAGTGCATAATGAAACCGACGACAGGAAAAAGGTGAAATATAAGTACTGGGATAAATGTGATACAAATGTAAATCAGTTACAACATAAATCAATATAACAGATATGTTGAATAGAGCATGGTTGTTTGGAACCTAAAACTGTTATTTTGTTATGTAGCCAAGTATAAGTATTAATGCCTTTTAGGCGACCCTCAGCTACTCGTTCGCGCAGTATACAGCGCTCACTATATAGGCATGGCTGATTACGTCATTGAAAACCGTCGGCACATGCGCTTGGAGATAGGCTTAGAAGTAATATTGTTAAGCATTAAGGGGGGTTAGGGTTGGAGCACTCACATAGAGTGCAAGTACTAAGGAATAAGGAACAATGCATATCGAAATGTCATATTTGAAATTGTTTCATGTATTTCACTATTGAGCACATAAATTCTCTTTCTGTGAAGAAAAAAATTAAATGCATTTTTTCAATAATTATGAAATTTAAGCAAAAAAGTAATAATCAAGTCACAAGCCAATAAACAAGTCACAAACCAAACTTTTTTTCTTTCCTCACAGCTTTTTGAGTATATTGCCAAAGCAAATATGTTGGAAGCCCAAGCTGACATAGATAAGATTATCATAGATTCCCTGACAGAAGAAAACCAGTATCTTAGAGGCATTATAGCTAAACTGAAGGACAAAGCTTACTCAAAATGGTAAATATATTATTATTTCTTTTTTTTTGAGTACATCGATTCTTAAATGTTACACATAAATGACAGATGGTTAGAGCTTCTCGGTAACCATTATGCTGGATTTGAACACAAAATCTGCAAGATATTCAACCAATGCTTTTCCAACTGAGCTTAATAAGTTAGATTAGAAGGAGAGCAATGATTTTAATATATTTAGGTGTTTAATTTCAACATCAGTCTCCGATATTCTTCAGATCCAAGTGGTTTAGATTGATAATAAATCAATCCATAACTAATAATCAAAAGCTCATAGTTGCCACAGAACAACATCAACTTACATCGTTGTTGATGGGTTTAATGCTCCTATGTCCCTTTCCAAGGCCCACCTTAGGCACACAGCCTGTTTATAGGATGATTGTTTATAATAAGCTCCTCCAGTACAATTTTGTTCTTCTTCTCAAACCTTATATTCGAAGCAAATAGAAAGGCAAGCGAGTTGCTGCCAGAAAGCTACCCCAGAGGTAAGCTTATTTACTGTTGTGAGAAATAATAATCTCAAAAATACAAATAGAACATCTTGATCTGTATCTGTAAAGCAATGACCTCCCTTAAATGTTAGCAAATGATGAAATGCCTCATAATGAAGCCAACCACTCAAACCATATCTCTCTGCAGGAAGGAGAATCCAGACAAGCGATTGGAGGACATCTACCATGCATTGGCCAAGGCACAGGTGAAAGCACTGGCAATGAAAATGGCTGAAAACCCTGATGACATATTGGACAATACTACTACTGCATTTGGGGATACCTTGGCTATGCCACCCTCTCCTAGACCCAGCTCAGGACTAGGGACGACTCTGGGTTCTGATATGGGTTATCTATAGAATTGGGATGAACAGTTGCTTATGAACGTACAAGTGTATGCCCGCTGCAATATAACACAACTGAATCACACAGATGCAGCACACATTTGGTATCACATGCACATTGTGTTTTGTCTACGGGATTCTGAATCAGACAATGATGATAGTTTTTGTATGAGAATATTACCTGGGAATATCACATACATGGGTAGCCGATACAGTTCTACACATACACTCCTTATTTGGGCATGAACATTACTTATTTGGACATATGCACTTCTAATATGGAAATACTCACTTTCTATGTAGATGTGTATCCATTTTTTCCATAACAAACAATTCCAATCTGTTCCCCCATCAACTGGGCATGTGCACTTAAATAGTTTTCCTATACTTTGTTCATTTAACTCTATGCAGTGACGTCAGAGTGTATTATAGCGATCAATGCTGCATTTATGTGTGAGTGTCATGATTTGTCTTTGATTATGTGCCCACTAATCGGGCATTATAATCAAGTGCGCAATAATAGGGTGTGATTATTGGAATATGCTCTGACGTCACTGCACAGACTTAGATGAACGAAGTATACCTATTATGTCTGATTGGATTGTTAGATTAATTATTGTAAAGACTACTTAGGTGAAGTGCAATAAATGTATACATACCCTTATAAATTAGAGACATATCTGTAATGTATTTATAAAAAAAATCTGTAAATATAAAGTACAAAGACTGTATAAACGACCCAAGTGCTGTTATGTCAACATTTGTAAACTACATCAATGTTAGTGCTTTTCGCACATATCAAAACTTAGCATGAAATGCAAGCAAAAACACATGAAAAACTACTCCTTTGTATGTACCTATATGATATATCAACCAAATTGTGCCATATATTTTTGATACTACACTTTTTTATACTGAAATATTTATATGTACATTTTAAGCCTTATTTATTGCAAGCGACAAAATGTCGCCACAATAATATTGTCGTCATCACTGACACATCACCTTGAACTTTGACCTTTTGCATGTCTACATGTAAAGCACATGTACACGCTCTTGCGATATTAATAAATATGTAGTATTTTAGGCCAAAATAAGAATAAATTGGGTTTGTTTTGGTGTTACACATCGTAAGCTGTTATGCCTGACCAATTCATATTTTTATAATGGTCTAAATAAGAAATATTTGATGTAGTAGCAGTGGTAGGTAGGAATTGTTGTGAAGTATTTGTAGTAAACTGTAAATTGTATGTAAACTAGTCATATTAAACTAGATCATAGTAAAAAGTATATGCCAAAAACTGACTATAGTATAAAACAAGAGCATGTGTGGTCGAGTGGATAGGGCGCTGGATTCATGATACAAAGGTTGTGAGTTCTAGCCCCGCTACGGCCATAGTGTTTGAATCCCTGGGATTCTTAGTCTCTATTGCCTCGTCGACCCAAGTGATATTTGGGGAGCTGTTAGGGCAAGAGGTATCATAATCTAAGTAGTGCTGATAGGGTTGTGCACTGTTGGCCGGTAGCCCCCTAAGTGTAGCGACCAAAGCGCTTTGGGACTGTGCTTATAAGAACGGTGATATTATTATTATTATAAATATGGCACCATGTTACATCAAGCGGGGAAGTGATTTTGGCATGGTGTTTTGTCATTGGTCACCAGTTCACAGAGCCAGCATTCCTCTCTGATTGCTTGATCAATTTATTCACATACCAAATGGAAAAAGTCAAGATTTTGCCATAAGCGCCAGCTATTGGACCATCTATGTCTACGCTCATAGTACCTATCAACATGTAAAGTCCATATTTAATGCTCATATTAATAGAAGTAGTAAGTTAGTTTTTGATGATCTTTGATGTCATTATAAAACCAACGCAGTCATGCAAAAGAGGGTGGAAATGTGCTCAAAATCTGATAATTTCAATGTCTGCCATGTTTAGCATAAAGCAGATTGAATCAAATCATAAGAGGTGGTCATAACATATATAAAGCTGATATAAAGCATGCATTGATTATGTTATCTAATGATATCAAAGACCATTAACCAGATTTTGTGAGGTTTATGTTAACAGAAAACATGAAGTGCCTTTTTATTCACAATAGATTTTATCACTATTTTGGTTGGAAATCAGTATTTGTGATCATAAATTGACATGAAAAATTGACATTTATTAATAGCTGATTTTTAATCACAAAAGATGTCCATGTCGTACTATTCACCATTTAAGAAAAATGCATAGGTTCACAAAGCTGATCAAAAGGTAAAAAAGTATACTCTGTCTTATAAGTCCGATCACAAATATTGCTTTCAAATCTAAGTAAGAGGAGTGCAATATATTTAAACCTGACAAGACATGAAATATTAAGAAAATTATTTGGTCCAGGGAAATTCAAAGCATCCAGTTATATTGATACAGCTTTAAATTCTCATCAGATTTTTTTTTATCCATGAGGGCTCCCTTCTTGCTACCAATGCTGTTTTACATCTGGTTGTGAGGGGGTTCTCTTCATACCCACTGCTGATTTAATTTGGACGGTTAGTGTGAAGAGCAACCGCTATGTGTATTGATGCCATATGAGTGCCCTAGGAATCAGACGTGTGGTGAACAAACAGAAAACATTTAATTGCAGAAAAAGAAAAAGAAATAGATTATGGAGTAGTCTTAATCTTCCTAAAAACAGAAGATTTCTTAAAACTGTCATAACCTGTCACGCACCCACCCCCATCACTACACATACATGTACACAACACAACACTTTGTGGGTTATCACTTGTAAGATTAATAATTCACATATGCCAAAAATTTGCTTGTCTTTTCATATCATTTTATTAAATTTAATATCCTTTAATATCCTTTATCGAAAAAGGATAATCATAGTATTTATAACCTCTGGCTATAACCTTTAAAATATTCCCAAAATATACACCCATACTCATCTATGTGCAGAGATGTCAGAGCATATCCAAGTGATCAATGCAGCATTCATGCACTGGTTCTGGGATACATTTATGAATTGCATTGGAATCACACATGCATGCACTGCAATCAATAGAATACACTCCGACATCACTGCACAAATGTGAGAATATTATAGATAACATAATTTCTATCTTTTTATAATTTTTGGTAGGGACACGCTATAATCTAAACAAATAATTCTTGGATCAATGAGTTTTAACATGCACCTCAGAAACACGCACAAGTACGATGCAGTCAAGTACCCTTAAGATTTTGGTTACCCCCGTTTATGCCTGGTACACGCACAGGGTGCACACGTATGTGACAAATTCATCATGAATTATTTTCTTTGATTTTAGTGGCTACAACATTTTCCCAGAATAACGTCAAGTTGATAATTTCTGAATTTGGTTTAAAATGAGGGCAATATGACTCTTTTGTATCCATTAGGTTAGTTTTTCTCCAAAGGTAACAATTTGGCTCTATTTTCTTTTTGCCAGAGGCATATCTCTACCAAAAATATTTCGAGTATAAACGAGTAAATATAACACAGAAGCTGCGTCGGCATTGAATACTGTAAAAGCCAATATTTTCGCGTAAAGATATTTTCGCGCATTTTGATATCATAGACATTTCGCGAATTGTTTTTTTTCGCGGGCGACCTTCTGGATGCATTGCATGAATGTTGAAACCAATATTTTCGCGTGTTAAATTTCGCGCGCGGAAAACTATTTTGCGCGAAAAGCGCGAAAATTAAACCACCGCAAAAATTTCAGCTTTTACAGTAATATCAATAATATTGAGTCAAAAGTAAAAAATGCCGTGATTGTAAACTATTGAAAGTAAATAGCTGCACACGATTTATATAAAAAGTACTTTGTAAATATTAAATGAAACTAATAAAAATGATATAAAAGTATCAAATGTGTATTACAAATTTGCATAGTATCATGATATAAAATGTGTAAAAATGTCTAAAAATAATACAGTCAGCGTCATAATGCTATGGAGATAATTCCAACAAAGCGTGCGTGCATGCGTACACTTGGAAGTGTGTACCGGATGCTTTCTAAAAATGACCGCTAGTTCTGATTGGGCAATCGTGAAATCGTCAACAAAACAACACCAACAACGAAACACGCTCGCATGCAATTGCTTGAATTTCGTCCATAGCATTGACTATAGTACTTGCTAGCCTTCTTTGGTATCAGAAAACCAAACCAAATATTTCTATTTTCTATACTTGATATAGGAAAGTAGTATGTTGCCGAAACGTTGTGTTTCTCCTTACTTGGGATTTTCCCACTTATACACTTTGGTGTTCAATATGATAATTTGTTAATGGACATGTTATAGCATTATCATATTACAAAACAGTCGAATAATAAGGCATATAGTGTTTACATGGCAACTAAACGAAAACCACTTAGAGTAATAACACAGAAATGTAAATTACTACGGTGACAAAAAAACACCCTCTGTTATTTGTTGTTGAACATTTTGTATTTTTTGTTGTTGTTGAAAATTTTGACGATTTGCTGAAAATACACCAAAATTCCCCAAAATTTTGGACCCCCCAAAAAGAAACTCCATCCGACCGACCAACCCTACCTGAGACGTCCTTTTGCTAGTTGAACAGGTTTTTATCGCTGCCTAATAACCCCTTTTTCATATCTAGCGATTTTTAACAGCTTGTTCCCTTCCTACTTCATATGCTTTAAACTCTACCCCAACTTTTTTCAGAATTTTTTCTTCAACATGTAAAATCGACCAAAATATCCCCCTGATCCCCCCAGGATTTGATCCAGGGACCTCTCGCACCAGAGGCGAAGAATTCCCCACTATACCACGGCTGTCAAGGTTAGTTTGCGCAGTGTAGTCATCCAAAAACTTCCACGCCGGGTGGTACCAACGGGCCAGTCGTGGTATATTGTGGTATATGGTAGGGTTAATAAGATAATGTGGTATTGGATATCTGGTACTGTCACCTATATTACAAAACAAATATATAGTTATATTTTAAATAACACCAGCTGTTGATATTTGCACAGCTCATTTTTACTATAAAATAAACATACATATAGCATCTGCTTTCTTATTTTTTTTCTGCCATTTCATGAGCAACGTTACTGTCTACTGTAAAATCTATGACAAACGATAGTGGAATCAACTTGCACACACAGTGGCAATGGTCAAAACCACCATCCCCTTACAAAATTGAGCACAGCGTTAGCATTTATTGCATACTGCATGATTGGTACACTGCTTGGTTGAACATGGGGTCAGCCTCAAGATTTTAATTTATACCTTTTTCAAACTAACATAATACCTAATGGTGGTCATTTTATGACAACATGTAACAAAAATCTCATTCCAAGTTTAACAATTATTTTCAATTGTTATATATATCTTACTTATTTATAAGAGTACCCCTAAGATTAAGTTACACATGATTCATATAACAAAATGCCCTTTTTAGATATAAAATAATGGTAATACTACTACAAAACAATATTATAGTATAAAATGTGCATGGATTGTGTCATATTAGGAAAAACAATGAACATATCTGTATAAAGTGTTGCTAATTTGTTTTCCAATAACAGGGATTTACATTATTAGTTAAAGGCACAATGTGACTACAGAAGCTATTAAGGATCTTGATAAATATATAATAACAAAACAGTTCAGTGACTTACATTAAAAGTAAAAGGCACAATTTGACTATAGAAGCAATTTAGGTTCCATATTATACTAGTTCATCTAAGGTTCTGTGATTGCATTTTGTGTTTTGTACTAGCCACTCTATCTACAATCTAAATTTTTTGATTCACCTCCACTGTGACAGCACAGAAACAAGAATAAATCTTGTTTTTTGTAATTGATCAAATTATATGTCTGGCCCTCTGGGTACATGGATCATAGCTCATGATTACTTGGACTTTGACAGGATGTTACCAGGGCTACGGCTTATATTTTAGCTTCTCAGCTATATCCCTGATCTTAGCTTGTGTCACTGGCAGCCAGGCTTAATGATACAAGACATGAATTCATTACAGTCAAGGAACTGAAGATTGCATTTTTAGGATTACTAGTCACACCCATGTTACACTTTGGTCCTAAGATTGTATGTTACAAAATTATATGTAATTTGGACCCTTCAAGATACGCACACACACAACTATCTCTTAGCAAAGTTCTGAAATCATTTAAAATGTGACATATTTCACTAGAAAACTTGGAAAAAACATGTTAGAAAATGATGGTAAAAAGTCCAAACACTAGTCTACTGAACCATACAATCATCCATCTACTTTTTGGCATTAATAGCATCATGATTTTTACAATTGCACGCACATAATATATAAAAGCCATTTGGTCATTATACTCTAGTAATCACAATTATAATACTGCTATTTTTAGTGTCCAATATACATACTCGCCCAAAATTACACGTTACACATACATATATTAGTAAATATTTATCAATACATACAAAGATATTCATTATATACATATCAAGTTGAAATAAAAATTGAACATCTATTCATCAAACTTACAAAATTAACTAATAATTTAAAATGATAACATTGATGATAATTTTAATTGTAGGCATTACAAGTATGAAAACATTTTGATTTCAATTGTGGTATTCTTTTAGTCAATTTTGAATACAATATCTATACGATAATAATGTAAAATATTTCCCAAATGATTGTTCTGATGTATGATGATATTGCCATTTGGTTTGATTTGATTTGAATTGAATTGATTGATTTGATGAATTAAAACATGCATGTTGTAACAATATAACTATCAAATTGTTAACACCAGACCCACATTTTTAAAAATAACTCTCTTCATGAATAATTTAGTCCAGAATGAGTAAGAATTATGAGACTCATGTTGATCCATATGAAACAAGGGTAAGATGAAATTTCCCAAACACTTCAGAAGAATTTCCCTCAAAATGACAAAGCTTCTCTCAAAATTGTACATAGTTTTAAGTACACATCTTTCTTTCTTTATTAAATACTTTTACGTGTTAGCTCAATTTGACCAAAACAATAACGGTTCTGCTTCATAAATGAGACGTGTTCTACCGAAACCAGACACAGTGGGCAAGATATCAAAATTGAGTTAGTAATTGATTATGAAAGTAGACATCTTCAGCTTTATACAATGGTAATTTTTTTCTTCTTCAGACTTCTCAAAGAGGAGTTAAATCATTATCAAGTTCTTCTTTATGAAAACTCCAAACTGAAAAAAACACTTTAAAAAATAAAAATTGCGATTTTTTTGTTGTTGTTTGTTTTGTTTTTTTGATTTTTTAATCTGAAACTTTCACAATAATGTTATAAACACTCTGAAGATTAATTATTCACAAGAAACTCAAATTCCCAAAAAAATCACCCCCAATTAAGTTTTGGGCTATTTCTCAGTTTGGAGCTCTGCCCAATTCCGTCTGGTTTCAGTAGAACATGTCACAAATATTAAAGTGGTGCACTTGTTAGTTTAAATCTATGTAAAGAGATCCATTAATTTGGTAACAATTATCTACAGTAAAAAACTTAGGTAGTTTTTAAAAGACAAAACCTATTTGATATCCAAGCATCCAGATTAGATGAGCGACTGAAAAGGTTAGACAAAACAAATTTGAATCAAAATTGAGTTGTTTACACCAGTGAGAGACCGTACCATAATTTAAATTGAACAAAATGAAATATTGGATTCACAGCAAGACCAAGGCATCCATTACTTTCTATATTATTTACCAGCTGCATTGATTTATAAAACGTTAAAGGCATATTATGTGATCTCTTCCAAGTAGCGCCCTCTATCATTGATTTTTACTATGAAAGCAGATTTTCTTGCAGATTTGAATTTTTTATCATAAATCATAAAGATCTTCTAAGTTACAGAACGATACGATTCCTAATTACTTCAAAATCGTGGTTCGAAAATAGATTGTACCGAGCAGTACAATCTATTTTTCAACATTTTACTTTAAATTCACTCTAAAGCCATGATTTTGAGGTTATTAGGAATCGTATCGCTCTGTAACTTGGAATGTATTTATGATTTATGATCAGAAAAGTAAATCTGCAAGAAAATCTGCTTCCAATTTTTTTTCGGGGATTGAGGGCGTCCCCTGGAAAAGATCACATAATATACCTTTAAACTATGTGTATTGTGTTTGATAAAACAACCGATATCACTTGTCACAAAATGTGTTACACTATCAATATGACATAAAATAATTAAAATACATTTATAATACATTTTGTTCGACAGGGTGAATCTTAAAGAAATTTACTCTTGGACAATGACATTTTGATGTTACGATGCTTAAAATAATGTACTGGCATTATTGAAGACTATAGCTATTAGAAACAATTGAAAACATTTAAAATATCACACAAATATGTGATAGCTGAAGTGTTCTCAGAGGGTATAAAGTATCTTACTTCAGTGTATTGTAAAACCAAAATCTCATTTTCAAAGAATGTTTCTTTTTTACTCGCCCTGTATTGTCCAATTCATAGCAGGCATCTAATTTAATCATATCGAGGGTTGACAACTAGAAAGACTTGCCAACATTGAAAACCTAGACATCAGGACACATAGTGGCCGGGGCTCCAGGGCAGGGTAGCATTAACCCCCGATTGTGAGTGAATGACCCCCATCTCTTGGACATGTAGCCTATGGTCGCTATGGCAAAACATATTTTAACCCAACTTTTGGGCCTTAATGCTACCCCTGCTCCAGGGGCCCTGCTTATGGCCCTGGTGGGGTAGGCTCCAGGGGTTTATAGTATTTTAATGGCACTCAGAACCTTTTTTGGTATGCTAATGCTCTATGCAGGGTTTGCTATGGCTTATACAGGGGGAGTCAAAATATTCGGGTCCTGAGTTCACTGATTTGTTAAACCAGTTGAAATACAAAAATGAATAGATTCAATGAAATTTACAGCAAGACCACATTGATAGCTATAACCTAAATTTTATTTCATTCAAATTGGTTATTTCAAACAGGAGATATGTGCTTTTCCACAAATTCTATGAAATTCAATTTGTTTTATCTTCCAAGTTATCACTTTGAAAGTAAACGTTTTTGCTGAATGGGGCGCAAGTTGAATATGTTGAAGGAAGAGCCGGACATATTGAATCAAGTTCCAGACCGTGACAAATATTCTCCATTTATTGTGATTAGTGCGATCAAAAGGTTATGAAAATACTATTTTACTCCATTTGATACGAGAAAAAGACAATCTTCATTTTTTTGTAAAGAGTGCCTGTATTTACACACAACTCATCACTCACATTGCTTGATTGCAATGAATTTGTTTTATGTGCAATGCGATGATACATTGTATATTTTAATAGTTTTCTAGCAATAAGAGATGTAACGAGCATTATTGAGATAGGTGTAAACAAAATATTGACTAAAATATTTGCAAATTATTATTTTAAGCAAACTTGATTTGATAGAATAACATACCATCTCGCACAACAGCTCTTGCGTTAAATAACTTCACAATTGCGTACAATTGTTACGAATTTGTTTGTGCAATACTATTATATCATAACAATAGTTTGCATGTAATATTGTTTTAATTATCAGATATTCAACAACAAAATATATGTAAATTGGGTCTATTCATCAAATGTTGTTTTATATAAGTATTTGTCCTGATTTTTTAATAAATGGGACCTGAATATTTTGACTCACCCTGCATAATGGGGGTTTTTTGCTGCAATTTCTTTTGCCTGAAACTTCAGGAATTTGAGTGTTCTGATTTTTTTTGTGACATGGAAAGTTGAAAATCAGGACAGTTGGCAGGTATGCGTAACTCACTTTTTGGTAATTTGAGATATTGGTACCAAAACATAATTGTCATCCAAAGATTCTAAGTACCAAAAAAAACACCCCAATACTAAAAAATAGCCCAATTTGAGTTATAAGCACAGTTCATTTTTACACACAACTCAATGGAATAAAAACACATTTTTCTCAGAATGTCCTTTGTGAGTTAAGTCTTTCTGGCTGTCAACCCTCGATATCACATATTATAATAACAATAACAATATAATGTGAGACTAAAACATAATAGTACAATTTGGTGTCATGAAGTACATTAATTAGTACAATTTGTTCCCACTGTTGAAAAATAAATAAAGTTTCTTATTCAGTACTGATACATTTCATGCTATCTTTTTGGTCATTGACACCATATCCAACAAATGCCACAATCTCCACAACAAACAACCATTCTACAGGCCTGAATGACCCATTCATTGTGTGAATTTGAGCTTTTTAAAAGACCTTTTGCAATATTTTGATATTTTATGAAAAAAGAAAGATTCTTTTGAAATTTATGAACATTTATCTAAATTGCTGAAATGTTTGACTCTTTGTTGTTGAAATGTTCAACATTATTTTAAAAAAAAACCACTTCAAAGGTCAGTCCATTATAGTTGTGACCTGATATAAACATGAATATCTTCTCATGTTAATTTTCACTTTCATGTTTATATAAAGTGCATTTATATTTGTGCAAAAACATGGTGCATGAAAAATAATCAAGCAACATGCATCCTATTTTAGAGAGAGCAATATAACACTTCATTTACCTTCTTCTGTACAGTAACCTCAGAACATATTAAATTCAACTAATATAATTAGCACCTTGATAGCTCAAATGAAGCCCAATGGTTTTAATTGATTCTTGGCACATGTCACTAGGAAAAATGCTACATTTAGTATCAGAGTCTATTTCACTTCCAAGTTTTACAAGAGAGTGACGTAACTGTGTCATTCACTATTTTGCACTACATAAATGCACATGCCCCTATAGGCATTGGTGTATACATACACACCAGACCTGCCAACTTCTAAACTCACAAAACTGTATTTTAAATCCCAAAAGTTGTATTTTACCATACAAAACCGTATTTTTGTAAGAATAACACCTAAAAGTCAAACTAACGAAACTGACAATTTTAAAAATAAAATTATTAAAATAAAAAAGGCGATTTGCGCCCGCGTTTGTGCATTACTTTGCTTGGTTTTTGCTTATCCAAATGTGGTTTGTAATGCCATGACCCACAGCCGATGCTAACATCCGGACTACATAATAATTACACATCTTGCGTTATTTTCACCTCTCTTCGATGACTTTATTAATTTTTGAAACTCCGTTTATGTTACATAATAAACAACATGGCGGACGTCAGAATGGAAATATTGTCGATGCCAAACAATTTTGTATGCAATGTGCTGATTGGTCGTAAATGCTTTTGTTTACAAGTCACAAACCAATCACGGACACGCTATCGTAAGAGATTGGGATAATGTTCTGCTAGTCTCATTTCATTTACCTCGCAGCCGTTTTCGAGTTTATTTTCAATAGTCTCATTCGCATCGTTTTAAAGTTTTTTATTATTATTTTTAATGGGATATGGGAAAAGGGAAAAATCATAATTTTGTGGGAACAAATCGTACAGTCGTAATTTGATCCAATTTCCGTACTAAATACGGGAAAATCGTACTAATTGGCAGGTCTGACACACACATACGGAAGATAAATACCTGTGTGGAAATGTTGCACCTGTGAAGATACGTCACGTCACTGACTGGAGCAAGTGAAATAGACTATAAAATAAGTATTGAAATCACTGCACATAGGATGGTGAATAGCCAAGTTTAAGCTTAAAATATACAACATATTGGGACATAGTAACTATTCCTAATCCTTTGCTTGGTAATTTACCCAACATAATTTGAGATACCTAGCCAAGTTAACAATCTCTGCTTAGTTGTCCTCACCACTAATTTCCAGAATCATAATGGCAAGAATTTATCTCATCAATTTTTCCATTTCAAAATGTTTTTAAAAAATCAGACAAATTAGAGAATCAATAGTGAAATAAGATATAAATAGAGTAGCTGGATAAGGACAACATCACACATTTTGTTTTGACCAAATATCAAACACAAACAGCATAGTGATCTTTTACGGCAATTGTGAAAAGGAGCTTGCATAGAATCATCTATAAAATGGCCCTGAATCATAACAGTCAATATATACAAAAGACAAATATAAATATAAATAATCTTTTTCAAAACTGATTCTATCAAAATATATTCATTATGATTCCATTGAAACTTGCTATCGCTAACTGATGTAAAAAGCCTCTTGCAAACCTTGTATCACATTCATTATAAAGCTTCAGAAATGCTACCTGACATACGCCTGGCCGATGTATAGCTCTTCTCCGAAGCTGTGTCACCTTCCCTATCGCTGGTGTCATAGGTCAAATAAATGGTCTCTTCTGAGAGTATAGGAGGTACGTCCTTCATTAAGAATCCCACAAAGAGAAACAAGATCGCTGATATAAAGTAGCAAGTAGGCGTGACGATGGCAAGAGCGTAGCTGACTCCTACGTCACACTCGGCCCATTCTGGTTTAAGATTCAATATCCATGCAACCTGGGAAACATGAAAATAGACCATGAATAGTTATGGTGTGTTCACAGAGCTGCCAACATTTGTATCCTATACACTCAGGGAAATTCATTTCACCAATCATCAAATGTGTGCGCCCAGATCACCAGTTTCTTTTTTCATGTAGTTTTCTGCAGGATCAGGGAGTGTTAGCAGCTGTGTGTTCATCATAATGACAGTTCTTTACGGATACACGCTTGGGTCCTGAAGAGACCAGACTCAAGCAAATTGCTTGGGCTAGGCTTAAAAGCCTATATAAGCATGCTGGCTCAATGAAATGAAAGTAAGATGGAAGAAAGAAGAGCCACTTCCAACAAATAAAGTTAACAATTTTGCTGTCAGCCTTCGGACTTGAAAAAAGAATAATGCTCAGGCGATATTAATCAAATAAGATAATTTACTACTAATACAAAGCTTAACCAATATTCAAGATTACCCAGCATTCAGTGTAACAAAACTCTGCTAAAAGGGTACGATTCACTTACCAGTACTGGGCCTACACCTCCTCCTACTAACGTTATCAGGGCTATGTAGACGGCAGAAGCCTGAGTTCTGAGAGTTGGTGAAAACAGATCCTGTGAAATGAACAAAAAAAGTTACAATATAATAGTGTCTAACTAAAGCACAGTCACTACTTTGATAGAAGGAAATTATTTATGTACCGATGCAAATAAGCTTATTTATGATACATTGTACATTATCTTACTCATCATATCTAGGATCAACACTATGTTAACAACGTCTGCATTGCACATACACACTATCAAACATCCTCAGTACAGTATTACTATACAGTGCAATCTTTTGAATTTGCTGTTGACCATTCAAGTACATAGTAATTCACCAGTATGTATGTGCTATTAAGTCACATGTGTTATAAGGGGTCACAATCAATTGATGCCCAAATAACCTTCTCCAGACCTACCGGATCGAGTTTACGCTACAAAAATTTGTTTACTGAAAGCCTTACATACCTAAGATGTCATTCTGATTCATGTTAACAAAATTAGAAACCTCTTACTAACCTTGGGAAGGTCTTGTTCTATGCTATGCTAATGAAGCTTCCTTAGAAGAAACCTCTTACTAACCTTGGGAAGGTCTTGTTCTACTATGCTATGCTAATGAAGCTTGCTTAGAAGAAACCTCTTACTAACCTTGGGAAGGTCTTGTTCTACTATGCTATGCTAATGAAGCTTGCTTCGAAGAAAAGCAGTATATTAAGTGTGATCAGTCTCGTTTTTGAACAAAATAGCAAGAAGTGTATCATGGTCTGTAGAAATGAAGCACTCTTGCGGTAGACAGATACTTAGAGTTGATGTAACTCAACTTATAAGCTACAACTAAGAAAGTGATCTGGTACACAATGATGATGTCTTCGAAGGGACCTCTAAAATGGACGCATCTAATCAACCATCAGTCGAGCAACTCTGGTTGAGTTTGTGAACATAATGTATTAGGCTAATTAATAAGACAGGAATTTAACTGTACCATGAACTGAGACTGAGACAAACAAGTATTATCGGTCTATTCATGATCCAAGTGAATGTTTTAATTTGTCAGTGATTACATAAATGATATTGTTCAAATGTTATATTGTAGTATTGTAGTATATTGTGTAGTCTATCTACTATTACAACAACTGGAGTAAGGCTATCAAATAATTGGTCTCAGTCACCAATAGAGAATGAACGATATGTGTTAACAAGATTTGACTAAGCATATTGCATGTCATTTTATAGAAACTTAAATAGAGGTATAGAAATACATTCAATCATCAATAATAACAAGCAGAGATTCTTTAAGTACTTGTATAATTGGCTGGCAAAAGAGAAAGCAAACCCAAAGTTCTGACAAAGAGATACAATTTGAACAGTCTCTAGAAAAACAGCATTGGATTATGCACTATACATTTTGTCTGGGATGGCAGAGTTTCATAATTCTGCAGCGGGAAAACAGTATTGGATTATGCACTATACATTTTGTCTGGGATGGCAGCGTTTCATAATTCTGCAGCGGGAAAACAGTATTGGATTATGCACTATACATTTTGTCTGGGATGGCAGCGTTTCATAATTCTGCAGCGGGAAAACAGTATTGGATTATGCACTATACATTTTGTCTGGGATGGCAGAGTTTCATAATTCTGCAGCGGGAAAACAGTATTGGATTATGCACTATACATTTTGTCTGGGATGGCAGCGTTTCATAATTCTGCAGCGGGAAAACAGTATTGGATTATGCACTATACATTTTGTCTGGGATGGCAGCGTTTCATAATTCTGCAGCGGGAAAACAGTATTGGATTATGCACTATACATTTTGTCTGGGATGGCAGAGTTTCATAATTCTGCAGCGGGAAAACAGTATTGGATTATGCACTATACATTTTGTCTGGGATGGCAGCGTTTCATAATTCTGCAGCGGGAAAACAGTATTGGATTATGCACTATACATTTTGTCTGGGATGGCAGCGTTTCATAATTCTGCAGCGGGAAAACAGTATTGGATTATGCACTATACATTTTGTCTGGGATGGCAGCGTTTCATAATTCTGCAGCGGGAAAACAGTATTGGATTATGCACTATACATTTTGTCTGGGATGGCAGAGTTTCATAATTCTGCAGCGGGAAAACTGTCATTCACCAGTTGATGAATCTCACATGCATAATTAGGCAGAAGTTGCAAGACTAACAAAATACCACATAAGTTTAACACTGCTATTTAATTTGTATCAACGTGGTACATTTTACAATTAGGAATGGTTATCACTCTAATAAACACATCTGTGTATGGGGCCATTTATTTGAGGGTAATTTTCAAAATAAAATCACATACATTTGGCAAATATTGTGGGGTAATACATGTTTTGCAGGAGATTTTGAGGCAAAAACATCATCTAAGGAATGTCAAAAGTTAGCCATCTAATCTTACAGTTTGCATCATAAATGTAACTATTTTCCAACTTATAAGCTGACGTTTAGGCATGTGCTTATTGCATAAAATAACAATGAGTTGGGAATATTTGATATTCTTTCTATCTTATTATTATTGTCTTACTATGGTTTATTTGTGATATGATCAAGCAAAATGAGCAAGAAGTCGCCGATATTGATTTTGAGATATAACCAAACAAAGGGATCGAAATTCTTTTGTTTACTCTTGTTTTGAATACCCTTTGCTTATATATTTGGAATTAAGTGTCTGTTTAAAATAGGTTTTTTTTGCAAACTATAGCATTACAAATACCCAAGAAAATTTGTGTATGTACGCTTGGATTACTTTTGCACATGTAGAGATAAAAGCCGAATATTTCTCGCCAATTTGGAACTGATTGAACTATATAGTCGCCATCAGAGTAGTTTAGAACTGGCCCTCGCACTCATGCTAAATAATGAGTGTGTGTGCTGTAACATTCTTGACGTCATAGACAAAGTTGGGCCATACGGATGTGGGCCTTAGTCGGCTTAAAGTCGTGCTATTCTATTCCACCAATGGGAACTGCACTTCCGTGTTTACGCTTAGTAGGTGATCGTAACAGAAAAAAATGATGAACTTCTTTGCAGCTGACGTTAGTAACGTAGCTATAGTCTGATCAGCTCCAAAATGGTGAAGCCTCCTTACAGCAGCAAATGAATACAGAAGAACTTAGATGCGCATGAAGGCAACAAGTGCACCATATGTGTTGCGCGTACGGGGGTGCGTGCACCAAAACCCGTGTGCGTGTGTTCATAAAATGTGTGTGCATGCTTGGATTACTTTAGCGCGCAAAGAAATAAAAAACGAATATGTCTCACTAATTTGGAACTGATTAAACTATAGGATACATGGGGCGGTTATAAATTGGCTTAAATGTAGTCTGGTTTATCATTTAGTTTCTATAATGTCTACTTACCTGTATAATAGTAGCTGCAGGACCCAACCAGGTTTCAGCTGTCAAGTAGGCCAGGAATAATAGACCATAAGAAGCTCTTACATCTTGTACTAGTAATGTAGCTAGGATACATGGGGCTGCTAGTATCTGGGTTATGCATATGATGTAGGCTTTGGCTTGTCTCCTCTCAACTGAGAACCTGAATTTAAATTGTGGGAAAATAAAAAACACAATATGGATTTATAACCAGATTTAAATCAATGTACTACCTACTGAGATAATCTTCAGAATAATTTATGCATTGGTTGTGTGTAATATGTGGACCAAGCTGGTGCATGATGGCCATCCCAAGGTGTGTATTTGAATAGAATGCATGTTTATCAACACCTTTTTGTGGCGGTACTGCTCCAGGGAAGAGAAATGGACAATGCCAATGTTCCTTTGATTCTTTATTTAATTTAGGATTAAACTCATTTAAAAACAACTGGGCAGGAAAAACACCTGTGTATTTTTTACCCTCAAAATCAGGTTTATTAGTTATCCTCT
Organism: Ophiura sarsii; assembly: GCA_035610835.1. Lineage (NCBI taxonomy): Eukaryota > Metazoa > Echinodermata > Ophiuroidea > Amphilepidida > Ophiuridae > Ophiura > Ophiura sarsii. The sequence goes on along the minus strand of CM069442.1, from coordinate 75,559,015 downwards.
GTAAGTTCACACAATACGGAAAAATCCCTATGGTTTGGTATGCGATGATATGGCACAAACCATGGGTATTTTCCTTATTGTGTGAACATGCAGCGAATAATGAAATTAGTGTTTAGTCAACAGACCCATATACAAAAAGAATATTTCAAACACAAGTTTCCTACTTGAAACTTAGTCCTAACTTCTGGTGAGGTCTTCTCAATGTTTATAATTTACATTCGCAGTGACCTTTCAAATCACTGTAGTACCCCATGAATATTATTAGTTATCCCCTGCATGTTCACACAATACGGAAAAATACCTATGGTTTGAAACCATAGGTATTTTTCCGTATTGTGTGAACATGCAGGGGATAATGAATTTATCGTTTAGTCCAAAGGCCCAATAAAAAATGGTATTTTTAAAACACTCGCAGAAAACGAAACTCCCTTCAAAAAGGCGCTGAATTCTCTTCCCTTCCTACCTCCGTAAAATCCCCCGAAGTAAACCACCCTTTAACAGGCTCTGCGCCATCACCTCTTTCCATAGAATCATCGCGAAAATATGTCTGGTTATGTTATATGCAGATCATTTATTTTTCGGCGTGGATTATACCTTTTCACGGTCTATTTCGGCCTCAGAATGTAACAGAAATCGAGTCACTTGCGTTTAAATCATCCGCCATTTTATTTGTTTATTATTTACGTATCATATTTTAAGCAACTCTTCCACAGACATAAAGCAATCGCTTTACACGGTTAACTGGTAACGCGGTCCTGGGAACGCGGTTAATCGACGATATGGAATATATCGTGTGGTTTGACTTTCTTGTTTACACGATATGGATCAGATTTCATACGTGTTAACCAATGAGATTGAAGTATTTACACTTACTAAACGATAATGCCTAAAATAGCGTAGATTTCGACCAACTCTTACGTGGATGCAATGTGATTGTTTTACTTTTAATATCTCACTGGTCATCACAGATGCTTGTAAATATGATAAATCAACAAAATGGATTATATCGTGTATTCATATTTACACGATATGGATCAAACTTCAAACATGTTAACCAATGAAATTGCAGTATTTTCACCTACTAAATGATAATAAAGAGAAACCTAGAGGTTACATAATATAAGGTTTTGCTTGAAACATTTTCAGGAGCAAATGACTTTTAGGAGGGGGTATTCTGCCAGTCAACAACATAACAACTCAGTATTATAGAAGAACTCATCCCAACTGAAAGGGGGAAATAAATACATAACAATAAGGCTGAATGTCCCAACTCAAAAAGGAAGGACATTCACCGGTGTGGGACTCAACCCACGATACTAGAACAGGTGCCTAACCATTCAACCACCGGTACTTGCTGATATACAGCAATTTGAATCGGGCCAGGTGATTTAGGTAATCGGGTTCCTTACACAAACAGGTGCCTAACCATTCAACCACCGGTACTTGCTGATATACAGCAATTTGAATCGGGCCAGGTGATTTAGGTAATCGGGTTCCTTACACAAACAGGTGCCTAACCATTCAATCACCGGTACTTGCTGATATACAGCAATTTGAATCGGGCCAGGTGATTTAGGTAATCGGGTTCCTTACACAAACAGGTGCCTAACCATTCAACCACCGGTACTTGCTGATATACAGCAATTTGAATCGGGCCAGGTGATTTAGGTAATCGGGTTCCTTACACAAACAGGTGCCTAACCATTCAACCACCGGTACTTGCTGATATACAGCAATTTGAATCGGGCCAGGTGATTTAGGTAATCGGGTTCCTTACACAAACAGGTGCCTAACCATTCAACCACCGGTACTTGCTGATATACAGCAATTGGAATCGGGCCAGGTGATTTAGGTAATCGGGTTCCTTACACAAACAGGTGCCTAACCATTCAACCACCGGTACTTGCTGATATACAGCAATTTGAATCGGGCCAGGTGATTTAGGTAATCGGGTTCCTTACACAAACAGGTGCCTAACCATTCAATCACCGGTACTTGCTGATATACAGCAATTTGAATCATGCCAGGTGATTTAGGTAATCGGGTTCCTTACACAAACAGGTGCCTAACCATTCAACCACCGGTACTTGCTGATATACAGCAATTTGAATCGGGCCAGGTGATTTAGGTAATCGGGTTCCTTACACAAACAGGTGCCTAACCATTCAACCACCGGTACTTGCTGATATACAGCAATTTGAATCGGGCCAGGTGATTTAGGTAATCGGGTTCCTTACACAAACAGGTGCCTAACCATTCAACCACCGGTACTTGCTGATATACAGCAATTTGAATCGGGCCAGGTGATTTAGGTAATCGGGTTCCTTACACAAACAGGTGCCTAACCATTCAATCACCGGTACTTGCTGATATACAGCAATTTGAATCGGGCCAGGTGATTTAGGTAATCGGGTTCCTTACACAAACAGGTGTCTAACCATTCAACCACCGGTACTTGCTGATATACAGCAATTTGAATCGGGCCAGGTGATTTAGGTAATCGGGTTCCTTACACAAACAGGTGCCTAACCATTCAATCACCGGTACTTGCTGATATACAGCAATTTGAATCGGGCCAGGTGATTTAGGTAATCGGGTTCCTTACACAAACAGGTGTCTAACCATTCAATCACCGGTACTTGCTGATATACAGCAATTTGAATCGGGCCAGGTGATTTAGGTAATCGGGTTCCTTACACAAACAGGTGTCTAACCATTCAACCACCGGTACTTGCTGATATACAGCAATTTGAATCGGGCCAGGTGATTTAGGTAATCGGGTTCCTTACACAAACAGGTGCCTAACCATTCAACCACCGGTACTTGCTGATATACAGCAATTTGAATCGGGCCAGGTGATTTAGGTAATCGGGTTCCTTACACAAACAGGTGCCTAACCATTCAACCACCGGTACTTGCTGATATACAGCAATTTGAATCGGGCCAGGTGATTTAGGTAATCGGGTTCCTTACACAAACAGGTGCCTAACCATTCAACCACCGGTACTTGCTGATATACAGCAATTTGAATCGGGCCAGGTGATTTAGGTAATCGGGTTCCTTACACAAACAGGTGCCTAACCATTCAATCACCGGTACTTGCTGATATACAGCAATTTGAATCGGGCCAGGTGATTTAGGTAATCGGGTTCCTTACACAAACAGGTGCCTAACCATTCAACCACCTGTACTTGCTGATATACAGCAATTTGAATCGGGCCAGGTGATTTAGGTAATCGGGTTCCTTACACAAACAGGTGCCTAACCATTCAACCACCGGTACTTGCTGATATACAGCAATTTGAATCGGGCCAGGTGATTTAGGTAATCGGGTTCCTTACACAAACAGGTGCCTAACCATTCAACCACCGGTACTTGCTGATATACAGCAATTTGAATCGGGCCAGGTGATTTAGGTAATCGGGTTCCTTACACAAACAGGTGCCTAACCATTCAACCACCGGTACTTGCTGATATACAGCAATTTGAATCGGGCCAGGTGATTTAGGTAATCGGGTTCCTTACACAAACAGGTGCCTAACCATTCAACCACCGGTACTTGCTGATATACAGCAATTTGAATCGGGCCAGGTGATTTAGGTAATCGGGTTCCTTACACAAACAGGTGTCTAACCATTCAACCACCGGTACTTGCTGATATACAGCAATTTGAATCGGGCCAGGTGATTTAGGTAATCGGGTTCCTTACACAAACAGGTGCCTAACCATTCAACCACCGGTACTTGCTGATATACAGCAATTTGAATCGGGCCAGGTGATTTAGGTAATCGGGTTCCTTACACAAACAGGTGCCTAACCATTCAACCACCGGTACTTGCTGATATACAGCAATTTGAATCGGGCCAGGTGATTTAGGTAATCGGGTTCCTTACACAAACAGGTGTCTAACCATTCAACCACCGGTACTTGCTGATATACAGCAATTTGAATCGGGCCAGGTGATTTAGGTAATCGGGTTCCTTACACAAACAGGTGCCTAACCATTCAACCACCGGTACTTGCTGATATACAGCAATTTGAATCGGGCCAGGTGATTTAGGTAATCGGGTTCCTTACACAAACAGGTGTCTAACCATTCAACCACCGGTACTTGCTGATATACAGCAATTTGAATCGGGCCAGGTGATTTAGGTAATCGGGTTCCTTACACAAACAGGTGCCTAACCATTCAACCACCGGTACTTGCTGATATACAGCAATTTGAATCGGGCCAGGTGATTTAGGTAATCGGGTTCCTTACACAAACAGGTGCCTAACCATTCAACCACCGGTACTTGCTGATATACAGCAATTTGAATCGGGCCAGGTGATTTAGGTAATCGGGTTCCTTACACAAACAGGTGCCTAACCATTCAACCACCGGTACTTGCTGATATACAGCAATTTGAATCGGGCCAGGTGATTTAGGTAATCGGGTTCCTTACACAAACAGGTGCCTAACCATTCAACCACCGGTACTTGCTGATATACAGCAATTGGAATCGGGCCAGGTGATTTAGGTAATCGGGTTCCTTACACAAACAGGTGCCTAACCATTCAACCACCGGTACTTGCTGATATACAGCAATTGGAATCGGGCCAGGTGATTTAGGTAATCGGGTTCCTTACACAAACAGGTGCCTAACCATTCAACCACCGGTACTTGCTGATATACAGCAATTTGAATCGGGCCAGGTGATTTAGGTAATCGGGTTCCTTACACAAACAGGTGCCTAACCATTCAACCACCGGTACTTGCTGATATACAGCAATTGGAATCGGGCCAGGTGATTTAGGTAATCGGGTTCCTTACACAAACAGGTGTCTAACCATTCAACCACCGGTACTTGCTGATATACAGCAATTTGAATCGGGCCAGGTGATTTAGGTAATCGGGTTCCTTACACAAACAGGTGCCTAACCATTCAACCACCGGTACTTGCTGATATACAGCAATTTGAATCGGGCCAGGTGATTTAGGTAATCGGGTTCCTTACACAAACAGGTGTCTAACCATTCAACCACCGGTACTTGCTGATATACAGCAATTTGAATCGGGCCAGGTGATTTAGGTAATCGGGTTCCTTACACAAACAGGTGCCTAACCATTCAACCACCGGTACTTGCTGATATACAGCAATTTGAATCAGGCCAGGTGATTTAGGTAATCGGGTTCCTTACACAAACAGGTGCCTAACCATTCAACCACCGGTACTTGCTGATATACAGCAATTTGAATCGGGCCAGGTGATTTAGGTAATCGGGTTCCTTACACAAACAGGTGCCTAACCATTCAACCACCGGTACTTGCTGATATACAGCAATTTGAATCGGGCCAGGTGATTTAGGTAATCGGGTTCCTTACACAAACAGGTGCCTAACCATTCAACCACCGGTACTTGCTGATATACAGCAATTTGAATCGGGCCAGGTGATTTAGGTAATCGGGTTCCTTACACAAACAGGTGCCTAACCATTCAACCACCGGTACTTGCTGATATACAGCAATTTGAATCGGGCCAGGTGATTTAGGTAATCGGGTTCCTTACACAAACAGGTGCCTAACCATTCAACCACCGGTACTTGCTGATATACAGCAATTTGAATCGGGCCAGGTGATTTAGGTAATCGGGCTCCTTACACAAACAGGTGCCTAACCATTCAACCACCGGTACTTGCTGATATACAGCAATTTGAATCGGGCCAGGTGATTTAGGTAATCGGGTTCCTTACACAAACAGGTGCCTAACCATTCAACCACCGGTACTTGCTGATATACAGCAATTTGACTCGGGCCAGGTGATTTAGGTAATCGGGTTCCTTACACAAACAGGTGCCTAACCATTCAACCACCGGTACTTGCTGATATACAGCAATTTGAATCGGGCCAGGTGATTTAGGTAATCGGGTTCCTTACACAAACAGGTGCCTAACCATTCAACCACCGGTACTTGCTGATATACAGCAATTTGAATCGGGCCAGGTGATTTAGGTAATCGGGTTCCTTACACAAACAGGTGCCTAACCATTCAACCACCGGTACTTGCTGATATACAGCAATTTGAATCGGGCCAGGTGATTTAGGTAATCGGGTTCCTTACACAAACAGGTGCCTAACCATTCAACCACCGGTACTTGCTGATATACAGCAATTTGAATCGGCCAGGTGATTTAGGTAATCGGGTTCCTTACACAAACAAAGATACTGTAACAGAAGTCGAGGCTACAGGGGGACTAGTGAATAACAAATTATATAATAAATAATTTGTGCTTGTACCTCTGTATTCCTTTACATGATCATGGTTCTCTACACTGTTTCAACTGGGACTGGTTTCTATAGAACATAACAATAATTCAAATAACTTTACCTGTCAGCACAGTATCCACCGATAAAACTGCCAGCCCCTCCACCAGTCAACACTATTACCGCTACCCTAAGGCCATATTCCTGTGATGATTGCTCAAAGTGTTTAGCATAGAATGTGGCTAACCACGCTCCTAGGGCATAGCCAGCTATATTGCGTATTGACGCTGCTATACACAGCATCACATAGGCTTTGGATTTGACCAATTCTAATATAGTTTCCTGAAAATAATAAAGACGGTCAATTTCTTAATAATAAGGCAAAAGTTAACAGGTACATGTTTCGCTTACATATTCGTTATATTGTGCTCACAAATAGTCATTTACCAGGCAAGAAATGGCTTATAACTTTGAAACAATAGTGCAAACTTAAAGATATCAAACTATGAGATTGTGGAGAAAAAACCCCCTCTTTAATATGAGATATTGCATGTGAAGATTGGTTTACTATTCAGAGAGCAGCTGCAGCTAAAAGAATGCAGCAAAGGCAGTTTTAAGTTTTGAACTTGGCTTTTAACACACGGGGTAGGGTGGCAGGTAAATGTGTCGGATAGTTTGATATCTTTAAGTTTGCGCTATTGTTTTAAATGTGTTGGGCAAATTGATCAAAGAAACATCCCTGATCCACATCACATTGTATTGGCTGGTGAATTGTTGCTACCAGTTTATCAATAATATTTGTATAGCTTCAGGCTGCTGTTGAATAGTCAAGTGCAAAAATCAAAATTGTACATTGTTTTGGTGTTCTTAAAAACATAACTTTCTTAATAGTGAACCAAAACTTATGTGCAAAATCTCAAATTAAAGAGGATTTTTATTACCTGGTAAGTTCATTTTTGAGCAACGTATATAAGTATCTACCACAAAATTATAAACTGTGAAAGCAGCAAAGCTTTTTAAATGACATTTTGTAGGACTTATTAGGCGTAAAAAAACAACAAGTTTGTTTCCGGTAGGCCACACACATTTTATTTTGGCGACGTAAATCACTGCATTTCATTTTTGTATTCCCATTTTGGAATAAATCAAATCGCAAAAGCAATTTAAATACAAATTACTGTAGAAAAGATTGAAATTTTGCACAAAGAATTGAATCTGACTGCTCTGGGAAGCCCAGTAACTATGATATGGGGCACAGTAGGATACTGGCTGTGATTATTGGTGTCTTTAGGGTTCGCGGCGTATGGTAAATTGCAAAAATTGCCTTTGGAAAGTCATCCCACCGCACTGTTTATTTTTGAACTTCCTTTTAATTATCCTAAAGCACATGTAGGGTGTTGCCAAAACTAATTTATGGCCGCCAAAATGTGTGCCATCATTTTGTTTTTTCACCCTCGAGAAATTAACCCAGTGAAATTGCTGGGAATGTTTAATGACCACAAGTGATCCTGAGTGATCCTTTCATTACCCCGGGTGATCATTTAATGACCCTAGGTGAAAGGATAATGACACCAAGCAATCATTTAATGGCCCTGATGGTCACTTAATAATAATAATAATAGTGAACATTTATAATGCCGTTAGGAAATCGTCACAATCATTTCGCTTCATCTACCTGGGCTGCCGGCTAGGCGCACATCCATATCAGCACTTAGATTGTAATATAAACCCTTTTTAACAGCTCCCCAATCTCGCTTGGGTCGACGAGGCAATTGAGACTAAGTACCTTGTCCAAGGATACAAACATGTTGGCTATAGCGGGGCTAGAACTCACAACCTTGTATCATGAACCCTGCGTGCTATCCACTAGACCACACATGCTTAATAACCACACATGCTTAATAACCACAGGTGATCATTCAATGACCCCAAATGACCATTTAATGACTCAAAGGGATCGTGTTATGACTCTTGAGGGATCATTAATGACACCAAGTGCTATTTTAATGCCCCAATCAATCATAAGATTACTCCCAAGTGATTATTTAATAACTCAATCAAAGTGATAATTTGATAACCCTTGGTGACCATTGGCACAAAGTGACTGTTAAATGACCCAATGCGAACCTGAGTGATCATTTCATTACACCATTTGATAATTTAATGACCCTAGGTGATAGCGTAATGACCCCAAGCCATCATATAATGACCCAGACGGTCACTTAATTACGCCAGGTGATCATTCTAAAGGATCGTTTAATGACCCCGAGGGATTATTTAATTAACCCAGGTGATCATCTTAAGACTGCGAGTGATACTGTAATGACCCAATCAATTAAGTAAGTAAATGATACCTGATTAATAAGTTCATTGATGAATTCATACAACTACCTAAGTATACTTGGTGGCGATTGTGACTGCTTGATGATCCTTTTTGATATTTCAATATAAGGTATAGGGTATTGAAGCCCATGATTATCACCATGAAATCACTAACTTATCTGCTCAGAAAGTTGGATACTGGTATTTAGCTAAATGTACTACTAGATAAGGTCCAATCAGCTAATTTTGACCATATTTTAATCCGTTGGTAGCCATCTTGCTAATTTCTTCTGACCAATTGGTAGTTATTGGTGTCCATCTGGTAGTCTTAAATTATTTGGTGAATATGATACAAAATACGCTGTTATTATTGGTGATTTTGATGTTTTAGGCGGCCATTTTGGATTCAAAGTGTTAACAATGCAAACATGCTGATGTGAGCTTAATACATACATCCTATAGTTAAAAATATACTTTCATCATATATATATTTTGGCTGATGTATGTTCTTTTATGAAATTTGACCTTTTTGGCAGCCATTTTGAACGTCACTTTGATAACCCCTCATACTAACATTAATTTTATTAACACCCTAAATATGTTTTAGGACCATAAAAGAAGCTCATAAAGTAGGTTTGGGAGAGTCCTTGGAGTGCACGGAAGACACTCCATTCAATGCACCCCTAAGTCACTATAACGCTTCTATACCTTCATGTTAAATAACCCTTGAATACCCCTTTAATATTAAATGTTACCATATTTGTCATCATAAAGCTATCTATAAAGTTCATAGACCATGTCAAACTAGTTGGCTGATGTATTCAAGCATCGCATGATAGATTGAGCAACTAGCGAAGTGGCAAATAAATCTAAAAAACTGTAAAAAGTGACCTTTTGTACTCCCTTGTGCCTTTATTATCTTTATATTTTAGCAGCTTTAACCCTTTCCGCGCTATACTTTACTTATCCAAAACAGGCCCTGTTGCTGAGCACTTTCTGGAGTTTCAGTTAAAGTTTATGTGTATCAGAGATGTAACTTTACAACTTACGATTTGACTATGTTCTGGAAACGATCTTATTTTTGACTTATCATTTTCGAAATTTAATAATTTTCAATATTCTCCCAAACACCATTCATGGTCACGTACATGTATGCCTAACAATAGAAGTGCATCAGAGTGCATCCACTGTTTGCTATGCAAATGACTTGGTTTCTCTTGAACTACTGTTTCCATTCCTCTCAATGATACAGTCTATTGATCTTATTCTACATTGACTACATTACAATGCAGTGTAGGCCTATGCTGGTTTTACATGTATGTATGTATACACTGTACTATGTGTATCCTCTCGTATTGAAGTCCATGTGCATAGTATATTCTAAATAATACTACAAGCTTGTTTTGGTAGTGTGCGAAAATATTCTACAATTTAATTCATCAGGGGGGAAATTTACACAATGGGAAATGATATATAAAAAAGTTATTTATTTTTATAGACCAAGTAAAATACAGTAAAATGTTTTAGTCCCGAACTGAAAATATATCATAATAAAAATAAAGAATGGATGGACCATGCATGGACTTATCAGACTTACTATTTACTATTTTCTCACTTTTATCATTCTACTTAAAAAAATTGTAACATTTCGCTCGTCGATAGATGACTTCATTTACATGAAATAAACAGTACCAAACTGATTTGTGTTATTATTAGTCCCATTTCGTCCGAGGTAATTTATTGTGTACAGTATGCTTGTTGCGGACGACATTCATATGATGCTGATACCGGCGATATGACACATGTTTCCCTAATTACTAGACAATTTCTTTATTAAATGCATTAGCATGTATGCAAATTTGAGGAAAGTATAGCTGATTAACTTCTTACTTTGACTGTAAAGTTGCTTTCACTTTTATAAGTAGCATCTGAATGCGGTTCCCTTAGTACCAGCATCACAATGACTAACATGACTGTACCAGCTATAGCTATAATAAGGAATGTCCATCTCCAACACAGCACTACATTGACAGCTCCAAGGGCATAGCCTAGAGAACCACCTGTAACAGAGGTCAAATGTCAAAATTCAATTTAAAATGAATGCAATCAATTAAGGATATTCCACATTTCGGAGTTGCCATTGTTAGAAAATAGATCAGTGTAGCAAAGATAATTAACTCAGCACAAATAAGGTACCCAATTTTGTTGGAGTCTCTACTGTAAATTTAATTGTCCTTTCATAAATCTGATTGCCCTTTCATAAAGTAATTTAGAAATATCTTTTGGATAAATATAAATATATATTGTTTGCTATATTTTGATATCCTTTTTGATAACATACTTTAATAATTAAATTAATTTGATTTGACATTTTGGGAGTCTATGATGACAAAAAACTTACATCCACTACTATAAATGAAAACACTTCCATTGTTTTATAAAGGAGAAAGAAATATTGCATGAACAACTCACCTACATACACAGCAAAATGATAAAACGACAGTGCTTTAGCTCTATTATTTTCTAAGAAGTATTCCGAGATGAGTGAATAAGCAGCAGGATTGCAGGTTGCCTGGAGAAAGATAAATATTAATACGTGCATAAACCCATACACCTTTGGATTCCAGATAACTTTTACCAAAGTCAAAACAACCTAAAGTTGATACATGTAGTACTAGGGGTCGAATGGACCGTAGGTCAAACTATAGATTAACCCTATTCCCTAAGCGTGTTATTGACAATTAAACTATCAGTGGAGAAAATGGTTCAAATTTTTGAGGAAAGATCACCTTTCACGCGCCAGGGATCGAACCCGGGCCGCCTGCCTGATTGCGCTAACGGGGGAGTTCCGTGTTATTAACAAATTAAACTATCAGTGGAGAAAAATGGTTCACATTTTTTGGGAAAGATCACCATTCGCCCGCGCCAGGGATTGAACCCGGGCCGCCCGTGTGGCAGGCGGACATCCGATTGATTGCGCTAACGGAGGAGTTCGAGACCATTTGACAGCTTGTCGGATCGTGCCACAACCATGAAGCATGTGGTACAGCAGCTAATAGCTGTGGCTTTTTGTGGCCTCTGGAAAAGTTAGAGTTAATTCGAAGGGTTTATTTCATACATAACCCTATACTCTCCTGACTACATCCTTTATATTGAGGGGCCAGGGCAGGACTCATATTTACTTTTTGTTAGTCAAGCAGCAACTGATACTACTTTATGAGAAAAAAAATGAAAATTGACCACCACAATCTTTTCAAAATGAAAGGATGAGCAAATCTTCCAGAGAGACAAACACCTACCTCACCAATACCGAGCACCATTCTAGCGAGAAGTAACATCCAGTACACGTCCGAGAACGCAGTGAACAAAACCATACCAATCCATACGGCCATCCCTAGTACCACTGCTACCACACGGGAATGGTTATCGGCAAATCTGGCTATGGGTATACCTATGACAACGTACACTATAGCCACGGCTGGACCCGTCAGGACACCTTGCTGTAAGATGCATATAACAAAAACGCATGAGATGCTAATACAGTTTCTTCATACTTGATGCATCATGGGATGGGAATGGTTATTGACAATTTGACTATAGGTAAGGTAAAAGAAAATGGTATAGTTCAATTAGTTCCAAATTGGTAAACCTGCTTATATAATTACTGATTTAACTATAGTGTAATGGTTTTTTAAAAGTAAAAGTAACATTTGTTTTATGGGATGAACCTATCCCCTCAAGAGAGATAAATATTTAATACTTCAGGCCAAATCTCAGTCAATGGTCATAACATATAGACGATGTCAGCTGTAACGTCACAGCAGGCGAGCACACAAAAGCTTGCCTGCAGGGATGTGCATGCATTGCCTGCCAGTATGTGTCCATTATAAAACCATACACTAAACCAAACCAGTGATCTGTAACAACATCAGTCAATGCAACAGCCAATGCATGTTCCCCCATGCATGGAATGGAACTGGGCACCTAACATTGGGCTTAAAACAGAAAAAGGTTTGATTGGCGTAACATAGTAAAAAAAATATGGTAGGTAGGACGTGTTTAAAAAAAAAAAAATTAAATCTATATTAGGCCTTGTTGATCAACAATGAGGTGACATGGTTTATAGGATTGAGTTGGGCTTAAAGAATGGACACAAAAACACACACAATTCTTGTGAGATGTACGACTTTGACTTCTATGAACTTTAGATGAATATCACTAGTGACCCATAGTCCCCCCCCCCCCCCAAAAAAAAGCACCCCCATATATGTTATATCGGATGTGCCCAATACTTCTGTGTATTAGTGAACACTATATTATCACTTGAGTAGAATGAGGTTGTATCTGCATTTTTGTCATTAGCCGGAAGAGCCCATTTCTTATATTTTCAACATTTAAGAAACCTCTCATTTCTTTCTTTAAGCCAAGTACTTTTAACCTAGGCCTACCCCTAGTCCTACACCAAACCTTATACAGGTTGCATACACAAATTACACATAAAAATAATGACATTCTTGCCCTCAATAGATGAAATATAGCATCCCAGTTCTAATCCCTTCAATCAGTGTGTTATTAAGGCACATTATGCCATCTATTCCATACAGAGCCCCCTATCTTTGAATTTTTCCTCTAAATCCTCTATATTGGGTGGTTCAAAAAAAAGTTGACCCAAGTTCAAAGTAATTTTTCAACCACATTTAAAGTTTCAGATAATTTCTGTTTGCTTAGTCTTAATCAGCAGTAAGTTTTGAAATTATCCTGAAAAGATGACACGTTTAGCTTGTTTGGTTCTTCAGATATGGTTCATTACAGAAAACATGTACAAAACTGACTTGTCCACGGGAGCGTTATTTAGTTTTTGTCTTAAACAAAACAGCATGCTCTAGTTTCAGAATTGAAAAGCCCGCCCTGACAAAGTATCCCAATCTCTATGCTTATGTGCCATTCACATTCAACAAAGAAACGTATAGGTAGGTAATGTCAAGCACCAGACAGATGTCTCAGATGTCTCCTTGTTTCGTTTCCCCCTATTTTTACAATTTGTGACCAATCGTGTGTAAGTCCACTTTGTGCATTCCATCTATACTAAAGGACGCTCCCGTGGCCAAGACAGCTTTGTGCATGATTTCTGTAATGAACCATATCTAAAGAACCAACCAAGATAAATGTACCATCTTATCAGGATAATTTCAAAACTTACTACTGATTAAGACTAAGCAAACAGAAATTATTTGAAACTTTAAATGTGGTTGAAAAATTACTTTGAACTTGGGTCAACTTTTTTTTGAACCACCCGGTATAAACATGAAACTTAAAGGCATATTATGTGATCTTTTCAGAGAGCGCCCTCTTTTCATGATTTTTTTTAGAAAGTAGATTTTCTTGCAGATTCACATTTCTGATCATAAATCGTACATACATTCCAAGTTACAGAGCGATACGATTCCTAATTACCTCAAAATCATGGTTTTAGAGTGAATTTAGAGTGAAAATATAAACTGTCGTGTTATCGACAGTTTATTTTCACTCTAAAACCATGATTTTGAAGTAATTAAGAATCGTATCGCCCTGTAACTTGGAATGTATGTACGATTTATGATCAGAAATGTAAAACTGCAAGAAAATCTGCTTTCAATTTTTTTTTCGATGTTGAAGGCGTTCCCTGGAAAGATCACATAATATCCTCTTTAGTTACAGAGCAATATGTTTCCTAATTACTTTAATATAAAATTTTGATAATAAGTTGTTGGGTTAAAAATAATTCCATGATTTGGAACCGTGTTAATGTTTCCGGTGTTTGATCTGTACACATGAACACAATTATAGTAAGGAATGCTTTATGATGAAAATAACAAAATATGTTGAGAAATTCTTTAAATTGGAAACAGATTTCCAATATGATTTAGTAAAGTTGTTTGATGTTTTTTTCTTCAGAAAATACAGTCAAGAAATATTTATGATTTAAGCCTTTCCTGTGATAGGTCAAACTTCAATATAAGAGAGAGAAAAATGTGTACAAATTTGGAAACAATAATTGGTATTACTTTAAAAATGTAACCTCACCTGTGTATCAGTAAATGCTATGCAGTCACCAGCATCACACGTTTCTTGATTTTGGACGTCAATGTTTGGATTAAGGACGGTTAAGTTGCTGAGTGAGTTACACTCATTTGTGCCATTGTGGTAACAACGTAGACCTGAAATCAACAAATTGGAACAGGTTATTAACATGGCTATATGGTCTACTTATCTATCACGAGACAGTGACGTAACTGCATTATTGACTAATTGCAGCACATAAATGCACACCCCTACTTGAGGCGCTAGCGTATTTATACACACGTACAATGGCGGAATATACATGTAAAGTTACATCACTGTCCAGAGGAAAAGAAGAATGAAGGTTTGTTTCTATGAAACCAGCAAAGCTGTTTATATGGTAAAAATGTTTTGTGTATAGAAAATTAAAATACAAAACTTATAAATCTAATACTTTCTTCTCACCCACAATCTATACATCATTTACTCAACATTGAATGACCTATATATTCTAGTGTTCCAACAAAATTACGCAACTTACCTGATGGAATGAGAACTGGCAACACCTGTCGATCAGCCTGGTTGAGTACATACACTCCAAACAATACCAGCAGGGATACAACGGCCCTCCATGAGGAAATACGGTCCACCCTCACTTCACTATTCGACATTTTATGCATGATTCCTGGAGAATGGCTGATGATTACATACGATAATCATGGGTGCATAGGAAGATGGCAGGCGTAACCATGAATGGTTTCGCAGGGATGATGATTTACATCTTTGGTGTTACCTGGTTGGAAAAATGGATTTGTATAAAATATTAAGGATTGAATGATTGCAACTATAGTCAAATTAATAATTGAATGAACAACACGCACGCAGCAAAAAGATGATCGCGTCAAAAATGATCATGCTTACGGCTATGCGCGCTTCACGCAATGTATGCAATTCTCACGGTCACGGTTGTTGAATTTGGCGTACTCACTCCCAATAACTGAAGTGAAATTCAGCATGGAGTGTGTCTGGGGTGCTGGGAAATATGTCTTTTATAAATTGTTTTTGACCCGATACATTAAATTTTATTCGAGACACAGCTGTAGAACATTATTATTGGTAATATTTTGAACAAAGAAGCTTTTTGTAACAAGCAAGTTTGCAATAAAGTGTTATTTTGTTTACTTCACCCATCACCGTAAAGCAATCTTTCACTCCAGGGAGTAACTTGGAGCAGCCGTAATTGCCCATAATTGACCAATCAGGTGCCAGTATTCCATTCTGTGACATCATTGCGACCGTGAGAATACGCTGCTTCAAAGTGTTCATTCAATTCTAAATCCGACTATAGCTTATGTGTAAGACACATTATTCCCACTTATTAATAACTTATAGCATTAGAGGAAACAGTTTGGTTTGCAATTATGTTTCTCTGCAAGTAAAAGCTTGGAACAAAACATTCATAACATTTTAATATGCATCTTCTGTATTATGTCTTTTACTGATTTACGTGTTTGTATTGATAATCAAGTTTTGGTATATTTTAGTACGTATTAGTGATATTGAGTGTATATTCAGCATGTGGGTAGGTACTATTGTAGTTTTTAAATGTTATTCTGCAATTAATAAGTTTTTTGTGCAGCGCCTTATGTACATCGTAAGGTGCTCAATAAGTCTCCCAAGTATTATTATCTAATGACAGACCAATTTTTAGCTACTGAGTCTAACAAGGCACCTGCATCATATAGCCTAAAATGTAAGTAAGTTTGTTTTGAAAATTTATAAAAGAGGTTGTAGAGCCATTTAACAGATCTATGTGTTTCATATATTTTAGATGTTATAATTAGTAGAAAAAATAATAATGACAACTGCAGCTAGTTGCAGGTATCTGACATTGGACAAAATAGGAGGAAATACAACGCTATCGACCTTGTTACCTAAATACCAATTTCTATTCAACTTTACAATAGATTGGACAATCCTGTGTGCAATCTATTTGCTGCTACTACAACCGACTGGAGGGCAAGGCTATGAAATCCGCGGGAACGGCGTTCTCAGAAAGGATTCATGAGTCACAGAATATAATCATTAGTTGATATACAAGGTCACCCCAGAAGTCATTTTTGATTGTGTACTATTTCTATCTGGCTTTTCAGAATGTTTAACAAATAATACCCAATAAGTTATAGAATAAAAGATGTAAATCAGTGGCATAAACATCCAGGAGTGGGAAAGTCTTCCCCGTGCACGCTTGACCGTAACAACACAATTAAGGGACATTAATATTAGTGTCCCATCTCCACCCTCCAAAAAAAGCAGTACTTCTCAAAAACAAAACAAAATTAACTGCCCATGCAGGTTCACTCATCGAACGGGTCCCGCGCGAAGCTCGGGTGCCCGCTAGTATCTAACAAATTATGGGCATGTAAAAATTTCCTTTAACATAGACTTTCAATTGAAAAAAGAATCTTTACATCCAAGTATATCCCTTACCCTAAAGTTATGAACCATGAAATTGATACACCCTGAAAGGTTAGTTGATAAGAAACATTTGAGTTTTTTGAAGAATCACCCCCCCCCCCCCCCCCACCACCACCACCCACCACCACCACCCACCCACCAGGGGTCAAAATAAATACAAATTTCAGGAGGCTATTTTGTTGTTTGGCCAAAAAATATCACTGTAAAAATTAGTGTAAGTATACCTTCTTTAAATTGACTAAACTAACCACCTCCCCTGGTCCCCTCCCCTATCACCATCAACACCCTCACCCTATCACCTTCTTTCCATATCCCCTCCCTATCCTTTCCCATCCCTCCCCTCCCCTATCCCTTCCCTCCCATATCACCATCCCCATCCTCCCCTATCATCCCCCCTTATCCCCACCTTTCCCTATTCCCTACCTAGGCTGTGAAATCATGCCTGATATATTCTCAGATACTCATTTGCATATCAATGAAACATTTGCATATCAATGAAATGTTTTGGTTGACCGGACTTTTTCATAGCCACACAGCCACTCTTGCAGCCACGTGCTCCATTAACACATTAAATGCTATTGCTTACTTCACAAATTGGTGGCTGGCTGGGCCTTGTTTAACACTATTTATCAACAATTTAAAATACTATTAAATCCACAATAAAAAACTGAGAACTTTCAATGAATGAATAAAGATGAAAGAGTAGGAGTATGGAGAAAAATAAATGTGTAAAAACTTGGAAGAATTTAATTGAGATGCTCAGTTGGATTTAATATTCAATACACTATAGCATGCGAATGGTTTAATATTAAATATTAGTTTTGACAACTGCGACAAACTGACTCATACATAATCTACACTTCGCGTGTCGTGCATCACTTTTCCCCCATATTTCTTTACATTATTATGGCTTCGGCACATTTGTGTTTTTTTCAAGGACTTTCACCAGACTTTCAAGGACTTTTAATAAAATCCAAAGGACTTTCTAGGCCTTGAAAAAGGAATTTCATTTTCAAGGACTTTCAAGGACTTTCAAGGACTTTTTTGGCTTTTCAAGGATCTGCAAGCGTATCTCCACCAGCCAAGACGCCACTCTTCTTCAAGAGGACATGGACGCTCTCCAGAAATGGGAACGCACCTGGCTAATGGAGTTCCACCCATCGAAGTGCAAGGTAGTCCGAGTCACCAACAAGAGGAAGCCTATTACATCTACCTATTACATCCACGGAGAGGTCCTCGAGGAAGTTAACTCCGCTAAATACTTAGGCCTGCATCTAGACTCCAAACTCAACTTCAACACCCACGTGGACTCCACTACCAAACGAGCCAACTGCACACAAGCTTTTCTGAGCTGAAACCTGAGGAAGTGTGGTCGTAAAATCAAAGAGGCAACCTACAAGGCCTACATTCGACCCATAGTTGAGTACGGCACTGCAGCATGGGACCCTCACACACAACGCAACGTTAAAAAGGTGGAGCAAGTCCAACGAAGCAGTGCCAGATAATGTCACCGGAATTTATGACCACAGACGCAGCGTCACACCAATTGTGGAATCCCTCCAATGGCCCTCGCTGCAGAGGAGACGTCTCCAAACCCGACTGTGCATGCTATACAGAATCCGCTACGATCTGGTTGATATTACCTGGAAAGACCACCTCACAGAGGCCACATCACAAACCAG
Organism: Ophiura sarsii; assembly: GCA_035610835.1. Classification (NCBI taxonomy): domain Eukaryota; kingdom Metazoa; phylum Echinodermata; class Ophiuroidea; order Amphilepidida; family Ophiuridae; genus Ophiura; species Ophiura sarsii. Next base: position 75,540,250 of record CM069442.1, on the reverse strand, counting down.
AGGACACAACTCCCGCTTCTGGACACCACACTGCTCAACTCAGAGGTACTCCTCATCCTTCTTCCAACGCACCTTACGTGACTTGAATGCCCTTGACAAGGATCCTGCTCAGTACCCATCCCTTAATGCCTTCAAATCAGCATTGAGGGGAGCGTCCAGATAACTCTGCCAGCACAGTATCCGTTTTTTTATGCACCTGTAAATATGTTACTTGCACCTGTAAATATGTACATAACACGATGGCTGCATCCTTGTTTGAACCTTAGTCTCAGGTTTGAACAACACGCGCGCATCCACACACAGTTCGACTATCTTCAGATACTGAAGTTTGAACTTTTTACGAGAAGAAGAAGAAGAATGTAGTACAATTGTAAAAATATACAAATCCCAGTTTTTATCATTTATTTTTGTAATTGAGGGCGCTGCCTCCACCACATCTCTTAATACAATGCCCCTTTTTAACTTCGTTCTTTTCTTCCATCTTTTCTTACTTTCATTTCATTCAGCCAGCGTGCTTATAGCAGTGGCGGATACAGGGGGAGGGGGGGGGGGGCGGAGGGGGCGGGCGCCCCCCGTAAAATTTGACAATTTACCTTTTTCAGAGGCATAGGTATGTTCCGTCGGTACATTTGCGATTTCTACCATGCAATTTTTTTTTGCCGGTATTGGCGTGGGTCGACCACGTCGCTACCCCCCCCCCCCCCCCCCCCACCCCACTTAGCAGAATTTCACGAGCTGACGGCAAAAAAAATGGGGACCTTTTACGATTTTTTTTGGGTAGGCCTGGCCCGAGCATTTTGCTTGAGTCTGGTCCCTTCAGGACCCAAGCGTGTGTCCGTACAAACAAACCGTGTAAACGAACAACAAAAAAACAGCGCTAAAGTGCAAAATTCTGCAGTTTGATACTCACTCACGGAGGAACTCACTCATAGTCATTCACTGTAAACAAGACACGAGCGCGTACTGTCATTCTTTTTTGAAGCATTCAAATTAAATAATGTGGATTTTTATTTCTATCTCACCTTTAAAAAACCCTTCTTACCACTGTCATCGATGAGTTATATCACAGTGAACCGTTTAAAAAAACTCGTGACAGTCATGTTTACATCCAGATCGCCTATCAGTATCAATTGCATACCCGGAAGTAATCCTCAAACTAGAGCGGTTCTTAGGTTTCGCGGTTTGCGGTTATCGGGTTGCATGGTTTTTGGTTGAGCGGTTTCGGTAGACATGGTTTGTGACAGACGGCTGTATGCAGCCATAAGGACGTCCACTGCTTCTGTCAATCACAAGTTCTTTCTATTGTCTGGCGATACGAACTCGTTTACCGTGCATCGGTGCGTTTTCAATCAATTAGTTGATCGATCAAATATCGACTACTAAGAGACCGTTCATTATTTATGGTGGAGGGGGGGTTGGGACAAATTCGAAACTTGTATGTTAAAATTACCTAACCCCCCCTACAGCTGAAACTGAAAATTGTGGTTGGTACTTTAGCCTAGGATCTCAGCGGAACCAGATTAGGTGACTGTCACATTGTTAGCGATGTGTTGTTATAATGGATAGTTTGATTCTCGGAATGTCTCTAAACATTGGATTTGAAAATTATCCATCATTTCATTCATCAAAATAATAAACAAAAATAATAAAAATAAGCTTACTTATAAAAAAACACCTTTTCGGCTAAATCACGATTATTTAATGTAAACTTATATTGGAGATAAATTTGAAATGTGAACATCATTTGTTCTATCAAATGTGTTGCGGTTTGACCAGTTCATTACACAGACTTTATACGTAGCTAAAATATGTGAAATCATATTCAAAAAACTAAATCGGGACATATTTTAGGGTATCCGTTATTTTTAAGGCTAAATCACAGGCAATTCTTTTTCTTGCTATTTCAATGCGAACGTTATTTGTTCCGTCAAATGTGTGTTCGGTTTAACTGGTTAGCTACACAGACTTTATAAGTAGCTCAAAATGTGAAATCATATCCAAAAAATCAAATCGGGACACATTTTTAATATCGATTTCGCAGACGACATAGCCCTCCTAGCACTAGCAACATCAATCAGTAAAGCAGAATCACTGTTACAGAGTGTTGAGGCAGCATCAAATGCAGTTGGCCTACATTTGAATGAAGGAAAAACAAAAAGCCTGCTTGTTAATATTGCCACCTCAGCCAGTGTAAAGACCATCAAAAGAGCTGGAAAACGTCTCATTTCAAATGCTTGGGGCCTATGTTCTAGACACATCTCAGGAATTCAAATGCAAGAAAGCACAAGCATGGGTTGCCTGCAATAAACTGCAGAAGATCTGGAAGTCTGATCTTGAAAGAACAACAAAAATTAGATTCTTCAAAGCCTGCGTAGAAAGCATTTTGTTTGGACCATCAGCAGAAAAATTGAAGACCAAATCAACGGATGCTATACTCAACTGTTACGTAGAATATTTAGCATCAGTTGGAGGGATCACATCCCGGGATCCCAAACAGTGTGGTATATGGCGATACCCCCCCCCCCCCCCCCCCCTATAACAAATTAAATAAGTATTTATTGATATTGGGTTCCCATGTTGGATAACTAATACATTCATTCCCACGCTAGATCAAATAAGCATTGAAGTACTTCACGGTCGAAGGCATTGAAATTGGCACTCGGATAAGCCGGTTCATGTACAGGCTGTCCCAAAATGATTAGTACCCATCGATGCCCAAAGTTCAATAATTTTTGTCATCATCAAAATCGATGGGATTAGGTCCGTTGTTTTTACATCATCTTTGTTATACTGTACACTTTCATTAGAATTTTAGATCATGAATAGCCGATTTATCAAACTCAAGATACACTCCATTATGTAAAACATGGTGATTTCACCTTTTTGGCAAAGTGCTAAAAATGTGTGTGCTATTACCAGATTACAGCTTGTTTGAAAGAAACTTGTGTATTCTCATAATCTCTTGTCTACTCAATATAATCTTGTTTGTCTTTCTGTTGTAACTGTTATTAGTTATGGGTGTTCAAATCATTAATAATTCTTCTCCTTAATTCAATTTAACAGGTAAAAGAAGTTTGTCACACTTGAGTGACCCCATGCATTGTTTTATTTGACAAGTGTTTAGACACTTCTAAATGAAGTGGTATTTGGTGAATCACCAGTGGCATAGATTTCAATTTGACATGGGAGAATGGATTTCGTGAGGTTAAACACTATGGGACTATATCATTTTTTACCAAGTTTGTAGGAAATTGCATCCCCAATATAAAAAAGAAGTCTAAGCCACTGCATACCCATGACTTCGTCTTTCCCTGTTAAATGTCCCTCAAGTTTAGCCTCAAAACTAGCTCATTATCATCATCATTGGTCGTCCGTGGACGAAACGGAGGAAGCAATCGCAACGTACTGGGCCCAGACTTTCCTGTCATTCATGAGTTGGCGGATCTCTGGAGGATCTAAACCCATATCATTCTTGACGGTATCAGGATACTGGAGGTGTCTTCTGCCTCTGTTAGCTTTCCCACCAGGAGGGGTCCAGAAAATTAGACGGGAGATAGGCTGGTTGGTTGCAAACAAGAGAAGAGAATGTATTAGTTTCTTTCAAACAAGCTGTTTAAAAACACATTTTTTTGCACTTTGCCAAAAAGGTGAAATCACCATGTCTTACACAATGGTGTGTAACTTCATTAAAATAAGTCTGATATTCATGAACTAAAATTCTAATAAAAGGGTACAATATAGCAAATATGATTTTTAAAAAACCCGGATCTAATCTCATTGATTTTGATGATGAAAAAATGTATTGAACTTTGGGCATCGATGGGTACTAATTATTTTGGGACAGCCTGTATACCGGTATTAGGCTTTGGCGGTCACGCATTGTTTCTGGTTACGGATCGAAGGTTTGGCATCTTGGATGTTCCCGCGGGGTTCAGATGGCGGAAGATATGATCTCACGATTTGGTTCAGATATGTTTTCTGCACGTTTGAACGCTAAGAGTGGTGATTTTGGGAAGAATTATTTTAATATTCCAGTGTTTTCAATTTTGTGCCAATGTTTTGATAATAAAAAATATGTATAAACATACCGATACGAAATACAAGGACAATCATCATATCTTACACAATGCTGTGTATCGTCAGTTTGTATTTTTATTCATGATCTAACATTTTAATGATCATGATGATTGGGCACAGTATGAGTATGTCAAAGATGATGACATACAACGGATTTTCACGATGGAAAGAACATACCGGGTGGTTCAACAAAAAAAGTTGACCCAAGTTCAAAGTAATTTTTCAACCACATTTAAAGTTTCAGATAATTTCTGTTTGCTTAGTCTTAATCAGCAGTAAGTTTTGAAATTATCCTGAAAAGATGGCACGTTTAGCTTGTTTGGTTCTTCAGATATGGTTCATTACAGAACAAATGTCTAGTTCTTTCACTTAAATGGTCCAGAAAACGTTCCTGGAACCATGTTGTTAAGCTTGACTAATTAAACATTGAATCTGATTCGAGCAAAACAAAAGGCTTAAAGGCTTCTTTTGAGGGGGGCATCGTTCCCACCGTGACAATTATGGGGGGGGGGGGGGGGGGGCGTGGCCCCTCCCCCTCCCCGCTTGCACTGTCTATACTATGCTCGTTACCCGTCCTCCTTATTTGTCTTCCTTTTTATTTTTTACTCTTTTGCCAATGGGAGGGGGGGGGGTGTAATATGTCCCCCTGGTTACGCCACTGGTGGTGTGGGAATACCATTGGCGGGGATTCAGAGAGCCGAGCTGTTGGGTTTTAATTTGCCTTGATCACCTAAAACTAAAGACGTAGAGATAAAGTGAGAGACACTAATAAAAGCTCCTTTTTCCTCTCCTTCTCCTCCCCTCCTCCTCCCCTCCTCCTCCTCCTCCCCTCCTCCCCTCCTCCTCCCCGCCTCCTCCCCGCCTCCTCCCTTCCCCTCCTCAACCTCCTCTCCTCCCCCCTCTCTCCGCTCTCTTTTTATTTATTCCCCCTCTGGGGACCCCCCGGGGGGGGGGGGGTCTTGTCTTAATTATGTTATGCCATTAGACGTTCTTCCATACGAAATACAAGGACAATCTATATTTTGATCGTGCACATGACCTGGTGGTATTTAGGTGTTATCTGTCTTAAGAACGCTACAACGAAGGAAATGAGACGAAATGCAATTTTAATTTTCGCACTTGAGATTTTGAATACGAAAATCAATCTTGTCGTCCAATATTTCAATTTTATTTTTTTGTACTTCTATGAGCATATTTATTACCTAGTAAGCTACTTTTTGAGGACTGTATATTGTGCTGATGTCTGCGATTAGGCCTATAGCAAACCTTTAGATAAGCCCAAACTGGAAAATACAAACAACTGAGGAAATGGCCACTTCAACAATTGGTACGACAATGAATGTCACCACAGAAGAACCATATCGTCCGCCTCATTACGTTGACGAATTAAAACAGGCAAACAAAATCATCCAAAGTTCTATTCTAGCGTTTATTATGGTAGCAATGGGATGTGTGATGAGCTTTAAGGATATCAAAGTCACGGTGAGTACGTAATAATTAAAAGTGATGTTAACTGTCATTATTGAAACAGTACGTTCAGACTGATGATATTATCAGTCGTCGATGGACTTCAAACCGTTTGAATTCAATCCATTCAAAATATAACAGAGAAACGTAATATTTCCAACGCACAAGATTCAAGAACCCCCGGTTGGAACCTGCTATACTTTTCCCCCTATGTGCTGCCCATGTTTACAGTGAAATTGGGAGAATCGGTGATTTTTATCTCAGAAACATGCGTGTCACTTTATACCTCACCAGGATTCAAGATGTCTAGTTGCGCTGAAACATTTAACTATAGCATTCCATACACAGAAATAAGAAGTATCTGACCAGAGCAGAGAAGCACATGTTTTTGTTGGCTTGACCCCAAAAATAGAGGAACGGCACCATGGAATCAAAAAATGGAATTTATTACGTTGTTGGAATATAGTTTTACTTTTATTTATGTAGTTATACATCATAATCATATTATTTTGACTTATTAAAATGTGTCAATTTAATTGATATGAATTTATACACTTATATATCCAGATATTTATCTATACACTATCATCTTTGCAGCACACATGTCCACGTTGAAATGTTCCCACAAACACCGCTGTATGGAAAGTTCATTTTAATAGATGATAATTCAATCAATTATTTATTTATATTTAGCCCATAATGAATTAAAAGAGCATCGTCATGCCCATTATCTTTGACTGCACTGCAAACATGCAAAATTAATACATAACACTGTTAACACTCATACGTATAAGGGACTTGTGTGTAAGACGAATATGGCAAGTAATTTGCACGATAGAAGAGATAAACCAGGTTTATCGTCGAAAAACCAAAAAACCAGGTTTATCGTTCGAGAAACCTGGTATATCGAAGAAAAAACAAGTTAATCGGTCGAGAAACCTGGTTTTTCAAAAAAAAACCTATGACAATCGACGATAAACTTGGTTTTTCGATTCGATTGTCATAGTTATTGAAAAACAACCTGGTTTTTCAAAAACTATGACAATCGAATCGATAAACCAGGTTTATCAAATCGATAAACCAAGTTTATCGTCAATTGTCATAATTATTTTTTGAAAAACCAGGTTTCTCGACCGATAAACTTGGTTTTTCAAAAACTATGACAATGGAATCGATAAACCATGTTTATCAAATCGAAAAACCAAGTTTATCTTCGATTGTCATAGTTTTTTTCTCGAAAAAACCCAGGTTTCTCGACCGATAAACCTGGTTTTTCGAAAACTACGATTGTCATAGTTTTATTTTTTAATAAACCTGGTTTATCAAAATAAAACCGAATTATATGAGTCCTTGTTCATTACGCATCACTACTCTACGCTACGATCGAACTGGTCAACATTTTGATTATTGATTCAGTCTAAAAATTCGATTGTCATATTTTTTTTTGATAAACCTGGTTTATCCATAAAACCTGTGACAATCGAATTATATGAGTCCTTGTACATTACGCATCAACATTGGGCTACGCTCGAACTGGCCAACATTATTGATTCAGGTCTAAAAATTCGATTGTCATAGGTTTTTTTTATAAACCTGGTTTATCGAGAAAAAAACTATGACAATCGGTTTTTTATTGATAAAGCTAGTTTGTCGAAAACACTATGACAATCGAATTATATGAGTCCTTGTACATAACGCATCAACACTGCGCTCGCTCGAACTGGCCAACATAATTGATTCAGTCTAAAAGCGCCTCCCATACACAACTCAATGCGGTAGCGGTCAATTCGGTAGGTGCATGGACGATAAACATAATTATTAACCGACCGTGATCGCTACGGCAATTCGGGTGGAAACCTTGGTTTAGTATTTGTTATAAATATTGTTTAGGGCCTACTAACTTCCTAGCCTACTTGTTTTGGAAATACTCCTATAGAATTGAATGAATATGGCTTTAAATTTATTTTGTGACAATCAAATTCGACTGACACAGTTTATTTTTGATAAACCAGAATCGAAAAATAAATCCAAATTTGTCAAAACTATGCTGTGTTAGAGGTACAATCAGAGTCTGTGTCCTGAATTAATATTTATAGAAACAATATGGGGTCAAATGTCACACAGTGATTATCGGTGAAGACCTACAATTTTAGCTGTTTTTTTCAAAAATAAATAAGTCAGGCTTCCTTGAATAATAGGAGCAAATATTCAGGTTTAGGAATTTTATATGACCAATCCCTAATTTAGCACTGTAGACACCTCTTATTTATTTATAACAATAGGCTGAAGAGCCAGGACAAACCTAATAGTGACAAGCACTAAATTAAAGGGATGCCCGAACATCAAAAATAAATAAAACAAATGAAACAAATGGAACTGGCTACAGGAGATGGTGGCAAACAGCAGTCTTGAAGGATGTTAAGGTAGTACTCTTGACAACAACATCAGGGAGATAGTTCCACAAAGTGGGAGCAAAAGGATAGAAAGACATTTTGGAGAGAGAAAGTCTTCAGAAAGGGGGATAAAGGGCACAGCTGTTGAGGTTGCGAAGATTGGGTCTGGGATGGGGCTTGTACGGATTAGGAGACGGACAAAGGTGGTTGAAGATCTTGAAAAGATGGCAAAGAACAGCAGTATCACGACGCCTTGACAGGGGAGGGAGTTTAGAGTCCAGAAGGAGATCTTTGTGGGAAAGATTCCAGGATTGGAGGATATAACTCTAAAAGCAAACCGCTGCGTTGACTCAAGCCTGTTGGTCAAGGTAATGTTCAAAGGATGCCAAGTGATGCTGCCGTACTCAAGAATTGGACGAACCAAGGCCAAGTAAAGAATCCGGCGGTTAGTAGGAGAAGAACTGTTGAAAGCCCTATGGATGTAGCCAATGGTTTTCCTCGCTTTCTTGCAGATGTAGTCAACATGCACATTCCAGGATAGATTGCTGGAAATATGAATGCCAAGAAATTTGACAGAGGACACCCTCTCAATCGCCTGATTATTGATGTTTAGTTGCAGGTTGGGAAAGGGATCCTTTTTGGTAGAAACCACCATCAACTTCGTCTTGCTGGCATTGGCGGTGAGGTGGTTGCTAGTGAACCATTGATGGATGGTGTCAATGGCAGATTGAAAGCGATCAATGTCGATGTCATGGGTGAGAGGTTTGTAGAGAGTGGTGTCATCTGCGAAGAGAACCAAGGAACTGTCGGGGGAGAACTTAGAAAGGCAAAGGTCATTAATATAGATAAGAAAGAGAAGAGGCCCAAGGACAGAACCCTGAGGAACACCAGAAAGAACAGGAACCAGATCCGAGGAGACACCATGGACGGACACTGACTGGGTTCTGTCAGATAGGTAGGACCTAAACCAACTGAGAAGAGGACCAGTGATGCCAGCAGAGTGGATTTTAAGCAAAAGAGGACTGTGGGGGACTTTGTCGAAAGCCTTACTAAGATCGAATAAAGCAACAGCCACACTTTTACGTTTCTCAAGATGACCATACCAGTCATGCAGAGCGGTGAGGAGAGCATCAGATGTGGAAGACTTAGGAAGAAATCCAAATTGTTGCTTAGTCAGAACATCGTTGCAGAGATATGGGACGGTAATTGGAGACAGAGTGTCGATCACCGGACTTGTAAATTGGAATTACACGAGAAAGTGTCCATGCTTTGGGTATAGCACCTGTGGTAATAGAGAGATTAAATATCCTGCACAAAATAGGTGAAACAGAAACAGCAGTGTTCTTGAGCATCAGGGCAGTTATGCCATCAACTCCGGCAGCTGAGTTTTTATTGAGCTTGCGGATGAGCTTCAGGATTTCACCAGAACTACACCTGAAATGGCAGAGGGAAGAAACAGTGTTATAGTGAGGAATGGAAGGGTTTGTGACAACATCACTGTTAATGATGATCTGATGGTACACCAGGAGATTCAGGAGATTCATACTATCTCTATTTACTGAAAGTTTGATTAAAAAGACTTACAAATAAAAAAAGTTATGGCTAAAAATATAAAATCAGTTGATTTTTTTGTTTTTTTTGGGGGGGGGGGGGGAATTCATTCAGACAATCAGTAATTGTCACTGAGACAATCTAGGAAATTTGGTGTTAGAACACAGAGTCCATTTCACCGCTAATATCACACACTAACGGAATATTTTTAAGCTCTGATTTTGCAACAAACTTGTATGTACTAACTCATATCTCCCCCGCCAAAACAAATACTAAACCAAGGTTTCCACCAGAATTGCAGTAGAGATCCCGGTCGGGTAATAATTATGTTTATCGTCCATGCACCTACCGAATTGACCGCTACCGCATTGAGTTGTGTATGGGAGGCGCTTTTAGACTGAATCAATTATGTTGGCCAGTTCGAGCGTAGCGCAGTGTTGATGCGTAATGTACAAGGACTCATATAATTCGATTGTCATAATTTTTTCGACAAACCAGCTTTATCAATAAAAAAAACTATGACAATCGAATTCGATTGTCATAGTTTTTTTCTCGATAAGCCAGGTTTATCAAAAAAAGATAATGCAATGTATAGAACACCAGTTATTGCCTATAGACGGATGTTATATTCAGTTAATCTCGGTAGCAGACAATTCAGGAAATAACTGTTGGAACACTTTGAGACATCGTTGAAATCAACCCCCAGTCCCCCCATTCAATGTTTGTAATAGTTTCATCTCCACGGTCGTTGGGACCCTCAACATTGATTGGCGGGGGAGGGATATGAGTTAGTTGATAGCTTTAGCTCTACATACAAGTTTGTTGCAAAATCAGCGCTTAAAAATTGTCTCTTAATGTGTGATATTAGCGGTGAAATGGATCTGTGTTCCAACACCAAATTTCCTAGTCACTCATCATGCTCATGAACAAAGATGCAAAGACTGAGATTGTGTATATCAGATCACGTTTTCATAATGACAGAGCTATTCCAAGTGTTAAGATCGGAAATTCGGATATCAAACCTGTGGATGGTGTAAGAGATCTTGGTGTTTTCATTGATGGCCAGCTCACGATATCAAATCACATTAAAAATGTGTGTCGCATGCCCTTATTTCATTACGAACTCTTGGTCAATTACGCAAATACCTTGATCGTTCTACAACAGAGCGTCTAGTTCACGCCTTCATTTCATCGCGACTGGACAGTTGCAATTGTCTTCTTTATGGACTCCCGGATACAGACATTTTAAAGCTCCAACGCGTACACAATTCGGCTGAATGTCTGGTTACCGGTGCCAGAAGATGGGACCATGTGACGCCCATTTTAAAGGATCTACATTGGTTGCCAATCAGAAAGCGAATTCTTTTTAAACTTCTCCTTCTTGTATATAAGTCCATGCACAATCTTTCACCTACCTACATCAAACAACTCATCACACCTTACCATCCTTCTCGGACTTTAAGATCAAGATCCAAAGGGCTCCTTCAAGTACCACGTGCGGCCATATCTGCAAAACGGACTTACGGTAGTAGAGCCTTTTTCATCGCTGCACCGAAGGAATGGAATGCTCTTCCCGAACATGTCCGACGTGCTACATCAGTGCAATCTTTCAAAACGTCATTGAAGACATATCTTTTTGATTTATGAATTGTGCGACGCGCGTAGTAGACTGTGTTTGTACTCTAAGTTGTTGTTGTTGTATTTAGTTATTTCTGATGTGTAATCTATGATGTAATGTTCTTATTTTTGTGAACACAACCCTCGGGGTTGTGTTCACAATGTGAGGCGCATTATAAATGCCCTTTTATTATTATTATTATTATTATGAACAACACTCTCTGGCTGTTTAGCAAAACCTACAAACTATTGAGGGCGACATTCAAGAGACTGCTATCAACCCGGTGATCACCTCGCCTCCTCCCAGAGGGTGAGATCAGAGGATGGGGCAGACGACGGTGGACTTTTGAATTTCCGTTGGTTTCAATGTAACAATGGATTTTGATTATATGACCCCATAAAATTCAGGGCGGTCACAGTGAGTGAACCCTCTAATGGTCCAGTATTGTTGTCACTGCCTTAATTGTAAAGATTGAGCATGCATTGAAAATATACATGTTTGTGATTGTTGCCCTTCACATCCCTTAGAATTAGAAATTTGAAATTTGGGACATAATAGCAACCGCCCTCTGTTGATTTTTTATCACAAACAAATTCAGCTGTGTTGAGCCTGGGGGCGTTATTCATGGATGACAATATATACGACCACAGGCCTACATGTTATAAACATAGGTCGCTGCAGGTGTTGAAACAATGAAAGGTGACATTAAATTAGAGATCTCACCAATGATAGATCTTAGATCATTGACGCATTGGATGAAGAAAATACTGAACTTCAACGCTAAACATTTTCGTGGGGAATTGCTCATCAGAAGAAATACAGCAGCTGCTTAAACTTTCCTAATTTGTCTTCATCAGATTTAATTTTCATGGATTACCATGCGTTGAGCTTCGTCGATTTCTCAGCAATTTTGTGTATAGATCGTTAAAATCGGCTAACTAAATCGTCTATTATAGTGACACCAGAAATCGATTTTGAGAATGTAATACCTATAGATTATAATCTTGCGTTTCTCTGGCAGTTCCCTCCGTAGCTCAATCGATAAGAGCGCTGTCTATGAATGCAAAGATTGCTGTGCTGCTGCTGGTTCGAATCCGCTTAGAATCACTTTTTTTTAAAAGTAAAGCAACACGCAAGTCAAACGAGGACGTCTTGAAAATAACTACCGGTACTCTCTAAGGGATGTGCCTTCTGCTCTGTAAAAGTAGACTTCCCAAATATTTACATTTTCCCACTATGTTGTGCCTTTGCTGGTAACTTTAGGCCTATATTGTTCTGGTTTTTTTAATATCAAAATCATAAGATGTAAAATCATAACACTCTACTCAAATTAACAAACACGTATGAAACAAGTTTTTTCTCTCTCTAATGATCTTCTAGTGTCGCCGTCCAGTTGGTGTACTTGTTGGTTTCGCATCTCAATTTGTCGTTATGCCCTTAATGACATTTGCCTTGGCTCACGCCCTTCAAATTGAAGCTCCATTTGCTATTGGTATGCTCGTTGTAGGATGTTCACCTGGAGGGACCGTGTCCAATTTATTCACGTATTGGACAGACGGTGATGTGTGCTTGAGGTAAGATAGGAAAATATTTCACTGATGGATGAAAGGCACTGTTGTAAACACAGGTATTATTGTCGACAGGACTTTGCAGCCAAGAAAAGTTTGAGCTAAGGACACGGTAGTTTTAACGAGATATTCGGTATATGTTTAAAAGAATTTTTAAAAATAAAAACACTAATGACATATATTGATGTTTAAGGTTCCAACAGCTTAATACATCAACAAAAGTATATCTAAACAATCGATTTCCTTCATCACCTCTTGCAAAATTCCAGCGGACCACCTGGTTCTAAGGAATGGCATAGAAATACATTTCCACCTTTCACGTGTAAATGAAATTGTGTGAGGGCATATGACCTGCAGGTAGGCGGCAAAGGACATTGACCTCGTTCAGGTTGTTTACCGTGAGTGTCACTCAAATCTAGTTTATTACGGTCGGTGACCGGTCATTTATAGGTCATGTCATAATGAGAGAGGGTATACATTTGTTTTCCGGGCGGTATCTGTTGTACGCGAGGTTGCGCGACGCGCTTGGTTTGTGGTTTGATGGTATATGGCGCGGGATAGCATTTTTGATGGTAGGAAGTGTGCTGCCCGGCGACCCCTTGCCTCCCCGGCTTGATGCTGTCATGTCCTTTCGAAGGAATTGTCCAATATCAGCTGAATTTTTCAAGTTTTGTCCAATACATGCAATAGCAGGTTGTTACGGCACTACATAGTGTATGGCACGCCACAGCGGACAAAACCATGTTGAGATTTCTCACTCACGCCGAGTTTCACACACTACCTATCGAGTTTGACTCGCCCTTATCAAGTTCAACACGCTATATGTCGAGTTCCACACACTGTTATCGAGTTTCACACACTGTTATCGAGTTTCACACACTGTCAATCAAGTTCCAAACGCTATATGTCGAATTGCACACACGGCTAATCGAGTTTTCGCTATTATGTCAAGTTTCACACTACCATCGAGTTTCCCTCGCTATTGTCGAAAGTCACCCACTGTTACCTAGTTTCACACGCTCCCCGTTGATGTGTCACACACTGCTTGTCGAGTTGTACTCGCTATGTCTAGTTTCAATTAAATACACGCGCAGCATATCAGGGGGGGAAGGACATCGTTTTATTTTGTTACTAAATTTGGGGGATTTTCCAAGGATATTTCCAAAATTGCGACATGGCGAATTGTATTTTGTACACAAGTCTATGGGATAGATTTTCGTAGAGACCAATATTAACCGACTGATTGTATTTAATTGGCCCGTGGGCCACGTCTTTTTATAGTCTTAACTGGAAGATAAAGACTTTAACTTGTATTTTCAAGAAAAAACAAGCGTGGCCCACGGGACGTTTTTTAGCAAAAAGACAGTAAAGGACTGCTATTTTGACAGTTTTCCTTCAAATTACGAAAAACCCGTTACAATGTTTAGTGTCTCTTCAACAGACTTTGCTTATCACTGAGCAATATCGCAATACGTCGTTATACGAACAGAACACAGATATTCTAAAGAGACTGAATTATGATCCGGTCACACAGATTGATGCGGGGACGAGTGTAGAGCCTGACGACTGATGTTGTTGACACCACAACTGGATTTTAAACAATTCTACAACAACATATATAAATAAGCTACTGATTGTACGATAGAGAGGTTAACAATAACAGTATATAAGGTGAGTTGACACACGCACATGAGTCGTAACATTGATTTGTTGTGCTTTTCATAGGCTGTGTGTGTCTCCAGAAACTCCGAATTCGGAGGGTCTGCGTGTGTATTGCAGAATTTACACACTTGATGCTTGATCTTGATGTGGTGGTAATTACTAAATAGAGCTTAAACAGCTAAACTGGAATGTATCAGGGAGGGTCAAATTGTTGTTGTGACGCCCCGTGTACGGTCTCCGCAGGGCGGGGCGCGATTTTTTTTTACTAGTAAACATTTGAAAAATTTATTTATTTCGTTTTAATACGGAATAAAGCTAAACTCACTGAATAAAATGATTTTTAAAAAAAATTCTAACTGATTTTACATGTGAGCCCATACAAATGTTTACTAGTAAAAAAAAAATCGCGGGTGGGGCACCATCATTTGTACGTCCCTGTTGTTACAGTCCCGGCCATGGCCGTGACACGATTTTTTTTTACTAGTCAATATTTGTAAAATTTATTTATTTCGTTTTAATACGGAATAAAGCAAAACTCACTGAATAAAATGATTTTAAAAAAAAGAAGAAAAAAAGTCAACTGATTTTACCATGAGACCATACAAATGTTGACTCCCTAAAAAAAGAAAAATCGCGGCCGGGACAAAGTGTACGTCGCCGCGCGCTGTACGGTCCCAGCCCCCCTTAGCTGGGACAAAGTGTACAGCGGCGTACAGTCCCGGCCCCCCATACATGTAGCTGTGACAATTTCTGACAAAGTGTAAACCCCAGCTACTGTCCCTGTGTATACATTTTGTGTACCTTGGCGTACGTCCCCACTATGTATGTGTACACACGCCCGGGGTATTACATTTGTGTACCCACCCCTACACCCCCGCTACATTCCATTCCCCGGCATATTTTTTCCTTTTGTACGTCCCCAGTACACGCCCCCACATAGCCGGGGAACATTTTTTGTACGGTCCCCGCATGGTCCCCGTCATGTCTCGGGTCCCCGGGCCGGGGATGCAATTAAATAGGTGCATAGTGCATTTAAGTGCAGGGCCGTCAGAAGGGGGAGGGGGGGGGGGGTGCGGACGCACCCCCCTTGAAAATCTCTTCTTTTTTTTTCTTCTTTTTTTTAGGGTAACATGTTGTTTTATGAATGGAAAATGGGGTCAACGATGCATGAAAATTGTGTCCTAAATTCGCTGTAATGCTCAGAGCTTCCGGGGGCTTCGCCCCCTGGACCCACCCGTCATTGGCTTTGCGCCAGAGGCGCTCGCATCGTCAGCGTGCGCAGCACTAACACTCTGACGTCATACTACTACTTACGGTAAAAAATCGTGAAAACGCACCCCCCCTTTCCTGTAAAAAATCGTAAAAACGCACCCCCCTTTCCGGTAAAAAATCGTGAAAACGCACCCCCCTTGGGCAAAAGTTGCTGACGGCCCTGAAGTGTAACTGTAAATTATGTAAGTGTACATCAAAACAAATATTTGTCGATCAGAGCACTCGCGTTCATCCAAAGGTTTTTAAACAGTCTAGCAACGCACTGCATTACAGAACTACTGGCTCACAATGCTGTCATGGTCACGCAGACGGTGGCATTGACTGCGAGGAAATAATCAAGAATTATTTGTTTTGATTCTGTTTATTAAGATCTAAAGTTATAATAAAGGTAGTGTTATTATTTTCAACTTGATGTTTTCTATTCTACATGAAGGGTCATCCTTAAAATAGTCATCAAAAGTTGAGTTGCATAACTCCAATTGGTTCTTGACAATCCTTTATTTTAGGGGGATAAATTGATTAGACGGAATGAACCATTTTATTCATAAATTTGACTATAATACATACATTGTACATGAAATGTAGTCAATTCATGAAGCATTCAGTTTATTCTGCCAAATCAATTATCCCCTAAAAAAATACAGGATTGCCCTTATTTTAGAAGCACAAGCAGTGCTTTCACTCACCCTATACAAAGGGTGAAATATCCTTCACTTTTGAGTTTCACCCTTGAAAATTTTACTCAATAGTGAAAAATGTTGAAAATTCCATTGTTTTCCTGCCTAAAACACTGCACTATAATCAAAACAAAAAATTGTCGATCACAGCGTCATGATCTGAGTGCTCGCGATCATTACAAATTAAGGTTGAGCGTGTGTTTGCATGCAGTGTGTTCCAAAACAGTCACAAGGCAGCGTGTGGTCTTGTTGATTAGGGCCAGCGATTGGTCAATTGCCTATTTGTTTACAAGTAGTCACATCTTCCAGTTTTACTGCGCCCTTGCCATCGCGAATGACACGGTTACGCACCAGTCGCATGGGACGCTGGGCTGGGGAATCGTGTACACTGTGATCGATACATTTTTGTTTTGATTATAGCGCTAATTTGGCCATAATTTTTCACCCTCAAGAAGTTTGCCCAGTGAAAACACTGAAGGTGACATGAAATTTGCACACAAACAAGACATGTGTTATCTGTTAACCACCTTTGACAAAGTTATTTCACTTTGAAAATGTTCCTCAAGTTCGTCTTATGTTAATCAATGAATGTTTCCTTTGGAGGAACAAAAAAACAACCTGGCAGACCGACCCAGGCGTCTATGGAGCATCCGTAACAATCCGTTTATTTGAGCTGACAAATAACTTAATAAGCGATGAAAAAACCCCTCTTTTACGGCCTGACCAAACCAAACAAACAATCCAGATGAACCTATTCAAAGATCTGACCAAACCAGTTTTTGGTATTTTTCAAGATTTTTGGATACTTTTTTCTCAAATCATGTAAATCAGCCATTTTTTCCAGAATTCCAGATTTATGCATTGATTTATTTATTGCTCCCTTAATATTATAATTTTGTCGGTTGAGACTGTAGACTGAAGCCTGTCGGTTAAGATTGCCTCCGTCAGTTGTGTGATTGTCAAAAAACATTGTCGGTTGTGGTCAATAACCGTCATCGGTTGTGTGATTGTTAATAACTGTCGTCATTTGAGAATGGCATTGTTGTTTAATATTGGCACTGTCGGTTGAGACTACATGTAGCACTGTGTCGGTTTTTTGAAGAGCTCATTTTTCACGCCTGTTTTAAGACACAATTCGGAAAAGTGCGACGTCACCACCTTTTTTTCTCTCAGAAAAGTGCGACGTCACCACCTTTTTTTTTCTCAGAAAAGTGCGACGTCACCACCGGGTTTTTTTCTCAGAAAAGTGCGAAGTCACCACCGTTTTGGGTGGCGGGTTCAAAACATGTGGCGGGTACTCTACTTTTGCATCATCGAGTCACCTGCCCGACACAAAAGTTACCCGCTATGGGCAGGCGGGCGGATGCTATTTCCAGCCCTAGGTACATGTATACATTTTAACAGTAGTGGAATGAATAAAATGAAATATGACTTCATTCCTTTTATTCCTTTTTCAAAATGCAGAATGGCAGAAAGATGCAAATACCGACACTAAGGGGATACATCCGGAAAAAAACACCCTCTACAAAAACTTAATGAAGATTTACATACACAAGCAGAGTGCTCATCATTTTCTGCAGTAAGTATAATTCTGGTTGTTACGCCAATGATAAAGGCTAATTAGGAATGAGATTCATCAGCAAATTGCAGACTGGGAACTGACTGGTGGAGACATCACATTGAGATTTGTGCATGAACGTCACCCCAAGTCACAGCTACTGTGGTCCATGACCCTGGGTGACAGGGTATCAATTGAACAGTGGTGGCACCAGCACCAACATTTAAATGGTTTGGTTTTAATTGATGCCACTTATTTATAATTTTAATCCTACTAGTAAGACCCTTTATTAAAATAGTAAACATTTAGATAAATTCATAACCACCACTTCACAATAAGTCATCAAAAAATCGTAACATGAGTAACCAGAATCCTAATCAGTAAAAGATGCTAAAAGTCAAGATTTTTGTTAATTTACAATGTTTAAAGAATCAAATGCTAGTAAATTATGGCTGGACAGAGTGTAACATGTGTTACTGAATATTTTGCCATTTTAAATTGACAAAAAAAGAAAAAAGAATTTGAATTATTGTGTTTATAAACCTTATTATATTACTTGCTTACAAGTTACAGTAGTGACCGATTAATTGTAGATTGGTTTAGTTTCAGTTTAAGCAAATAAATGTTGGGACATTTTTAGTGCGTCTCAGCCCGTAATGCGTGTTACCGATATTCGCAGTGGTCTCACATGAACACGAGCAGCTGATCTTTCATGTTGGGCATTTTTTACAATACAAAAGATGAAAACTTCATTCAAATTATTCTTACAGAGATGTAGGGAATGAGATTAAAGAATAGCCTGCTAAAACGTAATACGAGTTAACAAGGAATCAGCCATTTCATGATTTTAAACTAATTCTTTATGCCTGATTGTTCATTCTTGTAGGATTCCTGCCAGGATCCTACCAACTCAGTCCACATGCAGGACTCTGTAGTAGACTTATGGGACCCAGCCATGTTTGCCAAAGCAGATACATTGTAAGGACCTAATCCTGGAAGATGTCTCCAACAAGTTGAGTGCCATGCAAAGGAAGATCATGATTTACCTGGAGGATTGGTGGATATCCATTCTTACTTTAACTATATGTGAGTTTGAACTCATTTGGATTTAAATGAGCATTAAAACAGGGTCAGAAATTTGAGAAGAATCCAAGAATCCATTCTCGCCGGTAAAGTTCTGAGAATCCAAGTTGATTCTGGTATTCTATCTAATATTTTATTGAATGGAGGAAAATTCATAGATTCTCATCAAATCCTTGGCAATAATCTGAATGGATTCTTGCACCCTTGGACAAACTTCTGAACATGTAAAATATTGGACAGCTTTAAAACAGTTTCGAGATCTTTACATTTCTGCATTAATTGATTAATTAACCGTAACCCCCGTTTAAGGTTTTTGACTGGGATCCGAAATCCTAAATCTCATCAGGGAACCTGCCGGGATTCGATCCGGGGACCCTCCATTCTCAAGCCCCATGTCCCACCCACTAAGCCACGGCCCTCAGCTACTTGTTGGTGCAGTATACTGCGCTCACTCAGTGTTTTCACTCACCCTATACAAAGGGTGAAATACCCTTCACTTTTGATTTTCACCCTTCAAAATTTGTCTCGAGAGTGAAAAATGTTGACAATGTCATTGTTTTACTGCCCAAAACACTGTGCAAGCACACGTTTTGGCCATCATTTTGGTTTTTCACCCTCAAGAATTAAACCCAGTGAAATTGCTGTCACTATATAGGCTCGGTTGAATTGACTACATCATCGAAAAAGAAAGAAAAATGGTACCATAACCCTAACCCCGGTTTAGGGTTTTTGACCAGGACCACAATTTTCAAGGAAAAACACCAGCTAAATCTCAGGGAACCTGCCAGGATTCAATCTGGGGACCCTCCGTTCTCAAGCCCCATGTTTTTTGGGGTTTTTTTCATTCTAAAATTTTGTAAATTTCATCACTATAAGTAACCCTAACCCTACTACACCACACGGCCAGCCTGTTTTTATAACCTTGTGTGCACGTTTTGGGCTACAAAATGGACCCAGACTATATAACGAGGCGAATATACTGAGGTGTACAGTAGTGCTCCCGTGGTGTAGTGGATTGGAAGCTGGGCTTTGGTGCAGGAGGTCCGGGGTTCAAATCCCAGGGGAGCGGGGAGACATTTCTTGTGAATTTTTGGGTTCGGAAAAAGAATCTGTTGCCGTGTGGTGTAGTAGGGTTAGGGTCAGGGATAGCACTGAATCAAAAATGTGAGAGGTCCCATGACATTTTTCAGGACCCCGTAGGACTTCCAAAAACAAATTTAAGGGGTCCCCCCAAGAAATTGAGGGGTCCTGAAGTTTGGGTATTTGAAAATTTTACTTTTTTATGGGCAGTTTTAATGAATTTATATTGTGAGGAAAGGATGGATATATGTAATTTACAGAATTTCTTAAGGTTTCCATTTCCATACATCGTCAAATTTAAGGGGTCCCTTCAATTTTGATCGGGACCCCCAAGTCTTTCCAATTTGAAACCTGACGCGTCACTATTAGAAAGTGAGAGGTCTAGGACGCGTCAGAATGCGACCCCTGGTTAGGGTTAAGGAAAAGTTCAGGGTTTACCCATCCGGACCCAAGCGTGTACCCCCAACACACCCCTTACTAAAATGCAATCATCAGCAAGGTGGTACCAGGTTGTGCAACCTTCTCAGAAGAACCAAACTGGTTGCGCAAGGTTGTATTTTTTCCAAATTTAACCTTGCGTAAGGTTGCAGAATTGATTGCGATTTTTATAAGGGACACTGCCAAATTAAACAAAGAAAGAAACATTTTGGCAAAAAAAGCCACCCGGTCCGGTTGTACAGGGAAACGGACCTCTCAGCTCGGGTCGATCAGGCTTTTTTCCTTTCATGTTTTTTCTTGACCATATTTATTGTTTACTTTTTAAAAATCTGTAAATATTTGTTTACAATAACAAGCAAAAGGGGAAGAAAAAAAATTCTAATGCAATGGGCCTGTACAACAGGTTTGTTTTTTTCCTTTATCATGTTTATTGGGAAAGTAAACAAAATTGGGATATTCATTGAATTTGCTGGCACCATCAAAAGCAATAATGAAATATTTATATTTGTTATGCAAACTTAAACTAAGTTTTTTCACAAATTGAATTATGTTCCTTGATTCTGTTCTGACATTGGATTGGACGTAGAATATTAAGTTGCTGGGGTATTTGTTGCATTTAAACAGTGCCTTTATTAATGCTACAACCCATTTTAAAAAGTAAATATTAGGTAATTCAAACATTTGACCTGGACACAAAATAATCAATTTAAATAATGTTAAGATGATATCCCCTGCAGCTCAAAATAACAAAAACAATTCTTCCCTTTTACAATATTGATTTTAGGTTGCATTATAATAGATCTCCAAATGGATGTGAATAACTGTCAAGCATTGGATATCTTACGAAGACGGATGGCCTGTACTCAGTGGGACACAGGGAGCAGGATGACCAAGGGATTCAATTTGTCTGAAGTGTGGATGGAACAGGGAACATGATGGCCAAGGGACTTCACATTTGGATTTATGGATGGAATTAACTATCTATCTATGTATATGTCTCATACATGTACATGTACATGTACATGTAGCTATATTCATGGCATTGGGCGATGCAGTGATGAATCTAGAGTTCTAGACTCTATAGAGACCAAAGTTTTTAAAGCTGCATACCATCAGCTGTTCTGATCACTGAGGTATATTATTGTTATATTACCTTATGTGTAAAAACTTTGAGCAAGGTTATACCAATTGTACATGTAGTATTGTAATGGGATGCCATCTTCTACAGTGAAATTTACTTGGTATTTTGTGTCGTAAGCAATTTTCACTTCTAGTCTCAAGGCAAAGGAAACTATAAATAGAGAGTCAGTACAAGTGAAGGAGGAGTATAGATAATAAGGCCAGAACCAAACACAATTAGTCGGCTGTATGGTACAGCAATCAAGAAATGCTCTGCGCATGGTACAGTACCTGGACATAAATTTAGTTGATCAAGGAGTCACATGAGTCAATATTTGATTATTGGGTTTTGGCTTTGATTAAAAACACCACAAGTGGGGATGAAAAGGCTGGTTTTTGGTTTGGCATCAGTTAATTCAATGATGTTGTAGCTTTTAAAGGAGGGGTCCCGCAAGCACAACATTATTAAGCCAAAATTGCATAATTATATAGAACAAAACATCATACTTTAATCAAAACAAAAAATGGTCGATCACAGCGTATACGATTCCCCAGCATCCCATGCGACTAGTGCGTATCAATACGGTATCATGCGTAACCACGACATCAAGGGCACAGTAAAACTGGAAGATGTTACATACTTGTAAACAAATAAGTAATCGACCAATCGCGGCCCTAATCAACAAGACCGCACGCCGTGTTGCGACTGTTTTGGAACGAACTGCATGCAAGGACACGCTCAACCTTTGTAATACACCTATCAGTTGTAAGACGCACCCTATGACCCCCGGGAGTGGTGCGTCACTTTACCGAGGTGCGTCGACTTCTCATGTACCATGACGCACCCTGTGTCAAAAAAACGACGGACCATTGCCTTCCAAATACGCACCCTCCGTCAATTTTTGGACGCACCATTGGTGGATTCTGACGGACCATGACGACGCACCCCGTCGTCAGATATCGTTGACTATAACTGGATAAAACACGATCTACTGGAAATGAAACTACTTTTAATTCACGGGGGATCTGCCCTTATTCGATGTTGTCAACCCTGGCCCTCGAATAATTATATAGACCCCGGACCGGGACCGGGTAGGCCTATGTTTTTTATTTGAATCTCCTGCCGCACATCCCCGACCAAATTCAATTCCGGGGGCCTGTCCTACTACCTCTGTGTTCTTAGATTGTTCTGCGCTTGTGCGGAAGAGCGCAATGCTGATCCCCTATCTTATACCATGAAGATGCTTGTATACGTGACACTTCTCTTAAAATGAAAGGTTCTCGGTCTACTGCAGTTCCTTGTTTTTTTCGTTGCCAAACTCTTGTATTGATGATCGAGTGATTTCAGGCATTTAATAGAACATGCGGTATAAAATATCGGAGTGATGTTTGCGGTATTAAAGTGGAGCCTGGTTGGCGGTATTAAGGAGTTATGTGGTATAGTAGCCCTATCTCTAGCGTATATTTAAAGGTCGTATTTTGTTGTTCGTAAACAGATGTACACTGTGACGCACCCATGTAAAGTGACGGACCTTGACGCACCCTCCGTCATTTTTTTGACGGACCAAAGGCTGCCACGGACGTACCCTCCGTCAAATTTTTTTGGTAAACGACGCACCCACGACGCACCTCTCCCGGGGGTCATAGGGTGCGTCGTACAACTGATAGGTGTATAATGATCACGAGCGCTCAGATCATGACCCTGTGATTGACAAATTTTGGTTTTAATTATAGTAACAAAAACTAATAAAAACTGCCATCTCTATCTCTCAACATGCAATTTTTAAAATTCGCGGTGATTGAAAGTCTCAGTGTCGATGACTTCATGGTCAGGCCTAAAAAATGGTTTGAGTGGCCTAACATGACAAAAACAAATAGGGAAGGTCGGTCGGGATTTTTTAAAAACAAATTTAAAAACCTGCTTTGGAGACTTAAAATAGCCGAAAATGAAAGCAACCAGTCAGAAACTTTAATACTTCAATTTTTATATTTATTATACAGGGTGAGTCAAAAGGAAGTTGTACGAGAATGAATATTTGTTAAAAAAAATACCAAACAAATTTGACAAATCAATGAGGCACGTTTTCAAAAGCAACTTATTCCACTTATATGACAAAAGGCATCATTGAAACCGATCAATTATATCAGGAGCTATGCCTGTTTTAATAAAAGAGACCCTTTTTGATCGATTTCAATGATCCCTTTTGTCATATGAGCGGGATAAGTTGCTCTTTCAATAAATGCCTCATTGGTTTGTCAAATTTGTTTGGTCTATTTTTAAACAAATATTCATTCCCGTACACTTCTTTTTGACTCACCCTGTATTTTTAAAAAAACACTTTTATTTTTATTTTTAAATTTTTTTAAATTTTATTTTTTTTCCCTCAAAATAATAACAAATATTCAGGGTCGGTGATGTATTTAGGGTCGGTCGGGTTAGGCCAATCAAACTTTTTTCTTTAGGCCTTATAGCTTATTGCATGGTGCTCAAATTTACGCATGCATGCATTGTATAACTATGACTTCATCGACACGGATTTTTGATCGCCAAGAATTTTAAAAATTGCTTGTTGAAAGATGGTGTTTTTTATTCGTTTCTGTCATAAGTGTGGTGTTTTATTCTATATAATACAAAAGTTGGGCTCAGTAGTTATTTTTCTAATATATATAATGCAAAATGTTGTGCTTGCGGGACCCCTCCTTTAAGAATTAGCCTACTTGTTTCTTATTGTCAGAAAATGTAATACACTAAGTAGCAAGCCTCGATTTAAGGATATATGGACTAGGAGCTACTTAGTGACTTTTCTGACCATAGTAGCTCTGGTCTTATACTTTGCTGTTCAAAATTTGAAAACATCTGGAGCTAAAACTTGGCAACCAGGTGTAAAAAACTCCCGGGCGCCCAGTTAAATATGGACAGTCATTTTTCAAAAACTGTTGATAAATAAAGGTGACATAATACCCTGTTAAAAGGGACCGCTCGGGTTGGGTCATGGACCGCCCCCCTCCCCCTCAAAATGACCATATAAATCTGTAGACATTTTTCTGACAAGAAAAGAAATTGGGCCAGTATTCATTGGCATGAGAATATTTTCATCAATTTCTAAAAATTGGATCTGTTGGACCTGTAGAACAGGGTATCTTTTTTCCCAGCGTCTAAGGTGACCAAAAAAAAACCTGCCTTGATCTACGAGCAAACTGACCACTCGGGTTTGGTCGCCGGGTTTTCTAGGTTTTTTCATTTGAAAATATAAAGAGAATTGGCTCCATTGGGCCTGTAGAACAGGGTTTTTTTTGTTGCTTAACAGATGTTGTCGTTGAACAAGTTTCAAAGATGGTATACTGTAAAAGTGGACATTTTTGCGAGTAAGTTTAGCGCTTCGCAAAATTTTGAAAAAGTTTGCTTGTTTTTATATTTGTGATTTTGAGGTTCCTTACATAGACCTACATACAAAAGGAATATATTCATGCATTTTTCTTTTTGCGCTTGCTGATCTTAGCGCGAAAATAAATGTAGCAAGAAAATTTCCACTTTTACAGTAGTTGGATCAGTTCCAAATTGGTGAATTACAGCAGCAAATTAATACAGAAGGACGCAGGCGCACATGAAGACATCAAGCGCACTGTGCATTATGTGTGACGCGTTAATGCGACCAAAACCATGTACGTTAATTTTTTTATTTTGCGCAGAGAGATAAAAAACAAATATTTCTTGCCAATTTGGAACTGATTAAACATTAAACCATAATAAACAGCAAAAAAAAGAAGAAATAAAGAAAATCTGCATAATTCTGTTATACCCTTCACACCAACATCGGTTAGTATGCGTCGTTCTTAAAAATTACGCACTACGAATACCCCTGTGAAGGGTATAACATAATTACTCCAGAAAATCTGTTAATTTTAAGACATGTGACATTCCATATTAATGCACGGGGTGAGAGTGGTGGCAAATTTCATCACAGTCATACAACTTGTCGGGTCCATTTACCTGAAAGATCATTTTGCTATAGAACAGGGTAGTTTTTCGTTGCCTTATGGCCAACACACCAATTAGAAACTCATGGCGTTGGACCAGTGTGATCGGGCCTAATGATAGATAGAATTCAAACCGACAATGTTTGGCCGTATAATGATTTACATAATTTTAATGGTTAATTTGTTATTTGTAACAGAGTGCAAACAATAAAAATTGGGAATAATACTTGTGATTGTTGGTTTCTTTTGTTTAAGAAGTTATTCAATGCATGTGCCTGTGTCTGGTCTATTAGGTTGAGTTTAAGTTTATTATGTTCACTATACTTTGTTCAGTATAGGCAAGACTTGTGAATTAATCCACACACAAAATTAATTCTAACCGTGACGTGTATATTTTAATGTTAGCATGCAGCAGGATTATCATAAACGACTTGCGCACAATACATGATGCACAAT
This sequence comes from Ophiura sarsii, assembly GCA_035610835.1. Classification (NCBI taxonomy): domain Eukaryota; kingdom Metazoa; phylum Echinodermata; class Ophiuroidea; order Amphilepidida; family Ophiuridae; genus Ophiura; species Ophiura sarsii. Next base: position 75,514,253 of record CM069442.1, on the reverse strand, counting down.
TACGCCCATATTAATAGATGAGTTAACAAGAAGGAATTATATTTGTGCGAATAAATACAATCACAATTGTTGTCTTTTGTGTACTGAACAAACTATATGGTATTTAAATCAAGATTCCTTTTTGGGATGATGTCACTGCATACCTTGTCTAACAATGCCATTTGATTTGGGTGCAATATTATTCTGCAAGTGCAATCACTTAAAAAACTTTGGGGGTCGGTTACCTATGTGTAATACCGTCACAAATTTCAGTATTAAATGAAAGGTGAAATAAAACTGTTCAACTGACCGACCCTACTTCGAGAGGTCCATCCCTAAACAGTTTTTTCCTCAAAAAGCATCCAAAATATTGCAAACCTTTCATGTTTGACCAACAATATAAGCAAGATTGTAGATGTCAATGATCTTAATAAAATCCTTTCAATTAAATTCTTTTTATTTACTGTGATACACTTCACGCAACAAAAATATGATTGCTCATCTCGAGGGTTGGAACTCACCAGTGTGCTGACGAATGAGAGTTTATAATTTGACTTGGATTTTAAAAAGCAACATATTTAATTTGAAATATTATCCTAAATAAAAATAAATCCTATAGGGTGGTGTGTTAAGGTGCAGTTCCAGGCACATAGCAGGGTAATATGTTATACACCAATTTAAAAAATGTGAACCATCACATCAAAACAGACCAGTTGTCTCCAGGATATGAAAATTCATGTTAAAGAACTATTTGTTAGCTTAAACAAATTACATCTAATTTGTCAGAATTGACCATGGAACACAGGTTTAATGTAACTCAAAAGGTGCACAATTTTGTTTTATTTTCTTTATTTTTCTCAACTTCTTTTGTTGTTATTGGCAGATGAGCCTTGACAACGACTGATCGGTTTCAATATGATGGGTCAAAAATGTCATAATAAAACTTTCTCAAAATTTGTCAAATAATCTCTCTTATTTTTGGTGGACTAAAGTTACCCTTGGGTCATCCCAGTTCTACGGTAACTAGCATCTACATGCACATTTATTTTTTAAATAGTCTTGATATAGAGTAAAGTTGCCAGTTTTCGGTTAGCGCCTATTTTCGGTCACTTTTGCCAAAATTGTGTAATTGCATCGGTCGTCGTCATTTTAAAGCAATACCGGGCATCAACTATGCGGCGGTTTTCTAGCCGTCAGTTTATAACGACGAGTCATTTTCATTACACGATTTGGGCGAAGTGACCGAAAATAGGCGCTGACTGAAAACTGGCGACTTTACCCTACTGTAAAACAACTTAATTATGCTAGCAATTTAATTTCGCTAGGAGATCCGTGTTGCCAAATTAAATAGGACGATGATACAAATTAGTGAAATTAAACTGCTGCAAAATGTTGACTAAATGATAATTCGCTAAATTAAGTTGCCGAGAAATTAAACTGTTTTACAGTATTATCATTTGATTTGTGTCATTTTCATTTATATTGTCATAATTTGGTTTTGATGATGGTGAGTAATCGGTGATTCTCACAAGATCCGTCCCTCATCTGCAATGTCATTGTTCACGCTAAAGGGCTTCCCTATTGACCTTTGTACAGATGAAATGCATCTTTTGTGGGGATATTTTGAGACCAAACAGCAGCATTGTCACTGTTGATGTCCATATCATAAATCTTAAGCAGACTATGTTGATTTTTCTTGATGTTTTTTCTTGATTGATTTCAAGTATGGCAATTGACCCTGCAAAAAGTGCATTTCGGTGAATTGTCATCCTTTTTTTCAAAATGCTGAGGTGAAAGCAATCACATAGGAGATATGACCAGGTCAAGTCAATGTCAAACACAGGGATACAATAGGCATCAAGGTGAAGATGATGAAAGTTTGATAACTATTAACTAATGATTTTGGAGGACTGAATGCTGTAATAATTTATTTCTCCAACTACACTGTGTGAGATCCATGTCAGTTGAAGGGGTTCGTGAGGCTGGTTCACTCAGTGCATGATTTGGTACAGATAAGCTGATTGCAAGTTGCTCGTCTCATTTCTGAAAATAAAAAACAAAACAAGAAATTTTATTTGTGGCAATTTTAATGTCTGGATGCCCTTACTGACAAAAAAAACACCCTGTTCTATTGGCCTGACCGACCCATTCTTTAGAAATCGGTGACCAAATGTTCACATGCAGATGAATACAGACCCAAATATTTGGAGTTCCTTTATTTTTTGGGGTTGTCAAAATTCAATAAGTTTTTTTTACAGATTTTTAAACATTTTATGGTCATTTTCAATTCAAGGGGATAAAAGTTAAAAAACACACTGACAAAACACCTGACCAACCGACCCATCCTGAGGGGTCTGTTTACACGTAAAACAGGGTTTCTTTTTTTGTTGTCACAATGTAAAAATAATCGAGTAGCAAAACCCTAACCCTAATCTCATTGTGCAATCACGCAAAGGTCAAAATCTTTTTTGAGCGTGATCCCTTAGTGTGATACACTATCTGCTGGGTGATACACAATCTGCTGGACTCCGGCCACGGTAGACTGGGTTCGATTCCTGGAGCGGCACACACCATTTTTACTGTCCTTATTCGTCCCGTGTCTCCCTACGTTAGCATTATTGCAACACCCCATGAGGGGTTGGGGTTAAGCCTTTAATTCTATAACAAATTAGCTTTTGATATTACCCTCAGCCCTGCACAAGTGCTCATAATTGAACTATTAAAAAGTGAAGCTTACTTACAATCCAGCTGATGGC